>JAJTUV010001006.1:32500-471666 GCA_021653895.1 Mastomys natalensis | reverse complement strand
TAAGAGGAAAGACAAAATCCCTTAAAGAATTGCAAGAAAACACAACCAAACAGATGAAGAAATTGAACAAAACCATCCAGGACCTAAAAACGGAAATAGAAACAATAAAGAAATCTCAAAGGGAGACTACCCTGCAGATAGAAAACGTAGGAAAGAGATCAGTTGTCATAGACGCAAGCATCACTAACAGAATACAAGAGATAGAAGAGAGAATCTCATGCGCAGAAGATACCATGGAAAACATTGACACAACTGTCAAAGAAAATGCAAAATGCAAAAAGCCCCTAACCCAGAACATCCAGGAAATCCAAGACACAATGAGAAGACCAAACCTAAGGATAATAGGTATAGATGAGAGTGAAGATTCCAAATTTAAAGGGCCAGTAAAAATCTTTAACAAAATTACAGAGGAAAATTTTCCCAACCTAAAGAACGAGATGCTCATAAACATACAAGAAGCCTACAGAACACTAGACTAGACCAGAAAAGAAATACCTCCCATCACATAATAATCAAAACATCAAATGCACAAAACAAAGAAAAAATACTAAAAGCAATAAGGGAAAAAGGTCAAGTAACATATAAAGGCAGACCTATAAGAATTACACCAGACTTTTCACCAGAGACTATAAAAGCCAGAAGATCCTAGTCTGATATCATACAGACCCTAAGGGAACACAAATGCCAGCCCAGACTGCTATACCCAGCAAAACTCTCAGTCACTATAGATGAAGAAACCAAGATATTCAATGCAAAACCAAATTTGTACAATATCTTCCCACAAATCCAGCACTTCAAAGGATAATTGATGGAAAACGCCAACACAAGGAAGGAAACTACAGCCTAGAAAAAGCATGGAAATAATCTGCCAACAACCCCAAGATAGCTACACAAACATAATTCCACCTCTAATAACAAAAATAATAGGAAGCAACAATCATTTTTCCTTAATATCCCTTAACATCAATAGACTCAATTCTCCAATAAAAAGACGTAGACTATCAGACTGGATACATAAACAGGACCCAGAATTTGCTGCATATAGGAAATGCACCTCAGTAACAAGAACAGACACTATCTCAGAGTAAAAGGAGGAAAAAACAATTTTCCAAGCAAATGGTCCCAAGAAACAAGCTGGAGTAGTCATTCTAATATCAAATAAAATCGACTTTCAACCCAAAGTAATCAAAAAAGATAAGGAAGGACACTTCATACTCATCAAAGGAAAAATCTACCAAGATGAACTCTCAATTCTGAACATCTATGCTCCAAATGCAAGGGCACCCACATACATAAAAGAAACTTTACTAAAGCTCAAAGCACACATTGCACCTTACACAATAATAGTGGGGGATTTTAACACCCTGCTCTCTGCAATGGACAGATCATGGAAACAGAAACTAAACAAAGACACATTGAAATTAGCAGAAGTTATGAACCAAATGGATTTAACAGATATCTATAGAACATTACATCCTAAAGCAAAAGAATATACCTTTTTCTCAGCACCTCATGGTACCTTCTCAAAAATAGACCATATAATTGGTCACAAAACAGTCCTCAACAGATACAAAAAGATTGAAATAATCCCATGCATCCTATCAGATCACAACAGAATAAGACTGGTCTTTAATAATGACAAAGCCAATAGAAAACCCACATGCATGTGGAAACTACTCAATGATGACTTAGTCAAGGAAGAAATAAAGAAAGAAATTAGAAAGACTTCTAAGAATTTAATGAAAATAAAGACACATCATACCAGAACTTGTGGGACTCCATGAAAGCAGTGCTAAGAGGAAAACTCATACTTCTAAGTGCCTACAAAAAGATATTGGAGAGAGCACACATTAACAACTTGACAGCACACCTGAAAGCTCTAGAACAAAAAGAAGCAAATACACCCAAGAGGAGTAGGCATCAGAAAATAACATCAGGGCTGAAATCAACCGAGTAGAAACAGAAAGAACTATACAAAATATCAACAAAACCAGGAGTTGGTTCTTTGAGAAAATCAACAAGATAGATAAACCCTTAGCCAGATTAATCAGAGGACACAGAGACAGTATCCAAATTAATAAAATCAGAGCTGAAAAGGGAGACATAACAACAGAAACCAAGGAAATTAAAAAAATCATCAGATCCTACTACAAAGGCCTATACTCAACAAAACTGGAAAATCTGGATGAAATGGACATTTTTCTAGACAGATACCAGGTACCAAAGTTAAATGAGGAGCAGATAAACCATCTAAACAGTCCCATAACCCCTAAAGAAATAGCAGCAGTCATTAAAAGTCTCCCCACCAAAAAAAGCCCAGGCCCAGATGGTTTTAATGCAGAATTCTATCAGACCTTCAAGGAAGACCTAATACCAATTCTCTTCAAACTATTCCACAAAATAGAAACAGAAGGAACACTACCCAATTCGTTCTATGAAGCTACAATCACACTTATACCTAAGCCTCACAAAGACCCAACAAGAAAGAGAACTTCAGACCAATCTCTCTAATGAATATCGATGCAAAAATACTCAATAAAATTCCAGCAAACCGAATCCAAGAACACATCAAAACAAACATCCATCATGATCAAGTGGACTTTATCCCAGGAATGCAGGGATGGTTCAATATTCAGAAATCCATCAATGTAATCCACTATATAAACAAACTCAAAGGGGAAAAAAAAACATTATAATCTCACTAGATGCTGAGAAAGCATTGGAAAAATACAATATCCCTTCATGGTAAAAGTCTTGGAAAGATCAAGAATTCAAGGCCAATACCTAAACATAGTAAAAGCAATGTACAGTAAACCAGTAGCCAACATCAAACTAAATGGAGAGAAACTTGAAGCAATCCCACTAGGATCAGGGACTAGACAAGGCTGCCCACTCTCTCCCTACCTATTCAATATAGTACTGGAAGTCCTAGCCAGAGCAAGACAACAAAAAGAAGTCAAAGGAATACAAATAGGAAAGGAAGTAGTCAAAATATCACTATTTGCAGATGATATGATAGTATACTTAAGTGACCCCAGAACCTCCACCAGAGAACTCCTAAACCTGATAAACAACTTCAGCAAGGTGTCAGGTTATAAAATCAACTGAAACAAGTCAGTAACCTTCCTCTATGTGAAACATAAACAGGCTTAAACAGAAATTAGGAAAAAGACATCCTTTACAATATGCACAAATAATATAAAATACCTCAGTGTGAATCTAACCAAGAAAGTGAAAGATCTGTATGACAAGAAGTTCAAGTCTCTGAAGAAAGAAACTGAAGAAGATCTCAGGAAGTGGAAAGATCTCCCATGCTCATGGATTGGCAGGATTAATATAGTAAAAATGGCCATCTTGCCAAAAGCAATCTACAGATTCAATGCAATCCCCATTAAAATACCAACTCAATTCTTTACAGAGTTAGAAAGAGAAATTCTCAAATTTATTTGGAATAACAAAAAAACCCAGGATAGCGAAAATTATTCTCAACAATAAAAGAACTTCTGGAGGAATCACCATCCCTGACCTCAAGCTGTACTACAGAGCAATAGTGATAAAAACGGCCTGGTATTGGTACAGAGACAGGCAGGAAGATCAGTGGAATAGAGTTGAAGACCCAGAAATGAACCCATACACCTATGGTCATTTGACCTTTGCCAAAGGAGCTAAAACCATCCAGTGGAACAAGGACAGCATTTTCAACAAATGGTGCTGGTTCAACTGGAGGACAACATATAGAAGAATGCAAATCGATCCATTCTTATCTCCTTGTACAAAGCTCAAGTCCAAGTGGATAAAGGACCTTCACATAAAACCAGACACACTGAAAATAATAGAAGAGAAGGTGGGGAAGATCCTTGAATACTTAGGCACAGGGGAAAAGTTCCTGAACAGAACACCAATGGCTTATGCTCTAAAATCAAGAATTGACAAATGGGACTTCATAAAATTGCAAAGTTTCTGTAAGGCAAAGGACACTGTCCATAGGACAAAACAGCAACCAACAGATTGGGAAAAGATCTTTACCAATCCACATCCGATAGAGGACTAATATCCAATATATACAAAAAACCCAAGAAATTAGACTCTAGACAACCAAATAACCCTATTAAAAAAGAGGTACAGAGCTAAATGAATTCTCAACTGAGGAAATGCGAATGGCCGAGAAGCACCTAAAGAAATGTTCAGCATCCTTGGTTATCAGGGAAATGCAAATCAAAACAACCCTGAGATTCCACCTCACACCAGTCAGAATGACAAGATCAAAAACTCAGGTGATAGTAGATGCTGGCGAGGATGTGGAGAAAGAGGGACACTTCTCCATTGTTGGTGGGATTGCAAGATGGTGCAACCACTATGGAAAACAGTCTGGCAGTTCCTCAGAAAATTGGACAAATCACTACTGAGTACCCAGCTATACCACTCCTGGGCATATACCCAGAAGATGCTCTAACACATAACAAGGACATATGCTCCATTATGTTCATAGCAGCTTCATTTATAATAGCCAGCAGCTGGAAGAACCTAGATGTCCTTCAACAGAGGAATGGATCCAAAAAATGTGGTACGTTTACACAATGGAATATTACTCAGTTATTAAAAACAATGAATTCAGTAAATTCTTATGCAAATGGATGGAACTAGAAAATATCATCCTGAGTGAAGTAACCCAATCACAAAAGAACACACATGGTATTCACTCACTGATTATTGGATTTTAGCCCAGAAGCTTGCAATACCCAAGATTCAACTCACAGACCACATAAAGCTCATGAAGAATGAAGACCAAGTGGAGGGACTTCAGTCCTTCTCAGAAGGAGTAACATAATACTAAAGGAAGCAAATATGGATACAAAATGCAGGACAGAAACTAAAGGAGGGGCCATCTGCAGACCATTCCACCTGGGTATCCATCCCATGTGCAGTCACCAAAGGTAGACATTGATGAGGATGTCAGGAGGTACATGCTGATAGGAGTCTGATATAGCTGTCTCCTTAGAGGTCTCCAAGAGTCTGACATATTCAGAAGCAGATGTTCACAGCTAACCATTAAACTGATCATGGGGTTCCCAATAGAGGAGTTAGAGTGAAGACTGAAGGAGTTGAAAGGTTTCGCAACAGCATGAGGAAAACAACAATACCAACCAACCAGAGCTCCCAGGGTCTAAACCACCAGCCTGGGAGTGCTTAGGGAGGGACCCATGGTTCCAGCTATATATGCAATAGTGTTATAGGTGGGAGAAGAGATCCTTGGTCCCATGAAGGCTGGACGTCGGGGAGGGGGGGAATTCGAGGGTGGGGAGGTAAGGTGCGGGTGGGTGGTGTAGGTGTGGGGACACCCCCATTGGAGCAGGAGGAGGGGGGATGGGATAGGGAGTTTCTGGGAGGGAGGAGGGAAATGCGGTAAGGGGAGAACATTTGAAATGTAAATAAAATTTCCAATAAAAAAAAGAAAAAAAGAAAAAAATTAATTGGAATTAGATTCTTCTCGAAAGAAATCAATATATCTTGACCACAGTTCCCCCTTCCTGCACTTCTCTCAGCTCCCACTCAACCTCCCTTTCTCTCATATCTGCTTCTCCTCTATTTCCTGTAGTGGAAAGTAATGCCTACAAGAGTCAAAAGGACAAAACATGATACAATAGAAAAAGACAAAAGTCTTCATATCAAGTCTGGAAAAGGCAACCCTATAGGAGGAAGAGAGTCCCAAGAACAGACAAAAGAGTCAGAGATGCTCTTTCTTCCACTGTTAGGATTTCCACAAAATCACCAAGACAACAGTGATAACATATATCCCCAAAGGACCTGGTCCAAACTCATGTAAGCCCCATGCTTGCCACTTTAGTCTCTGTGAGCCAGTATGAGCCTCATTTAGTTGGTTTGGTTTGCCATGTTCTCTTGGTGTCCGCCACCCCCTCTGACTCCTATAGTGTTTCCTGCCTCTCTTCCATAGGTTTCTGCTATCTCTGAGTGGAGACATTGAATGGAGACTTCCAGTTTAGATACTCTTCATAAGGTCTAGCTGAAGGGGTCTGGATCTGCTCCTACCTCTACCAGGGGAAGCCTCTCTGATGATGACTGGATGAAGTGCCAATCTATGAGTATAGAAGAATATAATTAGGAAACATTTAATTTATTTTCTTCCAGTCATGCTTGGTTCAACCCTAGGTGTCTGTGCTATCCAGTGTGTGGTTCCTGGTCATCCAGGCAGTGGGGGCATGGGATCCCCTTGAGGCCTGGGCCTCAAGTTAAACCAAACATTGGTTAGCCACTCCCACAAATTCTGGTGCCACCATTGACACAGCACATCGTGCAGGCAAGGCAGATTGTAGGTTGAAGGTTTGGTGGCCACATATGTTTAGTTATTTATAGAACTACAATAATAAAATGAGCATTGTGCTGGCACAAAAACATACCCATTGATCAATGGAATAGAATTGCAAAATGGCAGGTACAGCCACCTAGATTTAAACAAGTTTTACATGGCTATCAGAAAATTTAAGTAGCCAAGTGCTGATGACCCAAAGTCTGAATTGCCTCATACTTGAATACGTCTTAGAATATTGCTTCCTCCCTAGCTTCACATACATAAGCTAGATTACATTTATGTGAATTTCCACTCCCAGTGATGTCTTCCAACAAATAAGCAGATATTGGACACAGAAATGCATACAAGGATCAGCTACATTCAATCTGAAGCTTCATCTAAAAAGAACTCAAGTGTGCAGTGCTCACACATCGAAGATACATAAGGGTATTGACAGCAGTACAGGTTAAAGATAACATACATACATACATACATACATTCATACATACATATATCATGAATATATGATAATTATAAAAGAAGGGATCATAATTTAAGATGCAATGATCTAAGAGAGAGGAGAAGTGGAAGGGGAATGAAGAAGAAGTAGAAATGACATTAATCTGCTGCTCATCTATGGCATTCTAACAGCCAAATAAAAAATTTTTAACAATGGAGATTTTTGTTTGGCTGTTTCTGTATTTTGTTATTGCTGTTGTTTCTAATATTTAAGCTAGTCAATTTTTCTATATGTAGGTATCAGACAATGAGATGGCATTCTTATACTTCATATATAAGATAGCTTTAATGATACAGGAAAAGAAGTGACCAAAAAAAATCAATGAAACTTAGCTATACAAGTAAGTATTTTCAAACCATCAACAACATAGTTAAAAGAAATGAACATTCAGTTCTATTGATTCTCTTACTACAATGAGAAGCCAACTTCCCGCTAACTTCAAAAGTTCACTTGTTGAAACCACATTTTGGAGGCTCAATGGCACACGGTGTCAGCAACAGATCCATTTGATGGTGGTCTTCTCATTGGCAGCATCTTGAAATGACACAGGACATTTTTATGCCTGGAGACTAGGGATGCATATGTCTCTGTGACTAGTTGTTGTTTCTTCTTTACATAAAAATCATAAAAATTTAGTCATGGGACTCCCTGTAAAACACAAAGCCTAATCACTTTTGCCAGGCCTCACCTCTAAACCTACATGGATTTTGTCCATTCTTTTATTACTATTTACATATGATTTGTGGAATTAAACTCCTGAAAAATTTAGTGCAATGAAGTGGAAAGCCGTATTTCACAAACCATATTACATTGCTTGAAAATGACTCCATAGATGATAAAAATTAATTAAATCATGTTATTCTTTAAGTAAGGTAAATAGCTTATATGGAAGATAATGCTAGCTACTAATACTGGAATTTCAGTATAAAGTCTGAAGCGAGGCAGGTCCAAGTGATTAGATATGGAGATATATTTACAGAAGACAGATGGTCTAGAATGTAACACCAAGCAATTGAAATATTAGTTTCAAGATTTCAATACTTATGCTATAGATGGGAAAATCCAGGAGATCAAAAATAGTAAGAGATAGTGTTGCTTTGCAGGTATATCTGCAGTTGTTTTATATTAATTCCCATCTCTCTTTTCTTTGTGGTTAAAGAGAAGATGTGTGACTATAGATCAGCTCATTAGTCATTACAAACAAGATAGACTATAGCAGACTAGGCCACATTTTGAGACCAACATGAGAAAAGTATCTGACAGAATATCCATAGAACCAAATAATGAACCCTTGGCTTCACATTAGATTGGGTAATGACATCTCAGAGCAAACATCAGAGGCACATTGTGAAATACCTGCTTATCAGAATCACAAAAGGTATCATTCTGGTTTAAAGAAATGACCTGTGGGTTGGGAAGATAGCTCAGTGGAAAAGAGAGCTAGCTTTGTGATCATAAAAATTTGAGTTTGAATATCCAGCAACAAACTCATTAAAAAAAAAAAAAAAACCCAGATTTGGCTATGAATGCCCAAGACAGACAGAAATCTGGAACTTTCTGACCCACCATCTTAGGTGAAGAATCAAACTTCTGTTTCAGTAAGACTACCCTGCCTCAAGGAAGTAAGACAGAGAGCAATAAATAAAGACACCTAGTGATAACACACACAGAAACACACACACACACACTATATCACACACACATACTATATTACATACACAATATACCATGCTCACAATCTAGATCATACATACACACATACACACGCAAATACATACATACACTATATCACACACATAGGTATATACCTATACCTGTACCTACACACACATACACCCACTCACACACACCAACTCACACACACACTCACCCACTCACAAACACTCACATACACACACTCACCCACTCACACACACACACACACACACACACACACAATATCACATACATAGGTATATACCTACAGATAGACAGAAAGATAGACACAAAACAGTGAAATGCTCAGTGGTGGGAGATGATTAGAAAGTGTATGAAATCAGTGAGCATACTTAGTTCATTTTAATATGTCATTTTCACAACACTATTGAAATTAATTGTTATTATGTTTTTCAGGCACTAGGAGATTTATCAATTGGCAATCCAGCCTCTATTTTCTTAAAGAGATTGCATGTTATGCATTATGGATGTTTTATTGCCTATTATTGCATACCTAGCCAGCCCAGAACTTGGTAATTTAAAACCCATTACTGCTTGTTGGCTTTTAATTTCACAAGTTGTGCCATGCAGGCAGGAGATAGGTCATTTCTGTGAGTCATGGAAATGAATTAGATGAAGTCCTTTCACCTGGAAGGGTGACGACTGAGGCTGGACCATAAAAAAGGGTTCATAGTCTACTCATACCTGGGTACCTTAGTTGAAGTGATGACTGAGATGAATCACATGGGCTTCTGGGCTTTCTTTGTTTCTTCACTCTCTTTGCTCTTCTCTATCTCCTTCCCTACATTTTATTCTGCTCTCTGTATTTCCTCTCCATGCTTTCTGTTTATAACAATTATCTGTACATCTTCTGGTGGCTGGATCCCAAGAAACCTTAGGGTTCTAAGGCTGTTTAAAACCCATGCTTGAATGGTTCATCACTTATCATTAAACAAGGCTTCTAGTATAAGGATGGGGTTGCATTCAACTGAGTTGCTGGCCAGAAAGATCCCATGGAAATCCCAAACAACCCAGACTCTTGCTTAGACAATGTGTTTTTCTTGAAAAATTAAAAGTGGTGCCCCACTTTAGAAGACAACGCCAATACAACTTATTGAACATGGAGAAGTTGAGTTGTTGTCCACATAGAGGCTTCACCCTATATTTTAATGACTTTAGTATAGGAATGTACTTTGCAGGCTACAAAAAGAGAAATGTAAACATCAACCCAGCCACAAAAGTTTTGACCTACAATATGTCCTGCCTGCAAGATATCCTAGGGCACAGGATTTGTGGGAAAATCCAAGCAATCTCTGATTTGACTTAAGGCTTACTCCACGAAACAGAACTCAAACATGACAGTGCTTGGGTGACCAATACCCAGAGAAAAGATAGCTCAGAGACCTAGGACAAAACTAAACACTACACTACTGCTCTGAAAGAAAGGAATCAATAAAATGTCTCCTAATGATATTCTGCTCTACTCATAGATGAGTGCCTTCTTCAGTCATCATCAGAGACGATTCCACCTGCAGCAGACTGGAACAGACGCAAGACTCCCAGCCAGATATGTGGTGAGAGAGGGAGATTCCTTAGAATGTGTAGTTCTAAATGGAATGTGTCTATCAAATCCCTGCCCTTAGAGTTCAGGGAACTCAAGTAAGAGAAGGGAGAAAGAGTGTAAGATACAGAGGGGATTGAGGATATCAGGAGAGTAAGGCCTTCTGAATCAACTAGGTCTCCTGTGTATATGAACGAGTGGATCTCTAATTCTTTTGCCTACTCTTGAGACTTTTTCTTCTGTTGGAAAAGAAATGTTGAGTATGTCTTGTGTAGCCATAATATGATGGTTTTGTGTCGTCTTCTATTTTACCATGTCATGTTTGGTTGTTATCTCTTAGAATCCTGTTCTTTTCTAATGATAGCTGGAAAGGGAGTGGATCTGGTTGGTGGATGGTAGCTGGGAAGGAACTTGGAGGAATAGAGGAAGGAGAAACTATAATTGAGAAATATAGTATGAGAAATGAATATGTTTTAGATAAAAGAGGGAAAAAGAACTATACTTGGGTTGTAAGCCACACAGCACTACTATAGAAGTGTGGTAATAGCCAAAGTAAATGCATACCTACAAGAAAGAGAAAACAGATCTTGTCACTTGATAGAGGAACAGCTGGACAGTCAAGAATGGGAGGAAATGTTGGCAGCTATCTCTCCAAACAAATTACCATAGTGCACAGAATGAAAATAAACCTAAAATATATATTGCAAAATCTAATGTAAAAGATGAAAGGAAACAAAAGCATATGGTAATTTTTTTTTTTTTTTTTGGTTTTTCGAGACAGAGTTTCTCTGTGTAGCCCTGGCTGTCCTGGAACTCACTCTGTAGACCAGGCTGGCCTCGAACTCAGAAATCCGCCTGCCTCTGCCTCCCAAGTGCTGGGATTAAAGGTGTGTGCCACCACCGCCCGGCTAAGCATATGGTACTTATTGGTATTCATTTTGTCTATAAAATAACTCTCCATCAGTATTATTACATGAAATTCCAGGAAATAAAGATGATACAGATATCAGTAGAACCCTTGCAAAGGAACCCGTATTTCATACAGAGATAAAAACATTTAAGGCATAAGAAGATAGGAGGATAAAAGAAGTTCATTCCAAACTAACAAGCTCCATAAAATATTAAATTGAACAGTTTTAAGAAGAAGTTTAAATGGCAGTGTACAAGTATGTATGTACATGTCTGTGTGTGCTGTTTTATGTGCATATTTAAATATGTATATGTGTGCATATGCACATTCATATGTATGTTCTTGCTTAATGACTGTTACATAAGGAAAATCGTGTACCTTTTAGTTAATCCTGGCAAATGTGGCTAGGAAATGTGTAGAAGCTTGTGACATTACACATAGTAGACCTACATGATCAGTGATTAAGACAATACAGGAAGTTCCTCAGAATTTTCTCCGTTTCCTATGGGATACTTTGTGCAAGCATTTCTATCACTGAATCATCATCAGCAACTAGGTTTAATTTAATTCACTCAATTAAAGGAAGTGCATCCAAGCATATATTAGCGTCCTTTAACATTGATCAGTGACACTATGCTATTGGTAGGTGTGTGAAAGATCCCCCTCATGTAGCCTCATCAGAACTTTTGCCCACACAACACTGACAGAGGTGATAAAGATTCAGATCCTTCCTTGGTGACACACTGGGAGTGGAGAATGATTACTTGCTGAGGGACTGATGAGCTGTCTCCATTCTGAATCAGCATCGTCTCTCACGGACTGTAACTCATCTCGGCTGCCAAGTGAGATTACCTGAGGGGTCCATAATTGGTCTAGTCACCCCCTAGAAGGCAACTTAACATGTCTAAATGCCTCAAGCCATGCTTGACAGGATACAGATCTCATAAAGCATAAACAGATATGCTTCAACTTCGCAATACAGGAATATTTCTGCAACTCACTGGCATCTGGGAAGGTGAATGCCATTTTGGAAATTATGTCTCTTTAAGGCTGTGAATGGTTTGGCAGGGCACACTGCTCTACTGTTCTCATCAAATGTAAGGATGTCTATCACAGCTGTCAAATGTCAGCTGCTTCTGTTTTATGTTACGATAGAGCGGTGAAATAAAATAAAAGGGCGGCACATACACTTGCTTGGATACACCTTGATAAGCAATTCCTGACCCAGTAGGAACAATTCATGAACAAACTTCATAACCAAGGGGCTTTATTAGAGATATCTGTATTACTTATGCTCCTTGGTGCTGTGATGAATACCTGACAAGGAGAAACTTAAAGAAGAAAGTGCATATCTGGGCTCACAGTTCAAGGAGATTTAGAGGTAAAGAAGGAATGATGGAAGGAGCTTGAAGGAGCATGAAGGAGTTGATCACATAGCATCAACACTTGAAAGCAAGAGAAGCCAGATTGTGGAGGGAGGTAGGCTTGCCTGTTGAGGTTTTGTCTTTTACTGTCTATTGTAATGCAAAGTGAAGTCTCAAGACCTGGAGTCTGCACTTAGCTCCTAGGACCTTGTCCCCAAGTTACTTCTGTTTGGTGAATAAAGATGCCAACAGCTAATAGGTGAACAGAAGAGACATAGGTGGGCTTGCAGGTGAGAGCATCAAGAGGAAGGAGAAGGAAGGAATCATGGCCATGGAAAAAGAGAAACATATAGGAGAGAAAGGAGCTGCATGGGCTAAGGGCCAAGAGAACGTGGACCAGAGGACTGACTAATTGGAGCTAAAAGCAGCCCAGATGAAACAAAGTAAGTAGTAATGGGCTTGATAGGAAAGTAGAATCTAACAGCATGGAGGATAGGCAGTAACCCAGCTGCATAGGCATATTAAAAATATAAAGGCTATGTGTCCCTTTCATTTTAGAACATATATAGTCAAAGGCAGGTAGAAATCCTACGCCAGGATTTTTTAATAATTTTTACTACACATGCCTATCAAAACTCAGGGTCCATCTCTAGTAATCCACTTTATCCAACAAGCCTCCCCAACCATACCAATACCTAGGAATCAAAAATACACATAAGCTAATATGGGTCATCTCACACTCAAATTCAACAACATATTAGAAAATTGAATATTACTAGGTAGAGGACTGCCCCGGGTATTAAAAGAGAATACAGATTGTATTTACCAGCTTAGGCAGCAATCCAGGCAGCGATTTTGAAAATGATAGTTTTGATTCAGTCTCTTGAAAGGAATGAGTTCCTCATCTTTCAGCTCAAACATGATTTCATAAGCTTCTCTTCATATGCTCTGACTTTATGGTGTATCAACCTCCAGATTAAAGACACTACCGTTGAAGAAATCAGTTTGCATTTTTAAAATAGTAATATATAATAATAATTGCAAAAATAGGAAATATGGTGATACAAAACTAAAATATTTATTTGCTTATTATTTATATAAAACTGTGTAGATTTAGAAAGAGGAAAAATGGGATCAAGGAATGGAAAGCTAAAGTTTGTTCATGGATAGACATTATCTCCAAGCACAATACTCAGGTTTCATTTCTAAAGCTTTTATTTAATTTTGAAGTAACTAAAACTGAATTATGTTCAAAAAGGATAACTTTAACTGTGGCATAGAAAAATCTAAACTGTGTCCTATGTAGTTAGAAATTGTTTATTATACATAAAAAATCTTGATTAAGTAAAAAGAGTGAATTCTGGTATTTAGTGATATTATCTATGACAATGTTTTTATAATTCACTTGGGTTTTACTTTATACTATGTTCATGCCTGCCAAAGCTGTAGGAATCACATTATCTCATAGTATTGAAAGGTACGATTTAAGTATTTTTGTCTTGCCTTCTTTTTATTAAGCATATGGGCAATTAAATCTGATGTCCAACTATTATCAATAAATAATAATTATAATATTAAAATCAATTGTGAGAACTTTGTAAAGCTACAGATACCCTTCTTTATAACTTTGTAATTTTTGCAGTACTTATAATAAGAAATATTAAAGGAATAGTTATCAAATAGGTAACCAAAAGAGTGTGGGGAAATAGCTCAGCTGGTGTCTTACTTAGGGTTTGTATTGCTGTATAAAGAAACTATGGCCACGACTTTCTCTTATAACGAAAAACATTTCATTGGAGCTGGCTTATAGTTTAAAGGTTTGGTCCATTATCATCATAGAAAGAGGCATGGTGGGCACACAGGCTGACATGGTTCTGGACCGGTAGCTGAGTGTTCTACATCTAGATCCACAGGCATCTGGAGAAAACTGTGAGCTATTGGGCCTGGCTTGAGTTTCTGATACCTCAAAGCCCACACCCTAGTGACTCACTTCCTCCAAACCTCCAACTCCTACTCCAAAAAGGCCATACTTCCTAATACTGCCACTCCCTATGGACCTAAATTCGCCATTTTTATTTAAACCACCACAGTTGACAATGTACCTGCTCTACAAACATTATGACCCGAGTTTAGATCTCCAGCACCTACATAAAAGCCAGGCACAAAATCACTCTTCTGTAACACCAGTGCTGGGAAGTAGGAGTGAAGAGAGGTAGAATCTTGGAGCTTTCTTCCAGCCAGTATAGCTAAATGTGGTCTTTAGGCTTAGTGAGAAGCCACATCTCAGCAATAAGTTGGAGAGAAATGGGAAGACTCCTGATATTAATTTCTGGTATCCATATGCATGTGCACCGACATACATACACACACACCTACACAAACATGTCCATATTCCACACATACAAGACATAGGCAAATAAGGATAAGAAACATATACAGTTTTCTATAAGTGTAGTTGAGTAGCACTGACCTTTTATTAGTATAACAATACACTTGCAACATATTAGTAACATTTTTTTTTTTTTTTTACTAAATTTCTAACAAAAGTAGCTGTCTTAACTTCTTGTGTCAAAGCAATTGCAGAAGCAGTGGTGCTACCAATTAGTGTAATTAAACTTGTTATACCAGCAATAATCAACCCTAATACCTTCTTGCTTCTGCTTAAAACCTAACTCACTTTCTCCCAGTATTTGCAAGCTTTTTTTCAGAAAACCAAGATTCTGTAATACTCAGGGCAATAAGACAAAAGCTGGCTGATAGACCCCAATAACAGACATATTAGGTTTCAACACACTAACACAATTAGAAAGTATACAATCAATGCAACTTACAATGAATACTGTAGAAGAAGCAAAAGTCATTTTAACTTGACAATTAAAAGAGCCTTAACACATGCACTAACTTTGGATTGATGGTCTTATATTATTCAAATTACTGGAAGGAGGTTCAGAGTTTAAGAGTAAGGAACCATCTCAGTGTCATGCCAAATACCATTGGAATTGTGCTACTTCTAAAATTTACAATGATAGTCATTATAATTAGGAAAAAGTTAAAAGACACTTGCAGGGTATTTGGCACAATTCTAACACTTCTCTGGGTGTTTTAACTTTGGATAGTGAGCTTATGAATTTAAAGAATGCTGCACTGTTGAGTGTTGATGCTGCAGATAATGCTGATAAAATTATCCAGGGCTTGAGGTCAGTATTTCCATTTTGGTCAAGTGTCAAGAATGGCATATGTATATACATATACATATATACATATACATATACATATACATATACATATACATATACATATACATATACATATATATATAGCACAGAGTCTTATAAATCTAAGACAGAAGTGCATTGCTTTTGATAATGCATATTCTACAACAGGTAAGGAAGGTATTCTTGTCAGAATGACCTAAGACGAGTTCAGTCTTGTTTATGAAATATAAAAAAGAGGAAGATGTGGAGAACTTTTGGGGCTGCTTGGCAGGAATCTGGCATTGGCCAAGGATAAGGAAATGGACTTCAGGCAGGAATCTGACATTAGGCTAGAAGAAAGAAGTAATTTCAGTCAGGAATCTAAATCTTAGGCTAAAACAAAGAAGTAATTTCAGGCAGGAATATAAATACTAGGCTAGAACAAAGGAGTAGGCTTCAGACATGGAGATGACTTTGGGCTAGGACAGATATTTTTGTCATCCTGATAAATCCTTAGAAATAGTGATACTGGGAGTGATCACGGAATTTTGTTTATTGCCTTGCTTGTTCTTCGACTATTTGTGTTTATTGTCTTGCTTGTTCCTTGACTATTTGTATCTATTCTATTGCTAGTTCCTCAACCTAGAACTGACCTTAATATTTGCATGTAATTAAAATGATATAAAAGCAAAAAGGAGGAGGAAGGATGGGATAACAGGCTTATGGGGGTGGGGAGTGGGGAAAGGGGATAACATTTGAAATGTAAATAAATAAAATATCAAAAAAAAACCCATGAAAACCTAATACACTTGAAAATATGGTGGCTGAAAAGAATGAGTTTATCTCTTGACATTGTAGTTACATTCAGGTAGGTTCTTTTGGGAGCGCCATAACAACCTTCCAGTGTACATTCAGTAATATTTTTGATAAGTTAGGAACTGATTGGTTTAGGAAATTCCGTGGTAGACAGATTCATAGCTACAGGAGTTTTGTTCTATTCTATTTTTGCTTTTTTCTCCACAAAGGCTGGTAGAACCTGGCTGACAATGTGGTTGGAGGGTTTCTTGTACTAAAAACATTAATTTTCAGCATGAATGTATTTCTTACAGTTTTGTCTCATTGTGTTTGTTAAATGATCAAAGTAGGTAAAAAAAAACATTTTATTTATTTTTGAGTATCTTTGTGCAAACTTTCTGTGTTCCCACTTCTTTGTCTGTTCGTCTGTCTCTCTGTGTTTGTATCTGTCTTTCTGTCTGTTTGTCTATCTGTCTATTTTTTCCTCTCCCTCTCTGTGTGTAAGTGCAGGCAAGTATATGCCAAGGCAAGTGTACTTAAGTCAGAAGGCTTTGAATATCAGCTCTCACCTTGTACCTTACTTTTGAACAAAAGAACTTCTGTTGTTTTGCTGCTCACCACTGTATGCGTTGGACTAGCTAACCACCCAGTCTGCAGGAATTCTTCTGTTTCTGCCTCCCATTTCACTGTAGGAATGCTAATATTACAGGTATATATTAGGCTGTCCAACTTTGTGTAAACACTGCAGGTCTGAACTCAAATCTTCACACTTACGTGAAAAATTCTTCATCTAATGAGCCTTCTCCCCAGCCTTGTATTTGTCTTCTTACTGAAAAGTCAAGCAGTGTGTGGTGGTTTGAATATGCTTGGCCCAAGGAGTGCCTCTATTAAGATGTATGTCCCTGTTGGAATAGGTGTAGCCTTGTTAGAAGAAGTACATCACTGTTGGGGTGGGCTTGTGACCCTCATCCTAGCGGCCTGGAAGTCATTCTTCTCCTAGGTCCCTTCAGAATAATCTGTAGAACTCTCAGCTCCATCTCCAGAAACATGCATGTCTGATGGCTTCCTTGATTCCTGCCTTGATGATAATGGACTGAATCCCTGAACCTTTAAGGCATCCTCAATTAAATATTGTCCTTTATAAAAGTTGCCTTGGTTATGGTGTCTCTACACCAATGAAACCCTAACTAAGACACAGTGTGATGCTGAAAATACATAGTTTTGGTAGAAGAAGAAATCAGTGATGTTTATAATATAGTGACAGATTTACTAGAAGCTGTGATCTGAGCTAATACCTGAATTCCTCTGAAATTTTCAGCGAGGGGCAAAACTCAGAGGAATAATAGTCATTGAACAATGTTTTAAAGTTCTATGTATTATTCTAAGTCTCTACACTTAATTATTCTACTCACATACAAGCTTGATGTCTATCAAAAAGCATTAATAATATAGTATAGCAAATACAGGCTTGATGTCACAAACATCTATGTGAGATCTGGAATTTACCTTTTGTTTGCATATGAAATTAAACTAAGGAAAGTTATTTAGTTTCCCTATGGATCAGTTCCCAACTTACAAAATGGAAATATGTCTGGTTTTTATCCTATAAGAAGCAGCTAGCATGAGGTGGTTCAATGTCAGGGAAATAACAAAAGGATAAAAAGGTGATGGAGGAAGATGGTGCATAACATCCCACAGACCTGGCACCGAGGAAGGCAAAAGCTACCCTTTGGCTTACTTACTGATACCTTGTGAGCCTGCATCCTCCCTGGCACATGAGGCAAGTTACAGGCTTTTATTCTGTAGTGATTATGTTTAACAATGAAAAAAGAAGACTCATTTTTTAATGTAACAGATGCAGCTTCTAGGGAAAATAAACAGCAAAAGTGGAACACAAAAATTTGTATCTCTCTGCTTTCTGACATTGCTAGATGCCTTACTTTCCTTCTCCTACATCTTGTCCACTATAATAGACTCTACCCTCAAACTATGAATCACAATAAATCCTTCATTCTTTAACTTGCTTTTCTCAAGGATTTTTGCCAAAACAATGAGAAAGGTGGCTTAATATATATCCCAACTACTAAATGTACAACTTGACTCAAATTTCAGTGCAAAGGTCAAACCCAATACAGAATGCAATAGATATGCTGTAATGGCTAGCTTTTATGTCAGTCAATATAAGCCAGAGTTACTCTGGAAAAGGAAAACACCATTGACGAAGCATCTTCATCAGACTGGCCTGGGAAAGCCTGGGTGCATATTCATGATTGATAATGAATGTGAGAAGACCCATTTTACTGTTAATGGTGCCACACCTGTGATGGTGGTGAAAAGTAGGCTGAGCAAGCCATGAGGACCAACCCATAAGCAGCATTGCCCAATGGCTTCTGCACCAGCTCCTGACTTCAGTTTTCTGCCCTGACTTCCCTCAGCAATTGCATGTGACCTAAAAGTTGTAAACTGAAATAAGTACTTTCCTTTCTGATAACGTGCTTGTCGGAGCAGTGGAAATCCTAACTAAGGCATATGCTTAGAAAAAACAGTGTTTCAAATCTGCCAGCTACAGTAAACATCCACTATATTGTCACCAAAGTCCACTTCACCATTCCAATTGTTCCCTGTGGTCTGTCATCTTTATACAATGTTGATAGAGCTGAAGCAATCGCGTGTGTATAACTCATTTCTACCATATCAGAAACAATGTCTTTACTTGGAATGGGCAGGTAACTCAAAATGAGCTCATGACATGTCTTCCCTGGGAGGTGAAAGATGAAAAAAAAAAACAAAGCCAATCTGGTTACTCTCCAGATGGTTGGAGAATCAACAGGAGAACTGAGGATGTTACCACAAATACAGAATATCAGAGTATCACTGTGAAGAAGAACAAGATAGAGTCAATGAAAAGAAAAAGTAGCAGGGCAAAATGACTGCCTTTCAGACTGGAGCCTTTTACATTTCAAAATGCCTGACACATTCACATTTCTTATTTATGTTACACATAAACATATTGCATCAAATATACCATATTTTAGCTTACTGTCTTTAGATTGTATCCTAGGCTTTGTTAAGAAAGCCCCCCAATGGTATTCCAACACATAAGAATATGAGTTTTGGATACAATTAAGCATCCAAGGTTTCTGACATTCTGAGGTTATGGAAATATAACAAATAGGATAAATAAAAATAGAAAGGGTCATCTACACAGCAAGCTTGCTTATGAATGAGTAGATGCTTCCTAAACAGGAGTCCTTTGTGGCCTCCAAGTTACAATAGGAATATTAAACATACAAATTGAAAGTACACTGAAAAATATATTTAAACTATATGAAGAAAACAAATTGCTTGGAAAAGCTTACCAGAGTATAATTATGAAAATGAATACAGGGGTTTTAAACATGGGAATTACTAAATAGAGAGACACAATTTGCAGGGCTATTTCTTCATAGCTTAGAATTCTTCAGTATTAAAAGACGTTCATGGGGTGTTAGCAGAAATTACTTAATTGAAAGTATTTAAGTAGACGGTGGATGATGGTTCTCATGTGGGTATGCAAAAAATTGATTTCATTCTGTGCAACAGACTGAACCAGATTCCAATTAACTCCATCAATTCTGATTTTAAAAATAACTTCCATTATAAATAGTACATGAAGCACCAAAAAACCCTGAAAGAATCCTAATAAACATTTGAAAAGATTTTTGTTTTTATCACAATAAAAATGGACACTAGGACACTCAATTTGATAATTTGAAAGTGAAATCATATTGCACTATGTAGCATTGGCAAGAATAGGCAAGATCAGCTCTCAGATTTCATAAGCAGTTCTTTCACTGTTTTTATTTTAACAAATGTGCTTCTACATGGAATCTGCTATTAAACACCCAAATCCAATAATTCCAAATCCAGATATGTAAATTAATTTTTTTGCATACCAAACAACAAAAATGTGTACACATATTTATTAACATGTACTTTTAAAGAGTAAAATTGAAATAGAAAGGAGAAAGCAATGGCTCAGTTGGGAAAATGCTTGCAGCACAAGCATGAGGACTTGAGTTCAGATCACACCATAGCATGAAAGTACTCCACCAACACACATGCACAGCGAAATTGTGTTTACATATAAATGGCTTCACTAACCATCTATAGACAAATATGTGATATCTGATATAGTAATAAAACTGACTTCTAGAATTGTAGATTTAACTCAGTCAGTAGAGCCCTTTATTACTAGCATGTGCAAAGCCCAAAATTGTATCCCAGCACTACTGAATAAACTGTGTGTATGCATTAATATATCACTTTGGGTAGAGACAGAAAAGTCTTCGTTCAAGGTCATTCTTGCTACACTGGGATTTGAGGTCAGTCTAGGATACAAATATCCTTTATTGAATACAAAGAAAGGAAGGGAGGGAGGGAGGCAGAAAAGTAGGCTGACTCCTAAATCCTACATAGCAGTTTAAAGGAGTTTTTTGGATGTCTACAAAACTAGTTAGGTAGCAAAATATTGCCACAAAAATTATGTAAGTTGGTGTAAGGGTCACACACTATTAGAATATTTCAGCATGTCTTTGTCTTGCAAGGAAGAATCACTGTATATATGTGTGTGTGTTTCATATATGTAACATATAATGTAACATATATTCATTCATATATATATATATATATATATTATATATGAATATATTTTCAAGAATTGTGTTAGTAGAACTATTTGCATGGCAGGAAATAGTTGAGCACCTGGGAGAAACAGGGAAATCCTTGAGTAACATGGAGGGGTCTGAAGTGGGTCACAATTATTAACTCTTGTAAGTTGAACTTTTGAAAGTCTCTCCAACAATTTAGCTAACAATTGGAGCCAAACAGACATGGATTTCAGCAATGGGTGCATATAAGAAATAGAGAAGCTGTGACTATGTCAAGAGGAGGCTGAAGGAGCCTGGAAATGGTTAACACCTTCTCAAAAGAATAT
Source organism: Mastomys natalensis (assembly GCA_021653895.1). NCBI lineage: Eukaryota > Metazoa > Chordata > Mammalia > Rodentia > Muridae > Mastomys > Mastomys natalensis. The sequence continues at coordinate 450,345 of JAJTUV010001006.1, read as the reverse complement.
TTTCACCTTAATAATATTTCATGCCATTATGTTCCTTGGGATATGAGCTGTCCAGGTTAATGTCTTCACTGTCTTTTTTGGAAACAGAGTATTATATTTGTGTCAGACCCAATGTAGCTAAGAATGACCTTGAACTTAAAATCTTCCTGCCTCTTCTACCTCAAAAGAGTTGGGATAAAAGGTACACACAGTTTATGCAGTACTGGGGTTGGAATTTAGAGCTTACTATCTGCTAGTTACAAATGACTCTATTGACCAAGCTACGTCTCCAGCTCTAGGCTTTAGATTTATGACTGTATCATATATATATATATATATATATATATATATATATATATATATACATATATATATATATATGACTATTTATATATTTAAATGTAAACATAATGTGTGTGTGTGTGTGTGTCGGGGGTGATTGAGTGTCCATACATGTCATTGTGTACATGATGAGATGAGAATGCAGCCTCAAAAGGTAGAGATGGAGGATGCTCAGAGCAAGGTGACTAGCCAGACTAGACAAATCAGGCAGTTTTGGGTTTGAGTGACGGATACTATCTCAATGAATGAGGTGGAAGAGCAATTGAGGACAATCCCGATCATCAACCAAAGGCCTCCACATACACTTTCACTCATATGCACATTCTCTGTTTGTCTGTCTGCCTCTCTCTCTAACACCTGTACACACACATAAACACATATGAAAATGTACATACATGCATATACACAACTGCACACTACAAGACCCACAGATGCCCACCAAATGGGAAAATAATAAGCAAATTAGAACTCAGATTATGAATATTTGGCATTATGAATGAAAACACTGACACAAATATATCACTAGGAAAACAAACACCAACCTAGACAAATTTTATCCCAATGTATGCTCTATTAAAAATATGCAGCCCATTACAAAAACTTTTATTAAACTCTTTAAATGTTGGATGGCTAGAAAGGACTTTGTAACTGAAGCAAATTCATTTGTACGTCAAGATGTGTAAGGTGCAGGAACAGGATATTGCTGCCAGATAAAAGCAGAATCTTTTGATCCTATGCAGACAAGTAGAAAGAACAGACCATTCTCATACATCCATTTAAACATTTGTTGACATCTCTTGAGGAACGTGCCCTCTTCTCCTAGCCACTTCTATGAAAACCACTGATTCATAAATCACATCACACTTCCAATATCCTTGTCTTCATCAACTTTGCAGACCACAGCACTATCTACTCAGTCATTTAATTTCATCCTGCTTTAATGCAGAGTACAGTGCTGAGTTCGTGTAGTGATTCCCAATACTGGCTCCTTTGATGAAGAACATTTGTTCTTTGAAGACTGCATAAGAGGGAATACTGAACTTAAATGACTTATTCACTTGTGTGTTATTAATTGGCAGATAGTAAGTGAATAAAATCAATTGAATTGAGTAGACTGTCAATAGAGAGACAGTTTATAAAATTCCAATATTCAATCCTTCATGAAGAATTTTACCAGCACTATAAAATTTCCAATATATGATAGCTTTAAATACTAATGGTAATCATTTTACACATAGAAATTATTCTCTAGTTTTCTGAAAATGACCAGTGTGAAAAATAACAGTAGAATTATGATGCATATAGAGAAGGGTCCTTGTCATTCCCTTTATCATCATGCAAGCATCCATCTTTCCACAATACCACATATTTTGTTTTTGTTTTTTTTTTTACAATTATAACAAAGACAATAAATTAATAGTCATTTATAATAAGAGAAATTTGACCAATTTGCACTGGGTGAAAAAAATATTCACAAGAAATAAATGCATATTTGAAATAGTATGGTTAGAAACAGATATTTTAAATGCCACCTGACTCAATAAACACTAAATTAGTAGAAAAGTGTTTCAAATAAAGGATGCAATTGGATTTTGATTGGTCCAATTTTTATTTTCTCCTTACTGTCAATGACACTAGTCTATTTCTACTTCATAACTTTCATATAACACCAGTGTAGAATTGGAGATTATGAAGTAAATCATTGTAGGCATTGATCTACAGAATTTACGAACCATAAAGTTTGGTGATGAATTCACGGGGTAGTAAGGGTCCCAAATGTTGCAAAGCTGATTATGTCAAATAATAAATTATGAGTAGATGATAATTATGACTGTCTTTAGTCCACATAGGTCTATCATAATCTTTTCCATTTATATAACTGGAGTCACTGGACAATCTGATTTTATATTTGTATTGCATTGTATATTTGTATTTTATAAACAGTGGTAAGAATGTGAATATTTATATAGAATTTTGTGTCATTTCACAAAAGAAGCCATTTACATCCTGATTGTGAAGCATCTGCTTTCTGGTTTTTATCTAGCATAAATGTGTTTCAAATTAGCCTAAACTGGAAGAGGAAAACTACATCTAGGAAATGGTGAACATACATATATGCAGTCATACACTTAATACACACATATATTCTCTTTTAATCAAAGAGGGAATCTTCCAAAGTTACCATTTCTTTCTGGGATTTATAAGGTCTCCAATACAAGTCATGCGTGTTAACCATGTATTTGATGATCCTTGTGTTTAAGAAAGGGGTAACAGATGTACGACAGCCTCATGTGGCTATAAATTACACATTGATTATTTTTTCATTGTTTCTAGAAGAGGGAGATACTACAGAGAAACAGTACCAAGAAAATAATGACAGAAAACGTTCATGTTCCATTCAGATATGATTAAAAATCAAATTAAAATGCAGCTTCCTAGTTGTACCAGGCACATTGAAAATGTCCAAAACACAGATGTAGCTTGCATAATACAGCTATATAATAAATAGATAAAACAATCACATAATCAGTGAAAATAATACACAAAAAGGGCAAAAAGCATATTATAAACATTTCTATCACTATTGAATATCTAGGGACCAGCATTAATATAGAGAAATCATGTTCCATATTTATAAATAAATTAAGCCATATGTATGGCATATGCTTTAGTGTTTAGTAATGTTCCCTTTGAATGTTTGTGTTGTTTTCATTATAGGAAGGTTTTCATCTATTTCTGCAAGCCAGTGGGGCATGAGGCTATCAGCAAATGAATGTCCTCAAACAAATCAATGAGGGAAAGTTCGAAATTTCAGTGATAAAACGCATAGCAAGACATATGCTTCTAAGTACAAATAAAGAGCTTGGTGTGGAGCTGCACGCCTATATCTCAATGTTCAGGCAGCTGATGTAGGACGATTGATGTTAGTTTAAGGACAGCCTGAGCTATGTAGTGAGTTACAGGCCAAGCAGGAGTCTGCAAAAGACAATATCTTAAACAAACAGAAACACTAAAGTAGACAAACAACTGATAAAGGTTGGGGTATTATGTAGACCAACTCCTTTCCAAAACATTGTCCAGTAAGTTACCTTTTGACCTTCATTTCAGGCCACAGACCAGCCTGGCCTTGGAGAGGGCTGTCTGGGAGCAGCAAAACAAAGGACTCAAAGTCAAATCTTGTATATAAGCTGGCAGTCTATGCTCTGCTGGAGACAGTTTCCAGCTTGCTTTCTCTATGTTCCATGTTCTTTCTGTTTTGCTTTCTCTGGAGATCTCCAGTTTCTCTGTCTCTGTCTCTGTCACTCTCTGTCTCTCTCTCTCTCTCTCTCTCTCTCTCTCTCCTCTCTCTCTCTCTCTTCTCTCTCTCTCTCTCTCTCTCTCTCTCTTTCCTCAAGATAGTTCTCCAAGCAGTTCTCTCCTACTATTCTAAAAGTCTATGGACAGTTCCTCTCTTGCACATCATAAGCTCCGTCTTTTATTTCCATACCAATTCATTTATTTACTCTGGATTCCATTTTGATTGTCCTATCAATTAGCACCCTGTGACTCAGACCCTTGATTCCTAAGAGACAGCAGGTACACATTTTATTTTAGCATTGCAAAGAATTCAGAGATCTGCCTGCCTCTGTTAAGCACAGACAAAAAGCTAGCTGGGAAGCCCTGTCCTGAACTTAACATTTCTACCACACTTGGACTTGACCTTTCTCTATCCCCAGCTGACCCTGAACTCAGGAGTTTGTCTGCCTTTGTAAGCATAAACAAACAAACAAACAAAATTTAGGTGAGTGGGATTTCCGGCAATCACCACTCCCTAAATCATTTTATGTCCTTCTTTAGTATCTTTTCCAGACCAGCTGGCTCACAGCACAGCTGTTTTTCTTCCTTTAGATTCGTATAGCCCCTCATATAATTTATATCGTATCCTTATTTTTTGCATAGTTGAGAAACTATATATATTTGAACCCATGTTTTTAGAGTTCTTTTCCATAAATTTATGGGTTGCTGTTAAGGTCCCAGAGTTTACTATTTTACTAAAACATTAGCTACACCTTAGACTCCTGGACTCCTGCTGTCTCTGATTATCATGGAGTCATTAACGTTAGCTGGTGAGACATTCCTTGAAAGAGGAACATAAAATATGTATACAAACAAGTCCCATACCCACAGCAGACATCTACACTCATGGAGGTCCATGCCATTTGGCCCTGTTTCAAGGACAGGAACCATGTCATGACCCTATCTGGTGAATTATGTGCTCATAAGCTTGAAGTTTACAATAGGGCAATAAACCAAGAGAATTAAACAGATAGGAGACAAGTGGAGAGTGACTGTATGGTCCTAGTCTTTCTGAGCCTTAGTTATCTCACGCACTACATTTTATAGGTCTGTTCCTTTGACTACAAATTTACATTAATGATTAGATTTTTCTTTGGCGTAGAATAAAATTTCATCCTGTACATATCCCACTTTTTCATTATCCATCAATCAACTGATAAGACACTTAGACTCAATATATTTCCAATGAGTTTGAATATCACAAAGTAGACAAGTTATCTTTGTGGTAGAGTATAGAATACTTTGTGTATAAGCCCTGGAGTGGTAGAACTGTATCACTAGATGTCTCTATGTTGAGTATTTTCTTGTTGTTTGTTTGGGAAATTTCCACATGGACTCACAGTTTACATCTCCAACAATATAAATAAAGGTTTTCCTTTTGCTATATTCTCACCAACACATTTGTTTTCTTCATGAGAGACCTTCTGACTGAATGAGATAGAATCACAAAACAGTTTGATTCTGGATTTCCCTGATAGATAAGGATGTTGAACATTTTAAATAAAATATTTATTGCCCAGTTGTATTTTAATTCCATTTGTATTTTTCTTTTATTACTAAAGTCCCCACCATCACTAGTGATCACCATAGAAGAAGTATCTGTGACCAAACGTTACAGTATTACTATTCTATAGACATAACCATAGTTACCTAGAAGGTCATTTCATGAGGACATTATATCCACTTGGCAAAACACATAAGTAGCTTCCCCACTAGAGCCTTCTTAGCCATGAGCTTTTTACTTGATTTACAGTACACAATGTAAACCACTCTTCGATGGTTCTGATGGGCAATCAGTTAAATGTACTGGCATTTGCCTCTATTGGTTAGGGAGCCTTTGGGCCTCTGTGACCAAGAATGTATGTATGGTAGCCAGTCCATGAAAAATCGATATGATAAGAAGTAGAAAAGGAAGTACTGGGTATGCACAGTTTAAGACGTGGGAGGCAAGGAGATTGGAAAAGAGATGGAGGAGGGAGTGTCAAGGAAAACAACTAAAACTAACAGTGTATGAAAAATCCACAATAAAAACCAGGTACTTTTCAATATAATTTGTCTTAGTTAGGATTCCTATTGCTGTAATGAGACACCATGACCAAAGCAACTTGGGAAGGAAAGGATTTATTTTTCTCATACTTTCATATAACAGTTCATCATCAAAAGTATTAAGGGCAGCAACTCACATAAAGCAGGAAGTTAGGGACAGGAGCTGATGCAGAGGTCATGAAGGGGTGCTGCCTTCTTGTTTGCTCAGCCTGCTTTCTTATAGAACCCAGGACCACCATACCAAGGATGGCACTACCCACAGTATGCTAGGCTGTATTCTCTTAAGCCCTTATTAAGAAAATGTCCTACAGGCTTGCTGACAGCCCACTGCTAAGGAGGCGTTTCTTAATTGAGGTTTCCTCCTCTCAGATGATATAAGCTTGTGTCAAGTAAGCAGCTATAATTTAAAAAAAAATTAAATTAAATTAAATCAACTGCTCAAAAAGAGACTGATGGTATCCTGTGTACATAAATAAGGCTGCTCCCAGAAACCATAGTTATGGCGTGATTTGTTTTTAAAGTTTCTCTTTGTGTCTGTGAGCCTCAACTTCCTTTTATATAAAAAGTAACTATAACAATAGTGTCATACTCAAAAATTTAATGTGAGAATTAAACGAGATAATGCTATTAAAACAATAAAATATTGGAAAATTTCAAGCTTGATACATGTTATAAAAATATATTTATACTCATAAAATACATCTTTAGAACTCATCATTGAGCTTCAAAATTTACACCCCCCAGTTACCACTGGGAGCAATAGCATTCAGAACAAAAATTGGATAGATAAAACTGTAGCTGGGCCAATGGCCAACCATCTGGTAACAGGACCTAGCCAGGTCTTTCTATGCAAAAACTGGCACAACTGCCTATCTAAGGTGCTCAGCTGCAATCAACAGAGTGTGTGAAGCTCCTGGCCCTCACCCACAGGGAGCCTGAGCAGGAGACATACATGGAGTTTCCCTTGTCAATTAGTCTGGCACATTTAAGCCTTCTAAGCACTGCAAGCCTACTACCTACAAGACATGACACTGAGTGTGGGGGTGGGGCAGGAGAAAAGAGTAAGTATGGACATCAATTACCAAGTCTTATAAGTTACAAATAACAAAATGTGAATCTTTATAACTTATTTTCTCTTTGATCTAGAATTAGAATTTTACTGCTAATGCAATTCAGGAGTTGTTGCTCAGTAAGTGTTTAGTGAGCATTCACTTGACTGTCAGTTGTATTTATCAGTATCAAAAGCCTATGGTGCTTTTGATAGAAAGAACAAATAAGTTCTATTCACACAGTCTTCAACCATCAAGAGGAAGTCAAATCCATTTGTCTTCATATAATGGGTTGTTAATGTTGCAGAATAAATAAGGAAAAACCACCTGAGTGGTACGAAGCCCTCACCAAGCATGAGTCTACATCAGGGGTTTTACAGGCCTCACCTTATTTCCTCTTCACCTCAACTCTGTAAGTTAAATATTTTTATTGCCACTTTATTTAGGTGTTTACAACAAAATGAGAGAGAGACAACTACTTTAAAGTAAAAGAACATTGATTCCACATCTGATTTCAAAAAATGGGTTCTTAATGTTTAAGGTAAATTCCTTCTGTGATTTAATAAAACTGGATTTCAGGATGTGATAGTTGAAATACAAAAGAACACACACACACACCAGAGTGGCTCTTTTGAAACATGACTGCAAACAGTTTACTATCCTCTCGCTAAGAAGGCATCTATACCTTCAGTCTTTAACTTGGACAGACATGAGACTATTTAGACCTATGGAGTGTCTCATTTATAACATTGCATAACTTTAAAAACAAGGCCACACATAACCAGGGAGCTTATGACTCATTCGTGGCACACAGTCCTTAAAGATGTTGGTGAGAAGCCAGAAGAACTAGAGGATGTTATATGCATGTTGTAAGAAATATTCCTCATACTGACACCAAGGTATTAGCTTACATTATGTGGCTGTGATAAACACCATGACAAAATGCATCTTGGGAGAGAAAAGGGATATATAGCTTACAGGTTATAGTTTATCATCTAGGAAAGTGAGGGCCAGAACTCAAGGCAGGAACCTGGATGCAAGAACTGAATCAGAGATACTGGAGGAACACTGCTTACCAGTTTATGCTATTATCATTTTCATATCTCTCAGGCCTACCTATCCAGGGATGGTAATACTCAAAGTGGGCAAGACACTCCCGCATCGATAAGCAATCAAGAAAATGCTCCCACAGACCAGTCCAATGCAAATACTCCCTAACAAAGATTTCCTCTTCTTAGACATGTCCATCTTTGTGTCAAATTGACAAAAACTAAGGAGCATAGTGGCTGATATGAGTGTGAAGGCATCTTGGATGAATATATTATTTGTGTGATAATAACAACAATTTGTTGCTATTCTTCAAGATATCTGGGCACATATGAATGACAGCCAGTATTCTATACCCATTGCAAGACATTGCTTCTGAGTGCCTCTGTTAAAGGACTGATAATGTTATGACATGACATCCATTTCTACAGAACAGCATCAGCCACTTACACATCACTTACAGGCTTGTCAGTTTTTTCATGGGAAAGCGCTACAGCCTAAACATCTTCCTGACCAATACTTGCCTCTTTCAAGTGTCTGTCACCAGTGTGGCGACTTCACAGATAATCAGCTGGGGACCTTGATGAAAGGTTCTTTTCCTTTAAGAGACCCTTGTCTTAAGCAGAAATCACACTGTGATAAGTACTTAACAATTGAAGTCCATTCTGACAAAATCAAAATCTAAGGATAATCTTCCCTGTCCCCCTCTCAGTAAGCATCTTTGATCAAAAGTCTCAGGTGCAGTCAACTTACCTGCCATGAGCACAAAAGAAAAACTATACCCATATCCCGGGCACTACCTTAGTTGAGGCTGACACTTCCTATACAGGAGTACTCTGAGATTTGGTTTTGAGAAGTCTTCATAAGAAACGGGAGTAGGGATAGTATTAGATTTGAAGATACTTATCACTGTGCGTTCCTTACAGGAATTAATCACTGATTATATGTATAGTGGTTTATGCATGTTTGACATAAACATATATACATATGTGCTTTTATTTGTGCATGTATGTTTGGAAGCCAGAGGTTGACTTTGGATGTCTTCCTCTGTCACTGTCAACTGTATATTTGCATACATAGTGTTTCACTAAACCTAATGCTTGCTGGTTTGCTAAGACTGTTTGTGAGCTGAGACCTGGGTATCTGACAGACTCTACTCCTCAGTGCTGGTGTTGTAGCCACAGGTCAATACATAAAGGTTTTTTGTCAGTATGGGGGATATGAACTCAGGTCCTTATCATCATGCAGTAACTTACTTCAAGCCATGTCCCCATGTGTAGAAATATCATCCTGATATATAGAAACAGGAATCCTGAGGACCTCTTTTACATATCACATTAGCAAAACCTAAAATGATCTACTGTTCAAAAAAATCTATCCACAAGATAAATAGTGGAAATTCTTTCTTAGACAAACTGTTGATGAAAGTAAAAGTTGAAAAAATATTTTTTGGAAAGGAATTTGCCCAACAAGTTTGTCTCTGGTTTTCCATCTCAGAGCATGCATGGATCACAGCATTAGCATGTGCATACAATAGCTTTTATGTTCATAGACTCTGAATTAGAAAAAATATCAACCTCAATAAAAATGTATACACATTTATCTTATAAGCATTTGATAGGTACCTACAGTATGCCAAATACTGGTATTTCTAGGAGATGGACTCATAAGAACTAGAGCCAAGAAAGTACTTATTATTGTGTGTTTTCATTGATGGAGCTGTAATAACACTAAAAAGAATAATCAAATAGAAAGCAAGCAGACTCTAATAAATATATACTTATTTAAGTGTTTGTAGCTTTGAATTCGAAAACCAGAAACTCAAATTCTAATGTGGTAAGTAGAGATAGCTTATTTCTTCTGATTCTAGATAGTTGTTTCACAGACAGTAGACGGTCTGAAATTTATGAAGCCCAATTATGCCCCATTCTCTAATCTACTATTTGTAAATGGAAGCCTTATCCTCAGGGTCCAAGATGGAGCTGTAGTCACTGTCATATCCACATTACCAGGAAAAAAGAGGGTCATGTATCTCAGAAGTCAAACATATAATGTTCACTTAAATCCATTAGCTAAAAATGTACATAAAGAACAAGTCAAACATACAATGTTTACATAAACCCACCACCTGAATATTTACATAAGTACAAGACAGACGACTCAGGAAGCAGGAAATTACAGCAACATTGTCCTTCTGAGAAGTCACTTGTTCAGCAGGATGTAAGCGAGGAAGTAACAAGGAAGAAATAATAGTGACAACTGGCAATTTTGTAGTATTATAATAAATTCAAAAGAATGCAAATTGAGGGATACATTAGTGGAGGTTGGGCAGCAAATTCAGAGTGAGGTTTCAAGATGAGCATTGCTACTTATCTGACAAGTTGGTATGCCCTTCAGAAAATCCTAGCTATGCTAGTTATCTAAGATGAATAATACATTACTATCAACATACAGTGACTTTAAATAATCAGCTAACACCTCAAAGTATTTGTCAGTAAGAATTATAGACATGGCTTTTCTTAGCCACATGTTTTACGGGTCTAAGACTATGGTGTAACCATTGAGCCAAGATGCCATGCCACTTCATAGCTCAACTGGGGAGGAAACCACGTGTGGGATCCAATTATTATTAGAAGACCCTCCTTTTGGAATGTTGCAGAGCTGACAGTATGGATGACTTGCTGGAAATCAGTTAGTGAAGGGCTTCAGGTCCCATTTGTTTGTGGGCATATCACCAGGGCCATTTTCTTCACCAAGCAGTCTGATCCAAGGAAGATTTTTAAGTCTACCAAAATTGAGGTTACAGACACTGGAACCTAATTTCAGAAATGAAGTCTTATCACTTTTTGATGAATTACTTCAAATCAGTAATTCTAGACCATATTTAAGAGAAGCAGGTATACTGGGGTAGAGCAGGTTTTTTGTTTTGTTTTATTTTGATTCGATCTTTTTCTAGGTTGCCTGTGCTGTCTTAATTTCTTTTATATTGATATGATAACTCTCTCTCTCTCTCTCTCTCTCTCTCTCTCTCTCTCTCTCACTCACACACACACACACGCACACACACAAACACATACTCACACATACACAAGTCACACAGACACTACAATATTTGGAAAGAAGGATACAGGGATATAGCGGGAAAATGTCTCCTACTTTGCAGAACATTGTAGAATCCCTCACAAATCCTCTAGAACCCATTCAAGCTGCCATCACCATGACTGAAGTAAGAGCAGTGACACAAAGGAATACAAGTATGGATGTTTAAACAAGGTCACTTTTGTTCTTAAATATTCATACATATGAAAATCCAAATGGAACAGAAAGAAAAAGAAAAAAGGAGAGAGACTTTTAAAAGAAACCATGAAAAGGACAGGAGGGCTACAGGGACACAGTGGTGCCTCATTGTGTAGTGTCATTTTCTTTCCCCTTAAACCAGAGATGCAAGGTCCAGCTTGAGATAGAGACCCATCAGAGTGAAAGATCAGGGAGCCAGGAGGAAATGACTCACATTTTTCCTGCTTTAGTATCTGGCAGGGAAGGTATTGTGGCTCTGTCCTCAGGTGAACTATGAGGAGAAATAAAACACAATACCTTAATCAAATTTCTCTACCAAGTACATTCCTTAACTGAACTAACACATGGGGCCTTAGCCCATCAATGACGCTTCAACAGCATCTTATCATTTTAAAGACTGACACTAACTAACCCGCCTCACATTGCTAACAAGAAAAGATGAATCAAAGATAATAAAAAAGACTTTAAGTTAGTGATCCCTTAGTCCAAGGACAGAACACTTAACACATTCACTGGATAATATAACTTGACAGAATAGTTTTAAAAATTTCATTCCTGTTAAAAAGATTTTTTTTCACCTTTAAGGATAAATGTAACACAGTGGCTTTATTGAGAAAATGATCTGTTAAACACTAAATTGTTATTCCTTTCACTACAGAAATATAAGCACATGCAAACACATATCCACTGGCATGCATGTGCTTGTGGTTGTGTGCTTGCATATGCAAACATACACACACACACACGCACACACACACACACACACACACACACACACACACAAATATTTAATCCCTCTGGTCAAGTCACAGATACACATTTGAATGTGTTACAAAAGTAAATTCTCCCCTCACTCTCAGCATATTGCACTCTTAGCAGTTGTAGACACAGTCAGTTTATTATGTTGTTGTTTTTAATAAACTCTTCCATATTTACAATTTGCCCTGCAATCAGTGCCTTTAATTGCCATCGGGGAGATGATTGTGGCTTAACACTGTGAGCATTTTTCTTTCACTGAAGACTAATTTTTATTTCCCCTTGGGAGTCATTTAGGATTTCAGAACCACAAAAAGCTGATGCTGTTTTATTGAGGTTGATCACATAGAACGAAGGTCAGAAAACTTTTCCAGCAAAGTGCTTGACAGTAAACATTTTAAAGTTTGCGGGGCCATATTCTCTATCATGACTCCTTACATCTAGTCTTAAAATATAAAAACAATCAAAGTCAGCGTCTAAGCTCTTGTAGCTATGATTCACAAACCTATGAAACAGCATGTATACAGGGCTATAGTTCTCATAGCGCTTATAAAAATCCATAGTTATTAGATGTTGGAAGGCTTAAGTATCTAGCCATCCCTACATTATTGTCACAATATATAACCAAAAAATAAGTTTGAAGTAATATGTCATCTTACATTAAAGGTAAAAATTTCAATTTAATGTGCCTAGTATTTTATTAATTATATTACATTATTCAATTGATTGTAACTTGACATAAATATGGAAATTGTTTTTTCTAGGGCAGAAATAACAGACAACACACTATTCAACTACATTATCTTTCTCTCCCCTCAAAATTAAATTCAATTGTTAATTCATCTGCATAGACAGGCATGTAAAGCACATTGATGTCATTATATTCTACAGCTGAAACCTGTTAAGCTTCACTAACCAGGATAAGCATCCAATGACATGAATTCTGATTTATAAAGGCCCTTTAAGAACATACATATGGCATAGAGTAGAGAGCCCCGAGATGCAGACTGTCTTTGCCACAGTTGCTTCATGCTGCTAAAAACAAGAGTGAAATCTCAAAAGGCAGGAAAAACTATTAGCTACATAAAGACTTCTGAGCCCAAAGGAACTGGGTAATGCCGGATGCAAGAAGCTCTAGAGCAAGGACCAATCTCCTAAATCATCCCTGAGTACCTGGATAAAGTAACATATAAGGGAAGGAAAGACATTCTACTCTCTTGCTGATAGAACCTGTTTTCAAGCTTTGTATGGCGATATCCATGGCTGTGTACTCACTAAATTCCAGTGAGAAGCAGACAAAACTTCATGGTGAGTTGTGACTGGCTCAGAAGATCTGATTATGACAAACATTAATCTGGAATTTATATCACAGAGAAATCTAACAATTAACTTTTATTTTATCATCTTGATTATGAGAACAAAATAGGCAACTAGTCCTGTCAATCTTTTTTTTTTTTTTAAGATTATAAAAAAAAACTTCCTTTAATCAAGGCTTGTAATATGGAAGAGATTTGCCAGATAAAATGGAAAGTTTCCAATACACTGAAACATAAATCCGTAAGTCATCATAAATACCCAACAGTAAAAACCACAACAGCGAATTCACGCCATCCCTGTAACAGCCATGATCTGATTTCACGTGCTTCTGACAGATGCAAATATGGCCTGCAGGATATAGAGCACACGAGGACTTTGAGGTCACACTCATCTGACAGGGCTGTGGCATTGGTGGCTCTACTCCAGAAACAAAGCAGGTACCAGCACATTCAAACAGTGTATCCTTTACATATCAAAGTGAGAAATAAGAAAGCAAAATGGTCACACTATCAGAAAGATGGCAGGGAGTGAGGACAGCTGGGTAAAGCTCAAGGCCGGAAGGTGGCTCTCCGGCTTCATTTCTTTGGCTTCTTGGGCAGTGGCCGCCGGAACAGTAAGATGTGAGGTTCTGGTTCATGGATCATATAGTGGACCCATCCCTGACTCTGCTGAACGCCGAGATTTCTCCATTCAGATTCAGACATCAAATGTGTTTTGGGGACCAGCTTGGCTATGTCCTTGGGCAACATGACATGCCGGTACTCGAACTCCTCGTGGTCGTATTTGTCCGAATAGTAGATTTGTTTGTGAGACATGATTGCTCTGCCCGAGGGCGCTCAGCCCCGCCTCCAGACAACTTAGTCCTGTCAATCTTGATGGTGTGAAAATGGAATGATGGGTAAGACAGAGAAAGACTCCTTTATCTGGTTCACAAGTTTAGAGTCAGCTCTAATTCTCATTGCTTTGCATTTGTTTTTATCTAGAATAAATCTCAATTTTGTTTTCCCATTATTCTCACCCTAGATTTTAAGTTCTTTCCTCTGCCTTTACATTGACTAGCTATTTCTATTTCCATGTCTTTCTGCAGTGAGATTTGGCTTCCAGCTCCTCAGTTTGATCATGTTCAACAAATGATTCTGTGAGCACTTGGGTTTCATTTGCTTGTTTACATATAATAAGCTAGCTTTTCATTTAGAATATCCTTCTTTCCTTCCTTTTTCCTCCCTTCTTCCCTTCCTCCATTCCTTCCTTTCTTCTTCCATTCATTCTCTCTATTTCTTTCTTTGTTTAACGGAGTCTCAAACTGTAAACCATGCAATCATTTTGCCTCTACATCATGAGTACATGGATTAAAAATGTGAGCCATTATGTTCAGCTAAATAGTAAAATAGTTTCTTTCAAAACACAGGGAGAGTACCCCAAACGAAATAGCAAGGAATAGTTGCTTTAGAGGGTGCTGAGTATTGATGCTTCATGAATTCTTATCACATAGAAATAAAATTCTGTTGCAGGAATATAGATGAAGCAGAAGTAGTGCTAAAGTCCACAGACACACAAAAGAGTTTGGAGTATTTGTTTTCACCCTGCCTCTGTCATGTGTGGATTTGAAGGGAAGGACATTTACTAAAAGGCAACAAATAACTTCAACAGCCACAAATCAGCCAGTGTTTTCATCTCAGAATATCCAGATGTGAAAAGAATAAACAAATAAAATTAAATTAAAAACCCTTCTATTGTTTAACCCACCAAGTCTGTGGCATTCCGTTATAGAAAGCCTAACAATTAAGACTCTGTTTCGTGGTGTAAGAGGGTCAGGATAAAGCTTACCCACCTTCTGTGCATAGACACTAAAGTAAGTCTGGGCTGTACTTTAACCACCAAGGGCTCTGTGCTACAAAACCAGCTCTAAGAACGTTAGCCTCTTCAGGTTTAATTTTCTGTATCTGAAAATTAGCCTGGTCACAGTAAGGGAAATGTAATGAGCCTGGGAAGATTAAAGAGTGAAGACGAGAAGCTCTGATGATGCTGTGCATAAACAGCTCAGTAAATAGATCTTATTATTTTGAGAATATCTATTACTGTCCAGAGGAGATGAGTAAACCAATTACTGTAGGTGCAGCCATACATCTATATTACTGAATTATAGCATTAAATAAAATGGATACCTTGAAGACTTTGGACAGTTCTTAGTAGACTTTTCTAAAGTGGTGTCAAACTTGATAAATAATGTAGGTTAGTACTTACCCGAATTCAAACTTCTTAAGTGATACTTTTCATCGTGGGAAAGGGACCGACTTACTAAAAGGAAAAACACATTTCCTCACGAGGGAAAATGAGATTCATGGCCTCCCCTTGCTTATCTATAACATAGACCCTCCACATTCCCATTGTCTGCCCCATGAGTGACAGGCTGAGCTCTCCTGTCCCCATTATTGTGAACCAACATATTTGGGTAATTTTCTTGTGAGAATAATCCATTGTCCCAGTGGGCACATAACCCCTCTTAAAAAGAAATTCTAGGAGACTGAGAGATAGCAGAGAAAAACATGCTTTTATCTACTCTCTGTAACCCCCATTCATCACACTTAACCATATCTGTACATTCTTGTTTCCTTCCTCCTCCAAAAATGTACGTAACATTTTAAGACAGTTTCTGTGTCAGCCAGTTTCTGATCATTATAGCAAAAACATGATATGATTGGTTTAATAAAGGCAAGGACTTATTTGCCTTATTGTTTTCAAAGTTACTCTCTGGAAATCTTATATCTTCCTGCTTTATGGTTGTTGTCAGGTCAACTCCTCCTGCCTGAAGTCCTCTCAGAGTAAAGCTATTTACCTGCTGGCTTCAAAGGAGAAAAGAAAAAGAAGAAGTCATCATCACCCTGTGGGGCACACTGTCAAGCCTGAAGCTTCTCATTACACCCCACCTCCCAGTGGTACTACGATCTCCCATAACACCAACCTAAAGACCATAGCTGCAACATGTGAGATTTTGAGCAATTGTGAGAACGTCAACTACAGTCCATTTCCTGTGCTCATCACCTTCATCCTCTTTCAAATTTTTAAATAATATTTTTCTACCTAAGTCTAGATTCATTTGTAAGCCTAGAAAGGGAACCTGAAAGAAATATTTGTCACATGCCTCTGGGAGTCGTAGATTAATTGGCTGCTAGGATTGTTCACCTCCTTTCCCCATGACTGCCACTGTGTCAGATTTTCTAACTGTAATTGAAAATTGATGGGCAAAATAAAATAATACACAATCAAACTAGAGACATGTTACTGCTTTGCAGGATGATTTCTCAAGGGTATTTTTTGCCTAATCCAATTTGAAGCATTCTAATAAAATTTCTTGTTATTCAGAACCTTTTGTACAGCTGGAAACTGTACTATTTTGCCAAATTAGTTTTAGGGTGATATTAGAAGGTGATATTATAAAAGTTAAATCATCTTTACTCTGGTGAGTCATGGGTATCATTGTATAGTCTTATAGTTGTTCAATCAAAAAGTTCCAATATTACAATGATGAGGTTCTCACTAGAGTGATACTTTGCACTAGCTTGGATATCCTTGAGAAAGTTATGACTTAGAGTCATGTAGTGAAGGATTCCACTTTTCCTTTTCTATTTTATAAAAGCTGAGTGATATGCAATTTTAATTGCTTCTCCTGAAAATCTTGGCAATACCACTTTGCCTTTCTTGACTTTGAGAACTAAATGTGGAGCAAAGTGCTTAACTAAGTACCACAAGCTGGGCATCTAGCTCCCATTATTAATAACACTCATCCTCTGTCCTGGTAAGTATTGACAGGAAGGTCCATTTATATCTGGATCAAATCTATATGTTACTGTTTGGTTTTTAAGAATTTCAATGTCCAGTGTTATTTATCATCCATCTTTATTCAAATACAATTAGTGTATAAAAACTGCATTTAGTTGATACACATCATTTAGTTTATACATACATATGTACATACATACATACACAAACATGATTGTTTTATAAGTTCTAAAATCATGGATCACACAACAGAATACACTGAGTGCCTTGCATGTTTGTGAATATTGTGCAAGCAGGTACACCATATGTGGTTTGCTTTCCTTTACTCCCTGTAATGCCTAACATATTTGTTATGATTTTTAACTTATTGAACATTTTTTTTCAGTTTTGGAAGCGATCAAAAAAATTGTGGCGAGACTCATGCAGCTCCTGTGGCTATGACAAATAAGTTTCCATTTCTGCTGGTCATGTCCAATTCCAAAGCTTACTCTCATATTTTCTCTCCAGTCTTGTGTGTCAATACTACAAGTATCTCTAGTTAACTTATAAACCACAACTCTGTCCCATGTCACTTCCACTCCCTCATGTGCACATCAGGCTCACAGGAGACATTTGTCCATCCTGTTTTTATTCTTTCATTGTTGTGCCACACTTTAGCTATTTCTTGTCCTGTAAACTTTTCAGATCAGAGTCAAACACCAGTCTATTGTATTACCTCAAGGCCAGTAACTGGTTCAAAATTCTCTTGCTCTCTCTCTCTCTCTCTCTCTCTCTCTCTCTCTCTCTCTCTCTCTCTCTCTCTGTGTGTGTGTGTGTGTGTGTGTGTGTGTTTCTGGTATTTAAACCTGGAATTTTGTACCTGCTAGCCTTTTACAGTTAATATTGAAATTTAGTTGTTGTTTGTTTTAGAAGTGTCAAATTCCTTTGAGTTCTTCTCCTTGAGAAGGACGAGGGGACAGGAGACTCATAAGCTTATGCTACCAATTTTCTCCAGTTTTTTAATCCAATGTGGATGAGCTGCTTCTGAGACATTATAATATGTTTTCAGGTGCCCCAAATCTGTATGTTCTGGTAGATATATACTTTTACCATGTTGTCCTTAATAACTTGTTATTAATACTCTGTTGAACTATTAGCTAAATTATTAATAACAATCAGCAAAAATATTAAATAATAGTAATTGATGTTATCATCACAATTATCACTAATTCACCAATGTAAAGCATTTAGAGAACAAAAGGCCTATGAATGGGAGAAAATAGACGGAAAAGGATATGAGTATATGCTCAGCACCAATTTCAGAATCTCAGGCTCATTAAGTGACTCCTGTTGGTTACATTGGAATTTTTGGATTAGTATTCCAACCAACTGAATAAAAAATAAAAATAAAATCAAAAACCCCAAGCAAACAACAAGAAAAATAAAACACCTATACTTTGATGATATTCTTTACTAACATGCACTGTGATAAACACTTCAGTATTTATGAACTCACTTGGAGGTCATAGAATTCTTGGTAGGAGGGTTATCATAGCAGCTTGTGTTATGCTGAACAAGAATCACAGAGAAATGAAAGGAAAACATTCACCCTCCAAGGACATAATCCTAAAATTTCCACAGCCATAAAGATCTGTGCAGGCAGATAAAGACCAAACACTCAAAATGTCAGGGGTATTTCACTCAGTCCCTAGTATTCCAAACCAAAATGCCAAAGACTTATCGGCATCTTATGATGTAAAATGATTGTAGCTCACCACCAATGGCCTTCTAAAATCTTAACAATTCCATCATTGTCCCAAAGTCTAAGGTCAAAGTTCAAAGTCAAATATAAAGGAACTCTTATTTGCATGCTACTCTAAGTTAAAAAGACAAGTTACATACACCCAAGATATATGTTACATATACAGAGTGAGTAACCCCATTCCATGGGAAAAGGAAGGGAAAACAGCATGGAAATGCAGAACCAAAGAAATACTGAAGGCAAAACAATCAATCCTGTAGCTTCATTTCTTGTATCAAAGGCACATATAGTCATTCTGTCTTTGACTTGAATACTGTGTTTCTGCTTGAATGGAAGAGAATTCTGAGACTCAGAAGCCCAACTCCAAGGGGTGAAGGTATCCCAGTGGGCCCAGGAACCTTACAGCTCTAAGGTAGAGAACAGTGTCCCAAGGGAAGGGCATTTGATACAAGAGAGCTAAGGAACCACGTAGCTCTGAGAGGTTGCGGCTCCCAGGGGAAGGTATCCTCAGATGAGCTCAAGAGCTCAGGAGCCTCATCCCAGCTCCTTCTCTTCTCTTCCCTCTTCATTGCTTCTTTTCTTCTTGGCTTCTCCTAAGGAAAGAGTCCCACCAGGTAGAAAATCTCATGAGAGGCCGGGCGGTGGTGGCGCACGCCTTTAATCCCAGCACTTGGGAGGCAGAGGCAGGCGGATTTCTGAGTTCGAGGCCAGCCTGGTCTACAGAGTGAGTTCCAGGACAACCCGAGCTACACAGAGAAACCCTGTCTCGAAAATCAAAAAAAAAAAAAAAAAAAAGAAAATCTCATGAGAGAAATTTATTGGAGTTTCCAGTGTGTGTGGCGGGAATAAATCCAGCGACCACTGTGTCTAGTCTCAGGAGTGGGCAGCAAGGTATTGGACATAGGGGTACGAATTCATAGGTGGCTATAGCTTTTCAGGCCATAGATTTTAGATTGAAGACTGGTGGAATTTCAAATTCTGAGTTTGGGGAGCTCAGGGATTGGTGGGTTTTCCTCTTCAGAGATTAGTGGGTTTTCTGCTCAGTGATTGGTTGTTTATTTGTGGAAAGACCAAGGATTGGTGGCTTTTTTTTTCATTCCCTTTTCTCTACATCGGGCCCATGGGATAGGGTGGGAGTCCTCCTTGGCTGTAGTCGGTTTTGGTTGAGGAGCCATCTTTGGGGCTGCTTGAAGTGGGGCGGGGACTGGAGGGGAGCTGCTGTTGCTGTGAACATATCCTGTTGGACAGCTTCTGAGTTGTGTTTCACCAGGGTTGTAGGCTGAGGCAGGAAACAAGGTTTGCCACCGTAGACAGCTCCTCATGAGGGCAGTAGGCTTAGACAGAAAAGGGGTTGCTACCTTGAACAGCTCTTGAGTGACAGCTCCTGCTGAGTCAAGAAAGGAGGTGTGCCACCATGAATGCTCCTTTGATGGCTGTGGGCTAAGGGGAGATGATATAATGCTGCTATTTTGACAGGAGCAGCCATTTTTGACTGCTCCTACCAGAACATCTTACTAAGGCTGCAGGCTGGGACAGCAACATGGGTTCAGCTGCCGCTTTGGCAGTTTTTGCACCACACCACTTAGGGACTACAAGAACTCCTAAGGTATTTTATTCACTAATTGCATCCCTCAAATCCATTCTCTGGGGATGGCTGAATTTAATACATGTAGCTTCCACTGGATGACTGTCCACATTTTGCCATCTCAAGCACCTGCACTGTCTATTGTGGAGTAGGTTTAACCTTCACATGTTCTCCCTTCACCCTTTCCCGAACTACAACTTTATCACATACTGTCTTGACCCCAGATTTTCTTTTGAAATCAGCTTGGAAGTCTCTATAATCCTATAACTCCTGCATTGTGCATGCATGCAAAATTGGTATCACGTGGACAATGGAAAGCTGTGAAGACAGCCTGAGTACAGCCGGGCTTTCCTTGAACCATATCCAAATTATCTTCTGAGTGTCTGGGCAGCTAAGAACAGTGACACGAATTTTGGTGAAACATCTTCATGGGTAGTAGCCCTGCTGAGCTGAAGGTACTCTTTTCTCCTAGGATATTTGAAATTAATCTTACTTTTCAAATATATAAACCTAGAATGGTTAGCCTCCCACTAATGTTTGGAGTGCCCTCAAAGGATCTTGTCCTGATCCAGAATACTTGGATTCATTTTTAATGATGCTAGTTTCTTCAGAAACCATATCTTCCCTTGCCCACATTTGAAACATTTTCCACACATACCAAGAGGTATATTTTAAAAATATATTTCATGCTCTTCTCTCCTTTTAATTCTAACTGTAATCTTATCTAAAGCAGCTAGTACTAACCAAGTCATAGCCTGAATGATGGCCTGCTTTGAATTTTTTCTCACTATTTGACTAGGTTGTCTCATTTAAAGTCAGCATCTAACAAAATCCCAAGACATTAACAAATCATAGCCACAGTCTTTCCAGAATGGGACTTGAATGACCTCTTGTTCAATTTCTAGTAAAGTCTTTCTGCACATCTGAATCTTCCTTGTTTATACCAGCATTATGTCTTGCTAAAACATCATATCCATCTCTGCTTATAGCTTTTTAGAAATGTTTTCCACATGAGCCAGTCAAAAACTGCTGAAGCTCAGAGAACCACATCAGCAAACCCATTTCACATGCCAACTTTCTGTTTGTGATTCTTTCAATCATTGCTTTGGCTAAATATCTATGACAATGTGAATTTTGAAGGACTCATTTTTCTCACATTTTGGAGGTTTTAGTTCATCACACAAGGAAAGTGTATATAGTGATTCACATCATGACAATCAAAGCAGAAGGGAACAGGCACTGGAAGGGACCAACAGATGGCATGGTCCTCAAAAACATGCTTCTAGTGACCTTTCCTACACAGAAGTCCTACCTTCTAAATGATCCACCACCTCTTAAAGAGGTGGGTGCCCCCTGCCTGGGACTAGGCCTTTCCTTCATGATCTCATGGAAGGTATTTCATATTTGAAGCATAACACTAGGACATGTTGAGAACTTGGGTAGTGTTAGTATAAGCATGATGGAATGATTATTATTTTGATACACTGACATGAGCTATTTGTGCTTACTGAGAAGCTGATACTGCAAGCAATGCTGACTGTCCTCCATTTCAAACCTTATCCTGGGAATAATAGGATAATAATCTTATAGTGTCCTCCAAGGTCACTTGCCTGGGGTAGTGGGTAGAATTGTCCCTAACTCAGTGTTAAAGAGGTAAAAAATTCCAAAACAAACAACAAACAAACAAAACCCAAGAATACAGTGCAAGAATTAAAGACATAGTGTCCTTCAGAACATGTAAAAGATAAATTATTTCCAACAGAAACTACTGTCATTTGTCCATATTATACATGTGCTTGCAGTAGAAAAAAAACGCTGGAAGCGCATCCATGGAGATAATGCTTCACTGGGCATGGCAGCTGAGTGATTCAGCTTCTTCAGTAAGTTTCTACTAGGTGTTTTGAATACCTGAGTTGATAATGTTTTGTTATCTGTCTGTCTCTTGTTAAATGCTCTTACATTGGCTTGCTATATACTTAATAAACTCACTCATTCAGAACTGAACGTGTTGGTATCATAGCTCATTCTGTAAACAGTACAAAAAAAAAGGAAAAATAGCTAATCATGGGGAAGGCAAATACACGACATGTGTTCTTTAATTTGGCTTAAGAAGTAAAGTTAAAGTTTTCCACATGGTTCTTCAAAGACACAAAGACTTATCTTCAATAATTTTCTAATGAATTTAAATGTTTGTTTTGGTAACACAAATAAGAGAACACGAGTGTTTTTAAACATCTTTGAGGAGAAACAATGAATGATTCTTAACTAGAGGGGTAAGAGTGCATAATAAATGCTTTTAGAAACTAAAGTTCACCATTTATTGGCAGAGAGAAAGAAAGCAAACATCCCATTAAATACAGAGAAGTGGCAATGATCACTGTTTACCAAACTGTACACAGGTACTGGCCACACAGACTAACAGGTCTGCTAGGAAGAAAGCAGCAATAGATTTGTAGAACAACAGATTAACTAGGCTTATATCCTCTGTCTTTGAAGTCTTCCTGATACAATTGACATTCTGAGGAAAGACAGTTTCAGTTCAGCTCCTCACTCCTTTCATCACAGAAGTCTTTTGTTCCCTTATCCACTCTCTGGGCCAAAGGACCAAGTTTCCAAAGTGGAGTGCCAGGGTCTGGGGAAGCATCTTTGAGAAATAGCCACAGGGCAGAAGCTACTCTTCTCATAAATCTATTTTAAGTATGTTTATTGGAAGAGAAATAGAGTTAGGGCTATGGGGTCTTCATATCCACAGAAGAGCTGTCAAAGAGGGTGTCTGGAGAGAGGCAGAGCATCCTAGTCAGATGTTTGATCAGCGGGATTGCTGCATAATGAGGTTGCATATTCAACCCCTCTGAATCTGATGTGCATAGCTCCAGACTGATGTGATAGTAAGGCTTTGACTTCTGTTTGAAATTTTTAAGTGATAAATGCCTATTTGGGGCCCTGAAAGTCACAGTCTTTTTTTTTCTTTCCTCCAATACCGATTTTCCAGCTGAAATAGCTCATCATCATGATAAGCACAGAATGTATACTACAGACAACTTCCTCTGCCATCTGCAAGAGGAGCAAGCACAGTAAGGGGGCATGACGGCTACAATATGCCTCACCACTTAATATAAACCAGCTAAGAACAGCTGGTAGCAAGAGAAGTGCTCCAGTCTCTTCTAATTTTACATGCCAAAGTGTTATCCCAGTCTTATCAGTTTTGCTTTACATTAGAGAAATTTCTCATAAGCTCTCCCGAGAGAGAAGCAAGATCTTCCAGCTACTTTGCAAAAAAGTACAATTAAGATCTCTTTTATAGAAGCTGACTTCCAGGATGACTTTGCTCTTTGACCCTCCCATCACATGGTGGAGTGTGACAAAACTGCTGCTGAGGAAAGACTCAGGTTGACAGCTGAGTGGCTGAATGGCCATGTGCTATATGTACATCTTATACACTCACTCTGAACTCATTTGACCCCTCTTGAGCTTCCTGGACGGTCTCACCATCTCAGCTGGAATCAGCATCTTTTGAATTTGTTCTTAATTCTAGATGAAAGTGGATTCCAGAATGTCTTAACAGTGTTAAGATATTTACTTACAAACCCAAAAGACTAGAAGTGCATGTTTAAGGTGCTCTGTTTACAAAGTAAATACTATAATTTGAAACAGGAAAGGGGATTAATAGTGACTATCTCAGCTATCTGGTTAATAGTGAATTATACTTTAAGGTTTCTGCAATATTAAATAACATTGAATCATCTGTAATCTTACATGTATACAGATAATACCTTTTATGTAGAAGTTGCCTTTGCCATATTATACCTCTGACATTATGATAAACTTGTGAGAGAGCTGGGCGGTGGTGGCGCACACCTTTAATCCCAGCACTTGGGAGACAGAGGCAGGCGGATTCCTGAGTTCGAGGCCAGCCTGGTCTACAGAGTGAGTTCTAGGACAGCCAGGGCTATACAGAGAAACCCTGTCTCAAAAAACCAAAAAAAAAAAAAAACTTGTGAGAGATGAGACAATTTGTTTCAAGTCCATCAATTGGCTTGGTTCAAGAATACTTAGCTTAAATGGAATAGCAAGTGAGCCTCTTAATTTCATAGTGTGTCAAAGGTCAATACCCATTGCTCAAGGTTAAAGCCACCTGCTTTCAAAGTTATGTTTGCATGCATTTATCATTAGATCTACTTGAAAAAAGATGTATTTAGGGAAGATTGTATAAGGGATGGCTATGAATTTTTCTATCAGTAGAATGTTTCTATCAGTAATCCATTTTTTCCACATGAGATGAACCTGGAAACATATCTATCTTTCTACAATTTCATCAAATACAGTAGTAATACAACAAAATAGATTTTTTTCTGATATTTGGCTGTTTCCATGTTACATATGTTTAATGATCATAAGCTTAGAAAGAGACAAAAAACAGAAATGGACGGAGAAAGAGGAGAGAGGCAGGGGAGGAGAGAGAGACAGACAGAGAGACAGAGAGACAGAGAGAGCGAGAGAGAGAAAGAGAGAGAGAGACAGAAAAAAGAGAGAGAGAGAGAGGAGAGAGAGAGAGAGAGGCCTTTCTTAAAATCCCTGTTAAAACTTAATTCCTATAGTGGTGGTAGATTTTGAAAAGATTAGGACCTTCAGAGGATGATTAGATATAGAGAAAGTCACTCTTCTGAATTAATTGGATGCTTATAAAATAGCCAACAGAGTGAGTTCATCCAATTCGATTCCTTTATCTAGTTAAGGACCCAGCAATGAGGTGACATCTTGGATGTGGATACTGGGACCTTACTGGAACCTCACCAGATCCTAGATTCTGGCTTCTTGATATGGGTCTTCACAGGGTCCAAAATTACAAGAGGTATTTTTTTTTTTTAATTATTTAGCTTCATGTTTGAACTGCACACAGGGAAAAAAAAAAGGCTACAACACATTTTTAAGGTCATTTAGTCATGTAGCTAGTGAAGGGAATGCTGGAAGTTTAATTCAGGATCCTCTGATGTTTAAAAGCCACAATTCATCACCACAAACACAGAAAAGATGAAACCCAGTATTTCTGTGTACATGGCAGGCATCACTGATCAATTCTGGGACTCACTCTCTTTTGGTCCTCTTTGAATGTGACTTTCCCTTAAAACAGCTCTCCAATGAGCCGTGGTGAATGGGTGATAGAGTTAGATACAAAATCAATTACCTTAGTTTTCCACAATACTGACCCTAAGTCTTGATGTTTAAAAATAATCAAGATATACATTGTAGAAACAGAAATATTTATCACATTTTACAATTGATGATTAGCATCCTGTCATTAGTTATGTAACAAAATAATGTGTTTTGGTAAGGGCTCAAAATTGGGGGTTAAGAGACCATCCAGTATTTTTATGAGTCCTATGATTTTACTAATTCTTACAGAGAAAGCAGGAATTCTATAAAGGATAAAGAGTTAAAGACAAGCATGTCAACACACACACACACACACACACACACACACACACACACACACACACACACACACATAAGCACATGTACATGCACACAGACCACTTTGGGATAGTGGGATTGTGAATGTTATGATTGTCTTCCCAAGAAACTTTAAGAAAACATAAGGGCCACAGTTTCATTCCTTATAGAAAGCTGCAGTCTTTTTCATTGTTGTTTCCTTAACATGGTTGCCTTACACTAGAAAGATAAAGAATCAACAATTTAGGAGAAGCTCACAAACGCACTACAATTAGTTATCAGTATGCAGGATATGCTGTTTGTTTCAATTGTCATGACTTCTAGATTTTGTTGCAAGTCCCCAGGTATTTATAACATATGTCTTGATGATTTCACTGCATGTGTTTAGGAACTATTCATCTATTCATCTGCCTTACTTTTAGTGGCAGAGTAGAACATGAGCTCTGTGCTGGAATCAAACTCAACAGCTTCCACTTCAAAACATTCTTCCTGTAAGAGGTGGTACAGAAGTTGTTCAGATCAACGGAGACTTTTCAAACAGCTACAGTGGAAAGCATGAGAATTTTTTTCTTTTCAGTTTTACTTGCTTTCATTTTAATAATCACAATATTGAATTCTGTCTTTTCCCACACAGTTATCATGCTTAACTCTACTTGTCTTTACTGGGCAGAATGCCAATGATCTGTTAAAAAAAATAATGTCTACTGCCCATTGAAGGTGTTTCTAGATGAGTTTCTTTCCATCTTTGGCGTACTAGCCAGAAAGTTTACTAAATTGAATTTCCCTGCTTCATGTAGGTCTTGCTCAATATTCTGAAGGCCTCAATAGATTGCATGGCTAAGTAAGAAATTATTTATGAGACTGAACTTCTAGCTGAGCCTGTATCAGCCTGATACTCCAATTGAGTCTTCAACACTTGGCTGTCCTGGTTTCCACATCTTTAGACACAAATTAAAATTCCACTGTTTTCACTCCTTAGTCTTAAATTTATGACTGAAGATCTTAGATTTCTCAGTCTCAGTAATTAATTATCAAATTGAAAATGAAAATTAAAGGTAGTATATATACCCATAATGTACAGATAATATGCTTTTGTGCTTGAGCATTCTATTATGACTGATTTCTGTAGATGATGAAGATTAATGCAATAATGATTATATCTTCCATATCTTTCAATGGCTTTACAATGTTAAATCATATTTTGTAAAAAGCCTATTTTATTCCTTGTTATTTTAATTGTAACATCATTGTTAATTTCTCTTTATGAATCAGAAAACTAGAAAATAACATCAAATTTAAAATCTTTACTAGTTCATTGGACAGTTAGAAATTGGGAGGATCAGAGTGTGGGGACAGGGCCAAGGGGGCAACAGAGTGACATGGAATCCCTGGAAATCCAACTTCATAGACCAGCATCAGGGTGCAGATCTGAGTTTATAGCCAAGCTTGTAGCTTATACACAGCTTATATAGAGCCAGGTCCAAGCCCCCAAATCCTTGCCCAATCATATCACACCTGACTGTCACCATGCTCTAAGGAATGTCCTGCTTAATGAGGGAACTCAGAAAAAGTGGAGAGGCCAAGTATTATTACATATGAGAACTTCTGTGAAGACAGGTAAGCAGCCATCATCCTGGTCTTGGTTCCTTTTTGTTGTCTCAGTGGAGTTCTGGGAGCCATTTTAGATCTAATGCCTTGTGCTGTAGAACAGGACTTTTCAAGGAGTTGCAGGAACTTGTGGTGCCATGCTCTCCATCCCACCTTTTCCTTCATAAGGTTGACTTCCATATTCCCTTTATCAGAGGTTAAAATTTGAACTATCAGATGTATTATCAGATCATCTATGCTCCCTATGGAACCTCATGGAAGTGGGAAAAGAGCAAATATTCTTATATTTAGATTATCCAGGATAATCTAAAAAAACCTTAATTAAATTTGTTGTATGAAAGAAAGAATGAGAGAGAGAGAGAGGGGAAGGGGAGAGAGAGAGAGAGAGAGAGAGAGAGAGAGAGAGAGAGAGAGAGACTAGGAAAGATCCTGGTTGAGAAGAAGGAGTTCTGTGGGAGTACATCCAGATCCATCCACCACCCTTTTGGAACCAAGGACTTTCTTGCATCATTGGGGCCTGCCGTAGCCAAAGCTTCCAGCCTCTGGAACTTAGACTTTCTCCTGTATGTGGGACCCCCGGCCTGGAAGCCTCCAGGACTCCTCCACTGCAGCCCCTTTTCCCACAGAGTTCAATATCAACTTTCCAACCAATAACTAAGAAAAAATTAGAGATTCCCTTTTTGCTTTCACCACTATATCCAAACAATATGACAGTATCCAAGTAGCTTTTGCTGATTAATTCTATAAAATAAAACAATAATAGTATGAATTTTATCCTATTGTTCTAGCAAAAATTCTTATTCCTAAATAATAATAAATATAATAGAGCAGATGCAAAAATGAGATTTATGTTTCCAAAGAGTAGAGAGATACTTTAGGGTTTGCAATCATGACACACAATGTTGAGACAGCATAGTGCCTTGGGAAACAAAATTGTTGTAGACCTTAGTTTCTTATATTAAATGAAGAATTGAATAGATAATGCATTTATTTGTATGGTAAGTAAAATGGGCTTCCATAAATTCTTCAGCCTAGGCTATTTGATTCAACAATGCTGAAAGGGGTACCTTTGAGAATCACAAGAAGACTTTTATGGACCTACACTAGAAAACACACATATGCACACGAATGAGAGGCTTATATATAATTTCACAGTATTGATTCCTGGACTAACTAAAATCCACGGTCTTTTTTCTCTGGCAGTTTATCACTATAGACATGTCATTTCCACAATAGGTCTTCCTTTAAAATAGCTATGTAAATGGCATCAATAATATGTATTCCTTTTTACATATCAATTTATAGGGAAGGTAGGAAGTATGTAGTTTTAAATCTCTTTCTGAGTTTATCTTGAAAGTTCTTATACATTGGGATTTCTATGGCCAAGCAGCTTTCATCAGTTACTTCTATTTCTGTCACAAGCAGGAAACGTGAGCAATCAAGTGACCATTCGCTTTGCCAATCCTAAATATTAGCAAGACTTTAAAAAATATCTCCCACAGTTGAAAGAACTAATGGTGTGCTGCCTTGTACATTTAATTCTATTGTTATATATTGCTACTACCCTTACACATCTTGGATATGAACTTACCATATCTGCGACCAAGATTGTAAATTATTTGAGTGATTTGGTAACCCCCTTTGGATGAACTTTGTTTTCAGGAGAAAGTACTAATGTAGGTACTTTTATCTGGAGAGCTACCCTGTTGTGTACAGAGCTCTGCCCTGGTATACAGTCAGGACAACTGGTTGCTCATTTCATCATGCACACTAGGTGTCCCCACAGCTCCACACATTCTACCTTTTCATACAAGGAAGAATGTGGAATATCCTGGGGAAAAAATAATTTATAAGGGATTTACAGTAATCTGCTGTGGGCATGCACTTTAAAAGCTGTAAGAGAGATAGGAAACAGCAGACAGGAGTGACTTGGGGACCAAATCAGAGTATTGGAGGATTTAGGAAAGTTCTGTGTTGTTTATTCTAGTGCAACGGGACTCTCTGCTGGGCTTTGGAGGGAATCATGAGCAAGCTACCTCTGCTTCTAGGCCAAAGCAGATGCTGAGTTATTTTCAAACCCTTGCACATTTCCTCAGACAGCTGAAGTTACCTCATATACCTGGGCCAAATTTAAAGTCATCAGCTAATGACATAGATCAATTTTTTTCCTGGCTAGTATTGTGGGAATTAAAAAAAAAAAAACTAATAAAATTATCTATCAAATGTTGAAAATTTCTGTTACTGTGGAGTCTGCTGTGCTCCTGTGATTCCAGGACTTGGGAGGGGTTGCTGAAAGTCTTAAGATTGCTTCAAGTAAACGTGGGACTCTGTATTAGGAAAAAAAAAAAAAAAGAGGAAAACTTGCATTTTATCATGATAAGAAGTTTATCCCAGAAATTACAGAAAAACAAAACTGTCACAAAAGTTTTCATTCTGATGGTCAGCTTGGTAGTTCTTTTTCAAAAAAGAATTATCAAGGAATTGATGAAAGACTGTTATACTTAATACTTATTCTCCTGCTTCTGGAATCTCCTCAGCTTTAGCTGGTTTTACACAGATGCATTTTTACAGGTGATTTAATCCTCAGGTGTATTCTCCTGGCCAGCTGCAGCAACTAGAAGCTTATTAAGAATGAAATGTCTCATGCTGTCCCTTGGTTCTTCACAGGGGATGGAACCCATAATGTATCTTTACAGGCTTGCCAAGTGATAAGGTTGCCTAGTGCTGTTTCAGGGTGTTAAGATACGTGGAAGCATTCACATGAAAATGTGTCATGTTTAGATAAAGAAGTGACAGCTCCGCTTTTAAAAGCAATGCTTTATCTGTAACTCTGTTTTACTTTGGATTCTCTAGAGGAACAGAACCAAGAGAGTGAATACACCCCTACACACACACACACACACACACACACAAAGAGAGAGAGAGAGAGAGAGAGAGAGAGAGAGAAGAGAGAGAGAGAGAGGAGAGAGAGGGAGAGAGGGAGAGAGGGAGAGAGGAGAGAGGGAGAGAGGGAGAGAGACTGACTGACTGATGGACTTGATTTGCCATATTATTGCTGCAGTTTCTGATACCTTCACTAACAGGAGAACTAGTGTTTTCAAGATTTCGATGTCCAATAGGGACCACAGGCTCTCCAGAAACATTTTGGGCTCTTGTCTGGGGCACCATGCCTTGTCACTGGGTAACTGGGGGTTATCACCCACTAGTGAAAGACAGCCATTTGGGGCTGCTCCCATTGCTGAGGCATCCAGCCTCAGGGACTGGATACATTTTCAGCACCTCAGGTGTAATTTGCCATTGTTACTATTTTAAAGCTCAAGAAAACATTATAAAGTTGACATTAAAACCAAGCACAATAGTATACACCCAAACATTGTCAGGTGTGTCACAGCAAATACCCTACAAATCTGTTCTCATTTTCTGACTTTGTTAGGGTTACTATTGCTGTGATAAGACACCATGATCAAAAGCAATGTGGGGAAGAAAGCATTTATTTTAGCTTATAGGTCCACATCATATTCCATTATCCTGGGAAGCCTAGGCAGGAACTCAAGGCAGGAACCTGGAGGTAGGAGGTTGTGGAGAGACCATGGAGGAGTGCTGCTTACTTACTATCTTGCTCCTATGGTTTGGTTAGCCTGCTTTTTTTTTTTAAACATCCAGGACCATCTTACCAGTTATGGTAAGCATGCTCAGAGGTCTTGGCTCTCCCACATCAATCATCAATGAAGAAAGCACTCCACAGGCTTACCTGGTAGAAGCATACTCAGGTTCTCAATTCAGGTTCCCTCTTGAATGATTCTAACTGATGCGGACTTGACAAAAAAACTAGCACGTACATATCTTAAGTCTGATTTCACCTAGTTATAATACTTCACAGGACAAATAACTGTTTTAATGCCCTATTCTTCAGTGTGGAATTGTCAAGACAACCATAAATATGCTCAACTTGTAGCATTATGAAAAACTTTTCCAAAGTATTGACATGTGTGAATTTCCCTTTTTTGTGTAGGAAGTATATGCTGTTGTTTTTCCTTACCTTTCCAGAGCTGAGGAATATATTTGAGATAAACTAAAAGGAAGAAATGAATTTTCATTCACCATTTCAGAAGCTTTGGTCTATGGCAACCTGAAATCTTCCCTTCAGTTCTCTGAGAAGGTAAAGCTATGATGGGGAGGTTGAAGTAAAGTCAAACTACTTGTATTACAGTACAAAAGGCAACAGAAAGAACAGGGGAAGTGAAACCATCATCTCTGGAAAGTCACATTCCCTATAACCTACCCTTCCTTCACTACCTCCCAATGAGGTAATGTTAGGATTCTAACTAAGACAGAAATCGGTTATCTCAAGACTGCAATCAAGGTTTTCGCATATGAGAGACACTTAGCATCCAAACAATAGGAGGATGGAGATGAGTCAGTGGTGAAGAGCACTACTTGTTCTTGCAGAAGTTGTGCATTAGAGTCTCAGTATCCACATAGCAGATTACAACCACCCATAACTCCAGTTCCAAGAATCCAACGTCATCTTCTGGCCACAGTGGACAAGAGTGCAGAGACAAGTGTACAAGCAAAACACTCATACAGATGAAATAAAATGTTTAAAAGATCTAAAGCATAACAGAATATCATTATTTTATGTGTTTCAATATATTTCTGTGTTTTATATATTTCAATACACAATGAAATCTGTATTATAATTATAGCATCTGGGTTATTCATTCATATTTAAAAGAACTTAAGCCATCTCAATTTGTTTAGAAATTTGTAATAATTTAAATTCAAATTCATTTCCACTTATTTCTACAGGAATGTAGAAAGGTACATCATAGGAGTTTTATATTTCTGTCATTGAACTAGGAAAATAATACTTTTATCATAGTTTGTCAACATTTAGAAACACCATTCAAGGTAAGAAACGGCCTTAAAATTTCATATTTTTATTAAATAAGGACCTTTATGAATACAGTGAGCCAATAGATTACAAGTTAAAGAAGAGTGATCAAAACTTTGTACATACAAAGGAGAAAACAATCACTGCTGATAACACACAAAATAGAATGAGACTGAAGACAGTATACTTCCATAAGGCAATGTTTTATCCTTTGAAACACTCCCATCTAGTGGTTGTATCTTTTAACTACAATTGCAATTTTTTTTTTTTTTTTTTTTTTGAAGGCTCAGAGCATATTTTATTTGTCAACTATGATGAGGACAAGCATAGAAAATAAAACAGAGAGCTTGGAAGATGGAGAGACACATTTCTTTGAGCGTACTGTTATGTTTCATATGTATTAGGGGAGAAATAGATATCTCTAGGTTGTTCTCCACTAAAACACAAATTTTTCAGAAATGCTATCAGCCATAAAGTATATTTTCTCAAAGCATTGACTTTTCAA
The DNA here is from genome assembly GCA_021653895.1 of Mastomys natalensis. Taxonomy (NCBI): domain Eukaryota; kingdom Metazoa; phylum Chordata; class Mammalia; order Rodentia; family Muridae; genus Mastomys; species Mastomys natalensis. Next base: position 417,612 of record JAJTUV010001006.1, on the reverse strand, counting down.
ACACTATTTCTTCCCATGTAGATAAAGTGGATTCTTGAAGTATTCTTAGCATTCTTGAAAATGTCTGATGTGAAGAGCCTCTAAGCATTCCTATTATTAATCACTGAGGCGGTATGAAAAGACAAACTAACAAATAAGCAAATGACAACACTCTTGCAAGTCCCGTAACCATTTCAAATGTTCAGTGAGAATTATGCAATAAGTCACTTATCAGTTTCATTCTCAACATATAACTGCTGTTAACTCATAGGTAAGCAGGTAGAAACCCTTAAAGAGGAAACACAAAAATCCCTTAAAGAATTGCAAGAAAACACAACCAAACAGGTGAAGGAATTAAAGAAAACATCCAGGATCTAAAAATGAAAGTAGAAACAATAAATAAATCTCAAAAGGAGACTACCCTGGAGATAGAAAACCTAGGAAAGAAATCAGGAGTCATAGATGCAAGCATCACCAACAGAATACAAGAGATAGAAGAGAGAATCTCATGTACAGAAGATACCATGGAAAACATTGACACACCTATCAAAGAAAATGCAAAATGTAAAAAGGTCCTAACCCAAAACATCCAGAAAATCCAGGACACAATGAGAAGACCAAACCTAAGGATAATAGGTATAGATAAGAGTGAAGATTCCCAACTTAAAGGACCAGTATATATCTTCAACAAAATAACAGAAGAAAACTTTTCTAACCTAAAGAAAGAGATGCCCATGAACAGACAAGAAGCCTACAGAACTACAAATAGACTAGACCAGAAAAGAAATTCCCCCATCACATAATAATCAAAACACCAAATGCACAAAACAAAGAAAAAATACTAAAAACAGTAAGGGAAAACAATCAAGTAACATATAAAGGCAGACCTATTAAGAATTACACCAGACTTCTCACCAGAGATATAAAAGCCAGAAGATCCTGGACTGTTATCATGCAGACCCTGAGAGTACACAAATGCCAGCCTAGACCACTATACCCAGCAAAACTCTCAATCACTATAGATGGAGTAACCAAGATATCCCATGACAAAACCAAATTTACTCAATATCTTCCCACAAATCCAGCCCTACAAAGGATAATAGATGAAAAACTCCAACACGAGGATGGAAACTACAATCTAGAAAAAGCAAGAAGGTAATTTTCCAACAAACCCTAAAGAAAATAGCTACACAACCATAATTCCACCTCTAATAACTAAAATAACAGGAAGAAACAATCAAATTTCCTTAATATCTCTTAACATCAATGGACTCAATTTCCCAATAAAAAGATGTAGACTAACAGACTAGATAAATAAACAGGACCCAGAATTTTGCTGCATATAAGAAACGCACCTCAGTGACAAAGACAGATACTAACTCAGAGTAAAAGGATGGAAAACATTTTTCCAAGCAAATGGTCCCAAGAAACAAGCTGGAGTAGCCATTCTAATTTCGAATAAAATAGACTTTCAACCATAAGTTATCAAAAAAGATAAGGAAGAATACTTCATACTCATCAAAGGAAAAGTCAACCAAGATGAACTCTCAATTCTGAACATCTATGTTCCAAATGCAAGGGCACCCACATTCATAAAAGAAACTTTACTAAAGCTCAAAGCACACATTGCACCTCACACAATAATAGTGGGGGATTTCAACACCTCACTCTCAGAAATGGATAGATCATGGAAACAGAAAATAAACAGAAACACAGTGAAATTAACAGAAGTTATAAACCAAATGCATTTAATGGATATCTGTAGAACATTTCATCCTAAAACAAAAGAATATACCTTTTTCTCAACACCCCATGGTAACTTCTAGAAAATAGACCATATAATTGGTCACACAACAGTCCCAACAGATACAAAAAGATTGAAATAATCCCTTGCATCCTATCAGATCACCACAGACTAAGGCTGGTCCTTAATGATAACAAAAATAATGGAAAACCCACATACACGTGGAAACTGAACAACAATCTACTCAATGGTGACTTGGTCAAGGAAGAAATAAAGAAAGAAATTAAAGACTTTTTAGAATTTAATGAAAATGAAGGCTCATCATATCAAAACTTATGGGACACAATGAAAGCATTGCTAAGGGAAAAACTCATAGCTCTAAGTGTTTACAAAAAGAAACTGGAGAGAGCATATACTAGCAACTTGACAACACACCTGAAAGCTTTAGTACAAAAAGAAGCAAATACACCCAAGAGGAGTAGATGGCAGGAAATAATCAAACTCAGGGCTGAAATCAACCAAGAGGAAACAAAAAGAACTATATAAAGTATCAACAAAACCAGGAGCTGGTTCTTTGAGAAAACCACCAAGATAGATAAACCCTTAGCCAGATTAACCAGAAGGCACAGAGACAGTATCCAAATTAATAAAATCAGAACTGAAAAGGGAGCCATAACAACAGAAACTGATGAAATTCAAAAAATCATCAGATTCTACTACAAAGGCCTATATTCAACAAAACTGGAAAATCTGTTCAAAAAATCATCAGATCCTACTACAAAAGCCTATATTCAACAAAACTGGAAAATCTGGATGAAATGGACAATTTTCTAGACAGATATCAGATACCAAAGTAAATCAGGAGCAGATAAACCATTTAAACAGTCCCATAACACCTGAAGAAATAGCAGCAGTCATTAAAATTCTCCCCACCAAATAAAGCCTTGGACCAGATGGTTTTAGAGAAGAATTCTATCAGACCTTCAGTGAAGACCTAATACCATTCTCTCTAAACTAACCCACAAATAGAAACAGAAGTAATACTACCCAATTCATTCTATGAAGCCACAATTATGCTCATACCTAAACCTGACAAAGACTTAACAAAGAAAGAGAACTTCAGACCAATCTGCCTTAGGAATATTGAAGCAAAAATACTCAATAAAATTCTTGAAAACCAAATCCAAGAACACATCAAAACAATCATCCATCATGATCAAGTAGGCTTTATCCCAGGAATGCAGAGATGGTCCAATATTTGGAAATCCATCAATGTAATCCACTACATAAACAAACTCAAAGAAAAAAACCCACATGATCATCTCACTAGGTGCTGAGAAAGCATTTGACAAAACTCAACATCCCTTCATGGTAAAAGTCTTGGAAAGAACAGGAATTCAAGGACCATACCTAAACATAGTAAAAGCAATATACAGCAAACCAGTAGCTAACATCAAATTAAATGGATAGAAACTTGAAGCAATCCCACTAAAATCAGGGAGTAGGCAAGTCTTCCCACTCTCTCCCTACCTATTCAATATATTATTGGAAGTCCTAGCCAGAGCAATTAGTCAACAAAAAGAAGTCAAAGGTATATAAATAGAAAAGTAAGAATTCAAAATATCATTATTTGCAGAGAATATGATAGTATACTTAAGTGACCCCAGAACTTCCACCAGAGAACTCCTAAACCTGATTTACAACTTCAGCAAAGTGACTGGATATAAAGTCAACTCAAACAAATCAGTAGCCTTCCTCTACTCGAAGGATAAAGAGGATGAGAAAAAAATTAGAGAAATGACACCTTTCACAATAGTCACAAATAATATAAAACACCTTGGAGTGAGTCTAACCAAGCAAGTGAGAGATCTGTATGACAAGTACTTCAAGTCTCTGATAAAAAGAAATCGAAGAAGATCTCAGAAGATCGAAAGATCTCCCATGCTCATGGATTGGCAGGATTAATACAGTAAAAATGGCCATCTGGCCAAAAGCTATCTACAGATACAATGCAATCCCTATCAAAATTCCAAATCAATTCTTCATAGAGATAGTAAGAGCAATTTGTAAATTTATTTGGAATAACAAAAAGAAAAAAAAACATGATAGGAGAACTATTCTCAAGAATAAAAGCACTTCTGGGGAATCACCATCCCTGACTTCAAGCTGTACTACAGAGCAATAGTGATAAAAACTGCATGATATTGGTACAGAGACATGCAGGAGGATCAATGGAATAGAACTGAAGACCAGAAATGAACCCACATACTTATGATGATTTGATCTTTGATAAAGGAGCTAAAACTGTTCAGGCGAAAAGGACAGCATTGTCAACAGATGGTTCTGGTTGAACTGGAGGACAACAAGTAGAAGAAAGCAAATAGATCCATTCTTATCTCCTTGTACAAAGCTCAAGTCCAAGTGGATAAAGGACCTTCACATTAAATCAGATACACTGGAACTAACAGAAGAGAAGGTGAGGTAACTTTGAATACCTGGGCACAGGGGAAAAGTTTCGGAGCAGAACACCAATGGCTTATGCTCTAAAATCAAGAATTGACAAATGGGACCTGATATAATTGCAAAGCTTCTGTAAGGCAAAGACAAAGGTCACTGTCAATAGGACAAAATGGCAACTAAAAGATTGGGAAAAGATCTTTACCAAACCCACACCTGATAGAGGGCTAATATAACAATGTATATAAAGAACTCAAGAAATTAGACTCCAGACAACCAAATAACCCTATTAAAAATGGAATACAATAAAGCTAAACAAAGAATTCTCAACTAAGGAAACTCGAATTGCTGAAAAGCACCTAAAGAAATCTTCAATATCCTTATTCATTAGGGAAATGCAAATCAATCAACCCTGAGATTCCATCTCACAACAGTCAGAATGGCTAAGATCAAAAACTCAGGTGATAGCAGATGCTGGTGAGGATGTGGAGAAAGAGGAACACTCATTCATTGTTGGTGGGATTGCAAGATGGTGCAACCACTCTGGACATCAGTGTGGCGGTTCCTCAGAAAATTGAACATAGATTTACCTGAGAACCCAGCTGTACCCCTCCTGGGCATATACGCAGAAGATGCTCCGACACATAACAAGGACACATAATCCACTATGTTCATAGCAGTCTTATTTATAATAGCCAGAAGCTGGAAAGAACCCAGATGTCCTTAAACAGAGGAATAGATACAGAAAATGTGGTTCATTTATACAATGGAGTATCACTCAGCTATTAAAAACAATGAATTTGAGAAATTCTTATGTATTGGATGGAACTAGAAAATATCATCCTGAGTGAGGTAACCCAATCATAAAAGGACACACATGGTATTCACTCACTGATAATTGGATATTAGCCCAGAAGCTTGCAATACCCAAGATTCAACTCACAGGCCACATGAAGCTCATGATGAAGGAAGACCAAGTGTGGGTGCTTCGGTCCTTCTTAGAAGGAGTAACAAAATACTCAAAGGAGCAAATATGGAGACAAAATGTAGGACAGAAACTGAAGGAGGGGTTGTCTGGAGACTGTTCCACCTGGATATCCATCCCATGTGCAGTCACCAAAGGTAGACGCTCATGGGGACATCAGGAAGTGCATGCTGACAGGAACCTGATATAGCTGTCTCCTTAGAGGTCTGCCAGAGCCTGACATATGTATTTCTGTGGTGGATGCTCACACCTAACCATTGAACTGATCAAGGGGTTCCCAATGGAGGAGTTAGAGAGAAGACTGAAGGAACTGAAAGGGTTTGTGGCCCCATGGGGAGAGCAACAATACCAACCATCCAGATCTCCCAGGGTCTAAACCACCAGCCTGGGGTTCATAGGGAGGGACCCATAGCGACAGCTGTATATGTAGGGGAGGATGGCCTTGTTGGGCACAGTTGGGAAAGGAGGTCCTTGGTCCCATGAAGACTGGATGCCCTAGTGTGGGGGAATTAGAGGGTGGGAAGGTGGGAGTGGGGTTGTGGTTGGGGGCACATCCTCATAGAAGCAGGAGGAGGTGGGAATGTTATAGAGGGTTCCTGGGGGGAGGGATGTGGTAAGGGGATAACATCTGAAATGTAAATAAAATATCCAATAAAAAAAGAAAATGTTCAACTTTCTCACCACAAAGGCTTTTTAAAAGTCATAATAAACGCTATGAGATCACTTCTTTGTCATGAACCCCAAAATGAAAACATCACACAGCTAGATTAATGTAGCTACAATGAAATGATTCTGTTAAATTTTATTTTAATTTCCTTTTTTATGTGTATGACTGTTTTTTTTTTTTTTTTCGGAATGTATGTCTTCTTCCCACATGTGTGCCTGGTGCTCTCAGGGGTCAGAAGGCATCAAATCCCCTGAAACTGTAGTAACAAACGATTGTGAGGTGCTATGTGGGTTTTGAGAATTGCACCCTAGTCCTCTGGAAGAGATGCTATTGCTTTTAACTGCACAGCCATCTCTCCCACACTTAAATGTATTTCTTGAAGAAGGCAAAATAACAAGGACAAAATACTATCCTTCTATTATAATCAACATACAATGGATGTAGTTTTGTCTGTTGGTGAGCTGTATAAGGTTTTTGATTGGAAACATTGTAACTCTTAACTACAGGAAAGGCAAAACAAAACCAAGAACATGAGTCAACACCTTTTGAAAAAAAAAAAAAGATTAGATGTATTTTCTTACTATAATTTATTGTGTTTCTTCTCATTTGTTATAAATAATTTATAAATTGTAGCATCATAACAATGAACCAAGAACATGGTGAAAACAAGAAAATAAAATTATATAAAAGCTAACATTACTAAAGTAATGATTGTTGTCAGAAAAGAGATGATGATGAGGAGGAGGATAGGGAGGAGGGGGTAGAAGAGGAGGAGACTATTGTTGAAAGATCAGCTGCAGCCACCTCTATGAAAACACCAGGGGCTACCCAGCCGCAGAGGCATCTCTGGCAGGGGGACCTAATTGAAAACTGTCTGAGAGATCAAGGATTGCTGAAGCAGAAAATGCTGGCCAGTCGGGAACTGCTGCTTATAAGAGATGTTTCCTTGGGACTAGCGGGTTGGAGGTGGAGGTATTAAGGGAGCTTGCAGCAGCCTGCAACATTTTTCACTCACCTGTTCTCAGAGTGTCTATCATTGACTTTTCACCACCTCACCTCCAGCCTCTCAGGGCAAGTAGCATCTGGCAGCAAGCAGTCCAGGAAACAAGCAACAGATTATCTTATCATAGGATCTGCCTGACGATCAGAAAAGTCTTTTATGAAAAGTGACTTTGAAACACAGAAATAAATGGCAATAGTTTAGTTAACAGAAGGTTTGAAAATACATTTTTAAAACACTAATAACTAATAATTTAAACAATAATAACTAATAGTTTTTTAAACACTAATAACTGCAAATGATCAGAACAAATGTATTTTGTTGAGTTAAACAAACAGCAGAGGGACACAAGCTTTGCTTCAGTATAGACCACCACAAGGTTGCCAGGGGACAACTCATTTATGATCCTGTGGCTAGGATTCGGGGTTGGGGCCAAAAGAAAATTAAATAGAATTACTCACAAACCATCCCTACATTCCAACTGTATGCTGCTTGCTGACATGGCTTTGTACGTTGAAGAAAGGGTAAGAACAAACCAAAGGCATGTGTCAGGAAAGAAGAGATTGCATTGTGTGCTGAGCAAGAGTGACAGCACTGCAGACAGATAACTGATTGGAATTATGTTTTGGAAATGGCACTGTGCTAAATGATGGCTTGGGTAGATTGGGTCTAGGACAGAAAGAGAGAGTGTTCAGGAAAGAAAGAGATGTTTTGTTTTTAAGTTTTTAATTTGATAATTGAAAGTTTTATACATGTATAGATAGGACATTGGTGGTATTTACCCCTCAGTCCCCTCCTTCAACTCCCCTAGAATTCCAATCACTTCTTCGTCCCAACTTCATGGCTTCTTATTTATTCATCCATTCACTCACTCACTCTCACTCACTCACTCACTCACTCACTGTTTTGTTTCACACTGATTCCAATTAGTATGCCTAAGTATGCATGGGAGCAGGGTCATCAACTGGAGCTCAGGGAACAGCCTAATAGTAGGCACATTCCTAATGAAAGAGGACTCAGTCTTCACCAGCAGCCGTAAACCGCCAACTGTTCCTCAGCTATGGGTGGCACCTGGGGATCCCTGCTCCTTTGCTGAAACTTTTTTTTTTAAATCACATTAACTATTGTTTTTAATAATTTAGTTATTTACTTCACTCCCTGATCACAGCTTTTCCTCTCTCCTCCCTGCCTTTGCCCCTCCCCACTCCCATTCTCCTCAGAAAAGGGGAGACTTCCCAAAGATATCAACTAGCCTTGGCATATCAAGTTTCAGTAAGACTAGGCCATCTTCTTCTAATGAGGCTAGACAAGGCAGCCCAGTTGGGTTAAAGGGATCCAAAGGCAGGCAATGTAGTAAGAGATAGCCCCTGCTCTTACTTTAGGAGTCCCACCTAAAGACCCAGCTGCTCAACTGTTACATACATGCAAAGGACCTTATTCCATCTCATGCTGCATTCTGGTTAGCAGTTCAGTCTCTGTGAAACTCTATGGGCTCAGGTTAGTTAATTTTGTAGGTTTTCTTCTGGTGATGACACTGACCCCTCCTTATCCTTCATTCTTTCCACAGGATTTCCACACTCGACTAATGTTTGGCTGTTTCTGCATCAGTTTCCATCAGTTGCTGGGTGAAGCCTCTCTGATGACAGTTATAAGAGGCTCCTGTCTGCAAGTATAGTACAATATCATTAATAGTATCAGGGGTGGGCTCTATCTCATGGCATGGCTCTCAAGCTGGTCAATCATTGGTTAGCACTTCCATATATTCTGTTCCATCTTTTACCCACATCATGCAGGTAGAAGAAATTGTGGGTCTAAGGTTTTGTAGCTGGGTTGGTGTCCTAGTCCCTTCATTGGAAATCTTGCCTGTTTACAAGAGATGATTGGTTAAAGTTCCTTATGCTCCATTGCTAGGGGTCTTTTGCTACTGTCACCTCTTTGCTAGGGTCATTCCCTCTTGGCTGAAACCTTTAACTGGCTTGATTTTATACAGGCTTGTGAAAGTAACCATAGATCCTGTGAATTCATGTGTACAACAGCCACACCCTATCCAGAGGGGTAACCTCTCACACAGAGTGCTCCTTCCCATCATCTGGCCCTTATATTCCTATATGCATTCTTGTTCCCTCATGTACATTGAGTGGGAGATGAAAATATTGACATCTTCTGGACTGAGCAACAGTGGTCTTTGGTCAGCCTCAAGGCATCTTCTGCCATCATATTGAGGCAAGGTAAGTCTTAAGCACAGTGCACCACAGTCTATGCACTGTTTTTTGCTTCAGTAGAGACTGGCACAAGGTTGATGGAAGCCTAGAGATTTCAATGCAGGAAAGATTGTCAGTGATTGATGTAATTCTCAAAACTAGGAAGAAAAGAGAGATGAGGTGGAAAAGGGAGAACCTAAGAACTATGTACAGATTTTGAAATGTAATGGAAGACTTCTGCTTTTTAAATAAAATAGTCATGCTTTATGCTTTTCCTCCCATGTTCATAGTAAAGAAACATTGTGAATAGATTTGAACCTCTAAAATAGTCACCTTCTGACCTGGAGAGACGGCTCAGTAGCTAAGAGTGCTTTCTGGTCTTTAGAAAAACTGAGTTCGGTTCCTAGAACCTAAGTCAGTAGCTTATTAGTGTGTTTAAACTCCCCATCCAGGGATCAGACACCCTCTTTTGATCTCTGTGGACACCTGCACACATGTACCACACATTCCACACAGACACGCATATAAAAGAAAAAGTAAAAATGTCTTTAAACAAAAATGGCTTTGTGTGGTTGGTAGGCAGCAGATTAGAAGACAAAAAAAAAAAAAAAAAAGAGTGGAGAGTGGTCCAGGTAAGTACTCAAGGTAGTACTCAAGGTATGGAGGAAAATGAAGATTCAGGAACAAAGCCTGGTAATGCATGTAGTGAAAACATCTTTTGGTAGAGGATGACATCAGCATTTTCAGCTTCAGTGAATGGACACTGAACAGTGACACCGTTCACTAAACAGTACAGTGTAGGGAAGCATTTTTATAAGAGGAAAATGAAGCCTTCATTCTTGAGTGTGAAATGTTTGTCATATGGAATAAGTCATAGGTATAAACTTCAAAATAGCACTAGACTAAAAGTAAGTTGAAGTCCTCTGTCTGCACATGGAAATCAAACTCTTGGACAGACAAGGTAATTTAGGCAGAATATAGAATGAGAAAACATTTGATTCAATCTGCAAATTAAATCTTGGCTCCCAAATGTTTGAATAGCATATTCTTCCAGAAATTAACAATCTATAAAATACATCAATTTGATTATTTTGTATCAGCATTTCCAAAATATTTTTGATTTAATTAATATTTTCTACAAAAGTTATTTTCTACAGAATACAGTTATTTGGAATTCCTTTGTAATATATTTATATGTAACAATTATATGTTATATATACATGTTACATAAGTGTTATAAATATATATTCTACATATTTATAATTTATAAATATTTGTATATGTCTATAACATGTTATAAATGTATCTTATAAATCTATAACCAAGAAATCTGATCACTGATACTGTAGAAAATAATAATTTATATATTATAAAAATATATATTATATGATAAAAATGAGATATATAGTATATTAAACATATAATATATTATATATATATATATATATATATATATAATTTACCATGGCAAACTTTAAATTTTGCAGTTACACACAGGCTAACTAATATTATAACCCCCTGTAAATAGATGTTATATATTTAATTACAGTACATTACTTTGTTTTCCAATGTTTCCTTCAGGCTTTTTCAACTTCTGTATGTCTTGTAAGAAGGATTCACACATGATTGTAGGCCCATTCTTCAGGACACAGAATACTAATTGTCCTTAAGAAATAGTACTTCTCTAACTTAAATCCAAGTTGTCTTTGCCCTAGGGCTCTCCATATACTAGACACTATGAATCCAATAAGATATGGTTTTAAAATCTCTGGGTGGTATTTTACAGGACAGGAAAGGAGAATAGGAAATAAAGGTAGGAGCTTCACTTGTAGATTTTGTTTCTAATAGGGCAACCCAAATGCCAACTTAAAACATTCAAGATAGCTACTGTGAATTTCAGTACTGGGAGGAGCTTCTGGTCTTTCTTTGGTTCTCATTAGTGTCCATCTAAACTGACTGTCTTGATTCTTGTAAATAACTGTCCTGTCTCAATGCCACAGTCACTTATTTGACGTAATAGAATACTGTTGTTTTTGTATCTCTCTTCAAAGACTTCATAGAACATTTTCAAACCAAGTCATCTGTCACCACGTTCAGTTGGCACACATTATGTTCAAACCACCTTTCTTCAGTGTTTTTAAAAGAATACAAAGATTGAAATAAAAACACAGACCCATGTATAAAGACTACGGGTTTAGCACTCAAATGACTCTTGGTTTATTATCTTGGCCTGGATGGCTGTAACATTAACTGACTTAACTTCCTTGTTCTCCACTTTTGCAAAGTAAAGAAGGACATTTTCAGGTCAAATATGATAAATTATCTAAGGTATTTTGCAAACTAATTTAAATATCAAAACACTCAGCAAATTAGGCATCTCAAACTTAAAAGGACATGTCGAAATCATCTTCTAACCATTTTTGAATGTATAGGACACTGTATATGTTATTAAAAAGACACATTTCTAAATTTTTTATGAAAATTAACCCAACAGAAAACATATATATGTTATATTTGTATTCATTGTGACTGTGAACTTGATGGATGTGTTTTCTAGGCCTTGATGACTTCAAGTAGTCTGTCTGTAAACACAGTGACATGAAAAAAACAACATTTTACTTATGATGCTTCAAACTAACTTATGCCTCATTTATAGTTCCAGAATTAGCAGGAACCAAGATTAAGCTTGAAATACAAATTCTGCTTTTAACTGGATAGAAAGGGACACAAACATCGTTACAGTACACGAAGTCAAACTTTTATTTGAAAGCTGAATTCCATATGTAATGAAAATAGTTTTGAAACATACATATCCATAAGCATAATACAAACACCATCTACAACACAAACACGTTTCAATAAAGATCTACTGTGAACATTAATCTCAGTGAAAAATGGAAAAGCTGATTGGGTAAACCTGCTCCCCACACCTTTTGTCGTTTTGATGATGCAGTCAGTTTAAGATACAAAACAAAGTAAGCTTTGGCTCAACACTACTTACCTCACTATAGTAACACTAGGGTGCATCTACTACCACAGACCACAAACCAGTCCTATTACAACCAATTTAAAGTTGTTACAAGAGTTACGCCTTCACGGCATGTAAACATATTTAGGGTTTCAATTGGCAAATATGTTTTAAATACTTAGAAAAGCAGCCGACATCTCTCCTATTGTCCTCTATCTCTTCCATGAGTATAAAATAGCATAAGTCCATTGTGCTCTACATTTTCTTTTTATAAACATGGGTACATCTAAAATATCAGATGCCTTTATACCAAGAGAATAAATCCATTGAGTTCACATCTTATAAATATGCATGCAGAATTAGTGGAAAACACTTTTGTATAGCAAAGACCCTGCTTAATTGTCTTCTGATTAATAATTTTCAATGGCATGTGCAAATTGTACTCCTCTCTTAACAGCAGATTTCATTTATTTTCTGTAGATCTGTTTTCTATAAAAATATATTTATGTGCTTAGAGGGGAAAAAGTTGAGTTGGTGTATGTGGGGGTGACTGTTTGATACATAATTTGATTACAGGTTTGGTGATGAGATTAAAAGGCATCTTAGATTTTATCACTTGTAAATTTTTCTTCATACAAAAGAACACCCTGTGATAGCGATCATTAGCACTTTGTAGCACAGTTTGAAGTGAAGTATTTCATCCTCGTGCCTAAGGTTTCTATATATAATATGTACTGGAACCTGGAAGAGAACACGGATTTTCCTGACCCTCAAACATTGACAATCCTTGAGATTATATACAATCACTTACATTAAAATCATATTGTCCGTAGACTACAGAATCTTACTGCAAACCCAATTAAGGACAAAGTTGTACACACCAGCAGCTGCCTCATGACTCAGTGGGCATCTTCCAAACAATTATTGCCCATTTGTAATCAGCATTGCATGTCATAGAGTCTGCTACCCATTAAGACAGAAAAAGAATAAAATCTACTTTAATCAATTGAATTTGCTTTCATTTGAATGTATTGAATAATATAATTCTATAATTAAAATAAAAAAAGTCCATGGACCTTGGCCTGCTTTGCTGATGAGTTACAACAGAATGAAAACAAATAGTATGTGAAAGTTCATAGAGGGTAGCCAAGGTGTTATAAGCCAATCTCATGTTCCAACGGTTAAGGAAAGAATGATAAGATCCATTTGAAAAAAAAATATAAAGTGTTTGTGTTAACTCTGACTCAAAGATTATTAAATTCCTAATGAATCTGTTCTGAACTTTTGGGTATTATTTTCAACTTACATGACCCTCTCCCAGCCACATTTTAATGACAAAGAGGAGACAGAATAATAACATAGTTACTGTCAGTCGCATCCTTTATTTCTCTGGTCATAGCACTACAAGTCCTCCCATAAAAATAGCACATAATGATGGATCTTCCAAAAATCTGTGCCTTAGGCATCAGAAAGGGCTGGAGATTGTTTGCACAATGGACTTCGGATCCTTGCACTCACACAGGCTTTCATTTGGTAATTCAGGACAGCAATGAATACTGGTCCACGGTTCAAAAAACAAATAACCAAACAACAACAACAACAAACAGAACAAACCCCAAACAAAAACAAGCTTTTCTGCTATGCATTCTGGAGGATGCATGTGTTAAAAGGATGTTTCATTTATTCTGCATTGGCTCTTTACATGTCCACGATTTAATTCCAAGCAACTAATGCATCATACCAATTAAACATGAGGGAATACTATGGCCTATTTACAATGAAGTAAGATGTACCTCATTACACGTTAATTGTGGGTAAAAAGTTTCTAAAGGAGATAAATTTATATTTTTATATGCACCTTCGGTAAGCCTAACTTGTCATTGTGATGGTAGCCACATGCCAGAAACTAAAGTCCCTGAATTTGTACTAACTTTGATAGAAGGAAAACATTAAAAAAAAAATCATATCACTACAAATACATTTACAGTGTGATATAAACTAGTGATAGGGTAGGAATCCATTCCAAAACTTATTTTGAAAAATATGAATGCATTTCCCTCTATGATTATATAATATTTTATTTTGAGACTGCATGAGGGAGAGAAATATAAGAAGAGGATCCAATTTTTCATATAGTCTTGTACTCGAAGCCCCATGTTATTGTGTTTAGCCCAGAAGGATAAAAATGGTATCTTACTCTATATATTCTAGCTGTACAATCATGCCTATTAATGTTCTTTTTCTCACTTTAAAATAAAACAGTATGTTTTAAACTGTGTAAATATTAACATAATATGTACAATGCATTCATGAAATACACTCAAGGGTCCCAGTATATAAACATAAAGGCTGAAAGCCCTAAACTTACAAATAAAGATAGAAAATCAAGACATCTACACCTTCCTGTTTTTAAAATAACCTCTGACCACCACTCCCTTTTGCAGCTCCAGTTAGTACAAATTGAAAGAAAGAAAGAAAGAAAGAAAGAAAGAAAGAAAGAAAGAAAGAAAGAAAGAAAGAAAGAGAGAGAGAAAGAGAGAGAAAGAAAGAAAGAGAGAAAGAAAGAAGAGAAAGAAAGAAAGAAAGAGAAAGAAAGAAAGAAGAGAGAGTTCCATGACTGTCAGAAATTAAAGACAATCATGCAGAAATTGAAAATATTGTGTAAAGATGGCAGTCTCTGGGCAGATAGTTAGGAGCTCAATAAATACGAGTGGTATGATCATCTAAGACTTTTGCTACTAAAATTTTAAATAATAACTTTAGACTGTATAGATTCCAGGGGATGTTTAATAAGACATTCATGTTCCTTTTTACATTTTAAATATCCAGCTTGCTTGTGTACAATCTTTTAACCTGTGGTGAATCGAAGTCACTAAAACAGTTCTTCAAAACTAAGTATAATTGTGCATCCAGAGAGAAACCCACACAGTTAGCAACATCAGTGCACACACACTGAACACGAGAACCAGGCAGATGTGGAGTATCTGAAATGGGAACTTTGGATTTAGTCAAAGTGGATCTAAGTACAGGATTTGTTTCGTGTTCTGCATTTTGAGCACCTGAAATCAAAACCCAAAATGAAACACAGGCCTGAAGTACTTGGCATATGATTTTTTTTTCCTTTTTCTTTTTGAAGGCAGTGCTATTTTTTTTCTCAGCAAAATTGCAGAATATCAACCTCTGGAAATGCGTTTCCACCTCTATGTAACAGACCTTGTTCCCCTTAAGAGACTGGGGAGGTCCAAGCTAGCCAGACTTGGTGCATGGATGTGCTGTGCTTATGCCCGGAGCGGGAAGGTGGCGGTTGAACTTCCGTTGCTTTCAACAGATCCCTTCTCCTTAGCTCCGGTGTAGGCGCCAATAAATGATCCATCTTCGTTGAATATGGACTGATCTCCCTCTCCGTATTCCACTAAACTGTCAGCACTCTCTGTGGGCTGCATGTTCCTATTCAGGGACCGAAGGCTTCCCTTGAGCGGCTTTTCATCACTGTCACTAGAAAACAAAACAAGACTTCACAAGGTCTAATAGGTTCTATACTTTTCAGGTTATTCATATTAACGCAAATGACAGAGGCATACAACCAAAATGACACATCCACAAATAAGTATTTAAAAAGCCATAACCAATCTTCTTCATTCTGCGTAACTGAGGAACTTTTTTTACACTTCTGTTTCCCTTTGAAACAAAGCATTCCTTTGGGATATGAATATGCAGCATGTTGATTTATATTAAGGCTATGGTCTGAGCCCTTGTATGCTCCCTAAACTCACATGCTGAAATGCTAAACCCCAAAATGATGGCAGTAGGGGGATGGGTTATTGGATGTTACTAGTCACAGAACAAGAGTCTTCCAGAAAGCCACCTTGATGTTTCAAGGACAGAACCAGAGTAAAGGGCACACACAAGGGGGGTGTTAACTCTCAGCACACACTCATTATGTCCTTACCTAGATCTCACTGTCCAGGCACCAGAACTATGGTTAATATTTAGTTGTTGTTTATACGACACTTACGACAACTGCTACCCAATGGTTGAAGACAGAAGACAAATGTTACGTTCGTTGCTTTAGGCACTGTTATTGTTCTTGGTTCCATTGTTTTAATTTTCTAAATTTCTTCTTTTGATCATATAAAACACACTGATCAAATACATTAGGTTTCTCTCTTTCTCTCTGTCTCTCTCTGTCTCTGTCTCTATCTCTTTCTCTCTCTCTCACAACACACTCATCACACACAACACATACACACACATACACACATGTACACATCAAAGTAGAAGGACCACTTGTTAAGAAGACAAAAGGCTTGAGCTCAATGGAGAAGGTAAGATAGCATAGAAAATGGAAAGATATGAACATAGTAGTATCTATACATATAGAACTGTGAAATAAAAATTTCTAAAAGATAATATATTATGGATACTATTTATATAGCATCTGCTGTGTTTTTTCCTCATTATAAGAAGCAAATCTGAAGTCACTATTTTTGATAATATCTCATTTAAAAAGTCCTAAGTATGAGTTCCCAAGTGATTAGATGGCAAGAACTATTTGTGTTTGACTGACACTCCACTGGAAGAGGGAAAATTTTCACACTGCAGTTCTAAAAATAAAGCAAAATAAAAAAAAGAGGTGGTATTGGTTTAGGGGACAGACAGTGAGTAAAAGACTTATATCCAAGGGAAAAGCATATAACTCTTGAAACATGGAAAAGGCAAAAGTTTGCTGATGAATGTAAAGTTTTAGAATAAAATTTCAGAAATAATATGAGGCTATAACTAAACAATGTAGGGAAATGTGATCTATCCTTTCAAAGGAACTGCAAAGCGTAGACAAACAAATCTACTGACAAGAACTAGATTCAGTTTTGTTTTCTTTCTCCTGATAAGACCTCAATAATCTCTGCCAAATAGAATTTGAGTCATTGTAAAATGCTCGCCCCTTAAATGTATGCTGATTCACCACAGCAAAATCAATAGAATATGCTAGAGCAGTGAGATATACGTTCTTTTATTGGATATTTCATTTACTTACAATACAGATGTCATCCCCTTTCTCCATTTCCCCTTCCTAGATCCCCTATCCTATACCTCCTGTTCCTTTATGCTGTTATACCATTTTGATTACATGCATGTATTAAGGTCAGTTCTAGGTTGAAGGTCTAGCAATACAATAGATGCAAATAGTCAAGGAACAAACAATACAATAAACACAAATAGTCAAAGAAAAAGCAAGGCATTTAACCCAATTATGTGACCACTCCTGTGACCACAGTTTTTAAAGGCTTATCAGGATGACCACAGTGTCTGAGACTACTTCCCTGTCCTAGCCCAAGGTCATTTTCATGTCTAAAGCCTACATCCTTTTTCTAGCCTAAAATTTAGATTCCTGTGTGAAATTACTTCTTGTCATGTTACCAGTTGACAGCCTTTTTTACACTCGTACATTGAGTCATGTTCTCACAAGCAGTTAGTGACTTTATCTTTAAGTACTAACTTATGTCTTAGATGGTTTTTGTCCAGAATCCACATCATGCAGAAATAGTCATTTACTTTTTAGGTCTTGAATTCTAATTGCTTAATCAAATCTTTTTTTTTTTTATGGAAATTTTTTATTGAAAATTTTTTTTTAATTTCAGTGTTCTCTCCTTACCCATTTCACCCTCCCTCCAGGAATCACTATCCTTCCCTCTCTGCCTCATTGGTGTACCCCTCCACCTCCCTGTACTCACTCGCTTAATCAAATCTTATTTGAACACACTGAGGTTTCTCTGTTGTTTGAAGTCTAGGTTCACGTACAGAATTGGGTTTGTGTTGGGGGTTGGTTTGGTGCTGTGTATACAAATGCTAAATTCAGAACACCAGGATCAGGTTGCCCCAGCTGGGTGAAATCTCACATACACCAGCCTCTGTTGTGTAAGCTTTGCTCTCCAGTTTACAGATATTGATTAAATAAAAGTGACTACAGCCAATGACTGAGGAGAATAGAGGTAGGTGGGGTTTCAATTACTGGACTAGGGATTGCAAATAGGGAACATGAGAGGAAGAATGAGAGAGGATGAAGGAGGGAGAAGAGAAGTGGAGAAAACAGGAGTCTCTGTTAGATGGACCATGAGCACATAGCCAAGTGAATGCCACCTGAGGACAGACTGATGGAATAGAAACAACTCCAGAGAGACTGAAACAGCAAGTATTTGGATAAAACAGCTGGGAATCTGCCATTGTATCATATAAGCAATATAGACTGGGGTAATTTGCCCAGTAATTGTACAAAACCTAGTTAAATAAATCTGGTAGTCTCAGTATCTTATCTATGAGCTAGCTAGGTATAGGATAAATATTTACTTTTAAAAACTCATTTACAGGTTTGGAACCTCTTTACTTTTATAAATGTGAATGGCAGAATTATAATCTGTATCTGTGGATGCAAACTTAATGTAATCAGGTTCATAACAGCAACACTAAGAGTGGATTTAAAGTGTTTCTGCTGTTAGTTTAGGGAGTATCACATGTGACATGTGTTTTACACTGAGCTTCAGCTAAGGAATTCTGATGCTCACTGCTATCCAGACTGTGGTCCAGCCTCAGCCCTGTACATAACAATTCAGTTCTTACAAAAATAGATTACAGTAGAACAAAGAGAAAAAAGAAAGAAGAAAAGAAGTAAGGAAGGAACTAAACATAGAAAGAAGAAACAAAGGGAGGAAGGGAGAGGAGCAGGAAAGGAAGGAGAGAGAGATGAAATAGGAGTGGGGTTAGAAAGGGAGATACTCTGGTAAAGTATCCTTTAGAAAGTTACTGTGGCGTAGTTCCTCTACTTCAAGGATGAACAAAGCATTTTCTCCATTGACAAACATGATGAAAATGCTCCAAACTCATCACAGTAGATAAGGCTACACTTACCTGTATTCACCAAAAGTTTCATCTTTTGCTGACTGAACTTCTGGATCTGGGTGTAAATCTTCCTTTTCTTTTACTGAAACAGAAAGTTTAACGTAGTCTAACATCACCCGAAGACATTGTAACGACATGACAGCATGGCTGCTAAAAGGTGCTAAAATGTCAAAACATTTTGCTAAAAGTCAAAACATTTTGTCCAAAAATTTTATACTTGTAATACTAGTTTTCTGAGCCATATGCTTAACATATAAGATACTTTTCATTTAATCAGAAAAGATAAGGGATTTTCAGAGTTCTACTGTTTAGGTGGTTGTGGCATTTTTTCATGCCATTTTTCCATATCAAATGGGTACTTACCTTGCTGAAAGTATCCCGATTACATTATTTTTGTCGATGACATAAACTACTCAATATTCATTTTTTCTCCAACTATACGAAGCTCCTAACTGACCATTGATGAAAAAGAGTTTGCCTCCTCCCCAAAAATGAATCATTAGGTATTCTACATCAATATTTTAATAAAACTACTTCAATGATCAAAATAATAAAGGATACCACAAGCTTTATAAATAATTATTTGAACAATTATGGGGATGGCTCACTTGGATAGTGTCTGTCAAACAAGTATAACTAGTTATCCAATCACCCACCGAAAAAGCCAAACTAGATGACAACCAGCTATAATCCCAACTCTGGGGAAGTGGAAACAGAAAGATTATAAGTTTATTTGAAACACTGAGACACAAGATGTGTTCTTGATTCTCTTATCTTTAAAAACTCATCAAACATGTCCCCTTCAAGATGGTCTTCACCCTGCTTTCTCTTATTTGTTCTTCAATATGAAACGTTGTTTTGTTTGAAAAGGCATGAATTGGAGAGAGCTTCAGACATGTATAGGTTCATATGTTAAAAATAGTTATTTTTTTAAGGATAGACAAAGAGGAATTTGTGTCTCTTCAAAGATTCTAATGGATGACCAGGAATATACATTATAGTCATTGTGAAAATAATTAACACAAGTTCAGATTTCAGAGAAAAATTGAAATGTAAAATTGTGTTATTTTATGAAAAAAATTAAGTCATGTTCTAAACGGTTTTATGTATATGTTAGATTTTCAGTATTTGCTTGGTGCACCATGAGCCAATAAGGGACAATTCCTAAATATGACTCAGTAATATTCCTTCTGGATATCTGATATATCATGAATAAAATATAAGTTTAAGAATATTATGCTCCTTAAGAGCCTGTTTTAACTATTTTATATTTAAGATATATTTCATTTGATTATTTGCACGTGTGTGTTGTGTAAGTGCAGGTACCTGAGGAGACTAGAAGCATCAGAACCCCCTGAAGCTGGAGTTACAGGCTATTTGAACTGCTAAATATAGTTTCTGGAAAACAAACTCAAGAACTCAAATATACACTCTAAACCACTGAGCCATCACCATAGCCCCTAGAGTACTTTTAACATTCTAAGAATGGCCATATAAGTAGTGCGGACCTTTAATCTCAGCATTTGGAAGGCAGAGGCACAGATGGATCCTGCGAGTTTGAAACCACCCTATTCTACCTAGTGAGTTTTAGGCCAGCCAGCGTTAATATGGAAACATTCTTTCAAATAAGTGGTAGCAGATATTTAACATTATAGACTATGTGTATTTCCTTTGCATAGTCTATAATGCAAATATTAACTAAAATATTTCTCTTTGGTATATTTCTGTAGCAGGAAATTTTCCCCGCAAGTTAGGAGGAGCTAAGGTTGGAGGAGTTAGGAGGGGAAGAGGAGAAGGAAGAAGAGGAGAGAAGTGGAGAGAGGTATATGAGCCATGGATGACCATATATGTACCAAGAGCAGTCCTGGGGAACAACTTATATCTAGGTTAGTTAATTGGTTAACACTTCCATTGTGTGGGCATCTTGATAATTTGAGCTATTACCAAATATATAAGCTATTGGATAATCTTTAACCATTAGAGTTCATTTCTATTGGGTACCGCATGGATAGGGTATGTCTGGGCTCAGTCCAGCCTTGTGGAGACAGTGTGGAAGATTGGCGAGGCCATCTCCCATGCTGGTATCTAGTGGGTGGCAGGACTGGTGTCTCTGGCCACCTGAGCCAGTGGCCTGAGTGGCCTGAATAGAGTGGTGAGAATACGTGGCTGCCACTCGTGGCCTCAGACCTAGGCTAGTCAGGAACATGGCTGCTCTGTAACTACAAGTCAGAATGGGTCCCATCATTTTATTAAATATCTCCCACAACATATTTCGTATATAATGTACTATAAAGTTTTGTCTGTGTAATTTTTAACAAAGTTTCCAAAGAGTGATTCCCAGTATATGAGACTCAACGTTGAAAATCACATTAAGCTATTGTATTACCTGAATACTTTCCACCTCTGTTCCTCTTCACAAAGCAAATAGTTAACAATATCAGTGTAAGAAGAGCAATTGCACACATCAGTCCAATAAACCAGCCTTGAGTGGAGATGTCATCATATAAGCCAGCGTACTCTGTTGTACAAAGAGAAGGCACAGCGTTGACCTCTAGAATCAGAGCATGATATTACATTTATACTGGGGCACTATAAGCTATCATTTTTCAATGATTAATAATCTTTTCTTTGAATCCATGGGAAATAAAGTAATCTGAAGGGCATTTTGTTGGGACACACTAAGAAATCATTCCTTCCTTCCTAAGAAAGAGGCTTTCTCAGTTGCATTTAGCTTAGAAGTTGAGAATCAGAAAGAATAGTCAAGTTAAAGGCAGAAGCAGCAGCAAGCAAGTCACAGCACAAGCTGCCTGGGTTGCAAGCAGATCACCATAGCGCCTCTGTGAGCTTTGGTTTGCTTCAGTTTCTCTTTTAGTTTCTGTTATTAACAGGTGTTAATTAGCAGGAAACGCTTTTAGGTGATTACCCAGGCATACCCAGTAAGGAAAAACATCGGGTCGTTGTGACACAATTTAACTTTGGTTATCTTGAATGGCTATGTATACCAACAAAAAAAACTGAAATTATGCCCGTTATCTTTTAATATAATATCATATATATGTAAAATTAAACCATAGGACATGGTGAATTGCCTAAGACTACTGCCCATACAATTTCATTTCTCACCTCTCCCTCTTGTCTCAATTACATCTTGAAAAATGCTATCGTTATCACCCCAATTCTTAGTCATTAGGTGAACAATATGTTCCGCTCCTGGCACAAGTACCTCTACAGGGTGTATCTTTTGGGTAAGATTTACTCCTTCTGTTATCTTCCTGATACGTTTACCTAAGAAAGGTACACAGTTAAATCATGTGAATCTCAATCACTGAAAAGCAGGAGAGAATGTAAAAAAGTATATATATATATATCATTTTTTGAGATGAAGAAAAAATTCATTTTGGCATTTTTTTATTTTAAGTAGCTCTTGAATTATCGATGGATTCACAAAATAACATTTCAAGATTTTTCTCTTAAAATGTTGAAAATGAATGAATGCAACGATGTCAGCTCATGGACATTTACTGATAAAATGGTACTATAAATCTGCCAAGTCATATGAGTGGCTCAATACCAAACACAGACTCAAAAAACAAAAACCAAAAAAAAAATCCAAAAAGCTTTCAATAAAATTTTGCATTGATTGAATTTTTCGCAACTAGTAGGAAAGCTGAATGCAGCCTCTTTGGCATATGATTACAAATAACATCTTGATTTGAACTCTATTTTCATTAAATGCATAAACACATTGTTGCCTTGGTCTGCTTTTGTTCTGGTAAGATGGCATCACAATGTATCTATATAAAAAGTACTTTAAATTAGAATCTTCAGCTAGATTTCAGTGCAGGTTTATAGGTACATTTAAATGGAATGGCTTCACTGAGATTTGAAACATGTATAAAATGAATATTTTTTTTCCAGAGGAATGATCAATCATATGTCAAGCACTTAATCACTGAACCCCAGAGTAACAGATAAAAATGAGCCCAGTTTAATGAATATACATTAATTTCTGATCCTGCAATTAAATGTGTAAATATGGACATTGAGTGCATCATTTCTCTATGAATCAACTCAACATAAAAATGTAAATTGGTAAATGTTAACAATTTACACATGAAATGAAATAGGATCCCTAGTAATAATATAACGGATGATAGATGATGAAATTCTGTGTTAAGTGGGCATAGGATACAGCAATACTTGGTCATAACCTCTTATCACAGATAAAACCAAGGTACATGACTACTGAACAACAATGGATTTCATTTAAAAGGATGTCACAGAAGAAACAAAGCCAGTTACACATAGGAGCAAAGCCTTTAGAATCAATTACCATAACAGAATGGAGTTAGTTCTTACTTTAAACCCAGAAATATTAGTATGTCACTTAGTGCAAGCTTTTGCAAAACAGAAACACAAGTGATATCTTCAAACTAGAAATGATGCCAAAGCATATTCTAACTCCATCCTTCCCTCTGTAATTAGAGAACCACCTTCAAACTGGAGCGATAACCAGAAAACAAAAGTCTAAGTATTAAAACACAAACTTTCAACACCACAGTCTTACAATGTACTCCCTAGTCAAAGGAAGGAGAAAAAATAGTTACAGCAGTAGATTCAATAGATTTTAATTTTAAAAGTTATGATATTAGCATTCTTAGTGCAGCTGAAATATATCTCCTCCGTAGAACTATATAGTATTCAAAGATTATGTTGATGTTTAGTGGGAAAGCAATTATAATTTACAACATGGCAATATGTCTAGAGAAGAGAAATCAGTATCAACAGGGGGAAAGGGCAGTAGCTGGAATATTGAAAATGCAGATCCCTGGAAAAAAACACAAACACCTTAGTATGGCACATTTTTTTTTTTTTGTAACAACCAAAAATAGGATAGTGAAGAAACATGCCTTTATACAATGAAGCATGTTATTTCTAACTTCAGTAAGCAATAAAGATGTAGCATCAGTTATGAAACCACCCATCAATAGTTACACTCTCCAAACATTTTGTCAAGTGTGAATGCAATCAATCCTTGTTTTACCAAAGTATATAGTAGAATGCAGAGAATAGCTAAGGCATTTCCGTGGACAGGTTTTTTTCATGCTTCAAATTGTCAAGAATGGGGCTAATATCTCTCCTGATAAATTGTTGTTTCTATCAAAAGAGCAGACATCTACAGGCCTTGACATCTTTTATGAAGAAGATGGAAATTGAATATTTAGACACTACTCTTGGCCCTACTCTGAAATGGACACTTGATGCCAGTTTGAATCCCTGAGAAAGGATCTTCCTTAGTGACTAGACCGTTGTCACCTCTTGAAGTCTAATATTTTTGCTAGATTAGTGAGTACTTCATTTCATTTGGTGTTTGTTTATGCTCAACTCATGGGTGTGGGAGATATGCTATTTGAATACTCTTCCTAAATAAGCAACTTTAAGGTTAGAGGAAAAAACACAGACCCAAATTTTGTAAATAGGATGGGAACAATAAAAGGGAGAAACTGGTACTAAAGTTCAGAGTTTAAAGATTCCTCTCAGGAATACAATGGGTGGTAGTGATCACACATTTGAGTGAATCACAATGTTTCATTAATAAATGATGCAAATGATTAATAATTGTTTCATTAATAAATAATTTGATTTTCTTCCTCAGTTCTCTCCTATCCCTGGTATTTCTCCCATAGATTTAATTGCATTCCCTATCTACAGCTCTGAAAACAACACAGAATCGAATTATATTTGCCATATACTATTTGTGAATGTATGATATTGTTTTCCTTATTCCTCTCTTCCATTTATTCCTTTCTCTTTTCTCAAATCCTCCTATGTCTCACAACTCAAATTCACAGTAGTCTCACTTTTTTAACTTTATGCAAATATCAGTTATTGAACACATTTGCTATACTTCTTAATCTCCTATTTCAATTTTGATGCAATGTGGATATTATAGATCAGTAAGAAAAAGTCCTAAAATTGTCACTGGAGAAATAATTTTGCAAGGTATATTGTTACAATATAGGGAAAAGATAGGAATATATAATTTGATTATAGCTTTACTACATATGAGATCACAGACTGGTAAGTCATTTTCAATTATTACTTAGCTTGAATCACCACACAGTAAAATTAATCTTGACAAATGAATTCATGTACTACGAGTTAGTCAAGTCATGAAAATGGTATGTATTAGTCCTTTACTTAAAATATATACCAAAGTAAAAGATAAAAAGTTTAAATCAATATATTCTCCAAAGAAAACTATTTCTCTAACTCTGTGAGAAAATTTACAAGCCATGTCCAACTTATTTTACTTAAGTAGATGTCCCTGATCTTTTTTATACACTGAGCTATGGTTTAGTTAATCAGAAACCCACTAATGTGAACTTTACAAACAAGATCAGTAAATTATGTGTCTGTTTTGGTGGTACAAAGGTGTCAGATAGATCTGGGTCCATCGTTTCTAATTTACCGAGACGTGGTTCCTGTACTTTAGTGTGACTGTGTGAATGTACAGGATACAGAAGGCTCATGTACTTACTCCCCTCTCCTAGTGTGGCACCTTCCTCACTTATTGGCTTCCCACAGCCTTTTGAGGTGCATGCTCTCAAGTAGAATTTGTATTTTGTTGTTGCGTTGAGGTTGGAAAGATGCCAGCTGGATTTAGATGGAGCAGTAACGTTGATTTCATTTAACTCTCCGAGCTCGTAGGTATCGTTTACTGAAGAAATAAGCAGGAAATTAGTGATTCAAGGTTCTTCACAATCGAAGTTAGTGTTTTGTATTTTTGTTTCTATTATTGAAAAAGTTGCTGTCATTATTCATCACTATCAACTCTTTCTCTGTACACAGATTTATTCTCACTATATCATCTAAGAGAACACCAGGTTATAGCAATGGTAAAACCCATTACCAGATCTCAATGGCTGGTAAGCTAGGGCTTTAATCTAAACGATAGTCATTTGACTCTGAGTCATCATGTGAAAATGGAGACGACCTTAACAATTTGTTATGATGTTAGACATTTTTCCATTACTGAATGTTCACTGGATCCTTGATATAAATACTCCCCATTTTTTTTCTTATTTGTGATAATTAATAATGAAGCACAATGATTGTTTCTATGTTTTCTAGGGTTTCTCATTAAATAAATAAATAATAAAAATAAAGCATAGATGCTCCTGATTGGTGACAAAATTATTCCGCATCCTTAGTACATTGGAGGCAGCACAAATAAAAAGCACATTTAGTAATTCCAGTCTCCTGACTATAACTTAGCAATGCAATATACTATGAAATTCTAGTCACTGACTTTTCATTATTGTTTAACTGACTAGATGCTGTGATGTACTGTTACTGCAAAGCCTCATCAGAGAATACAGAAATAGAGATGGGTAGCAAAGGAGAGTACCAAAATAAAAAATATTGTGTGATCCCAGCACCAATATAGGCTCTTACCATTTCTCTTAGATGCCCACCAGGAATTTTGGTAAGACTCTACTACTGAAGACAGACACCAAATCTTTTATCATGAGCCATAGATAATAATCAAGCTGGAAGTGACCCAGAAGATTTCCCTCTGATAGTTAGGTTTCATAGTACCTGAAAGTACTACACCAGATGCTTGAGGAGAAAATTCATCAGCAGAACCATGCAAACTGTAGTAAGGATCTACCTAGTGATATATACCCATTATTGCAATAATGCTAAGAATATTATGGGAATAACAACTTTAAAAATAATTTCGAGGTCTACTTTACAGGATTTTTTTGTAAACCTGACCAAGAATCCATTGTTAGAAGGTCATAGGCCCTAGGGAAGAATGTACTACTGTTATTTTGCTAAACGAACATACTATCAAAGTGTCTTCTAAATATTTATCTTTGCACACATAGATTGATCAATCTTCTGCTCTCATCAGAGATGCTTCCTTTATCCATTGAATACTGTTAATACGGACTCAAAACTGGTCAAAACACAGTAAATAAGTGACTGGATAATAGTATTTAAGGGACATCTAAGTGACATGGTCTCCCTAAAAGTGTAAGTAAGTTTTGTGGAAGAATCGTAACTCTAACTATAAGAGCCAGAGGTTGGGGAAGGCTGCTCTGAAATTGTGTCTTTTAGATATAACATGGACAGTGGACTCATGAACTTACTGCAACTATGGTTACCAGCTCAAGGATTTGCTTCTCAAGTATCAGAACAGAAAAAAAAAGAAGGACTCATTAGTTCCTACTTTGCTTTGGGGATGTTGACAGTCAGAATGACTAGGGAAGATCTGTCACTTATTTATTTCAGTGGAAAAAATCACAGATAAGTTGTCCATTCTCTGTAAATACTCTCTTACTCATGCTCATGCAAGCAACCTTAACTGAACACAGTAGACCATGAACATGAAAAAAGAGATGGAAATAGGAAGGAGATTTACTGAGAAGAAGGGATCCATAGAAGAAGGAGGGAGGATGAGAAGGATAATGCATAAGATGGAGTAAATTTTATTATAAACATATCAGAATGAGAATACATTAAAATTTTTAAAGTGGAGGAATTTACTGAAAGTGCATCATATTTGCCCTTATAAAACCAAGGCTTTCAGTTAACTCAATGAAAGTCAGGACATCTCTGAGCTCAGCATATAGAGAATCAATGAACCATGAACTGATGAATGAATTATGAGTTTTTGAGTATCTACTGTGCTCCAAACACTATGTTAGATGCAAGCAAGAAAGAAAAGGCTAAGTGATATAGGGACATGTTTAAAGTTGAAGATGCTAATGGCAAGAAAACAAGTAGAAAAAAAATACCCTCTTTCTCTCATAAAAGGGACATTTACTATTTGCACAAAAATACCTTCCTTGTTCTGTGTAAGGCAATTACTTCAAGAATCAAGTGGTAAATAAACATTGTAAAGACAGAAATATTTTGGTCACTTTATCACCATTAAACACTACAGAGTCATTGACATAATTAGTAAAATCAATACAAGATCTAGAGAGATTATATACCACCCGATATATACAAACAGCAATTAATTAGAGTGGAGAAGAGCAAAAGGCATACTCCATAAATTACAGCCAACATTTAATATTAATAGAGAAATAAATAATTAAATTTTAGTGATTTTTAAGAAGTACAGTAATTATTGTTAAGTATTAATATTTCAACTACTTCTCTGTTATGAAAATTAATTTTAAATCAAATTTAAACCTTATAGACAGATCAAATGTTTGAATTAACAGAGTTTCAAAGATAAGATACAGTTCACTAAACCAAATGAAAAAATTAAAACTCTTAAATTATTTCAGTTCTGTCACAGTTATAAAAATTGATTTTTGAAAGAGTTGTGGCTTACGGACTCAGAATGGAATTTGCATCCTAACCCAGAACTTAATGTTGTATGACTAAATTAGAGTAGTCTATGTGTGTCGATTCCTTCATCCATAATAGGGCACTGATATACACTATAGTATGTACTTTGAAGGTCAAATGTAACAACGTGCAGGCAGCACTTACTACAAAGCAAATGCCCAGCAAAACTACTGAAACAGTACTTCTCTTGGATTTCATTTGTATTTACTTAAACAGGTGTGCTGTGCTCAGGAGGGATCAGTGGAACCTAATGCTCATATGTGACCTAGACATGACCGCTCAAGAGCCATCAGAGTAATAGACCAGGGCAGTGATGAGATTGGGTTTTATGAGTAGGATAGACAGATTGAATGACTGTAGTCCCAGTGTGTGGGCTACTTACCAATTCATGACAGTAACGTCTTATAGCTGAACTGTGACTGAAGCTGTACTTTCCATTTTGAAATGATGCTTATATTAAAAGACTGTTAACAGGTCAAAGACATGAGGACTAAAAATGCTCTACATGTTCAACCATTTTCTATCTAATGACAGAGATGCTTGCATCGGAGAGTTATTGAGTCTCTCAATATGATCTGCCTTACTACAAGCTAACAATAAGGGTTCTTCACAGATAAATATACTTCTGCTTGAGATTGGAATCATTCATCCACCATGGAAAAGTCAGTCTTATTATGTAGCTACATGTGCTTTGAACTCCGTTACATTATTTGCTAACTTTGACCTCTGGCATGATCCATAATTCTTAAAGCTACTTACAGATGGATGGTAAATAGAGTTTCCCTAGTATCCACTGTTTAATTTATGAAATACAGTCCATATACCTTTTGTAAATATAAACTGTAAGCACTTAATATCATGAGAGACCTGTAGTCCCTGTTTGCCTAACTCATGTTTGCCATTCTTGTTAGAAAACAGATACATGTAATAATAAGTAGATGGGTGTACATAACCATGTTCCAATGAAATAGGAATTTATTATTGAAACACACAGAGGCTTCAGTTCATCTCAGAGGCACTTTACTCAACCTTGTGCTATAGGGAATAGTGTTCATTTGAAACAAGCTAATTCCTCAAATTAAAAAACTGAATTGTTGGTAGATTAATTCCATTTCAAACCTGTACTTACTTATCTGGTATTGTAAGAGATAACCAGTTAAATTTCCATTTAGCTTCTTAGGAAGGCCCCAGGATAAGGTGGCAGTGTCTTTATCAACTTTGATGACTTTGAGAAAACTTGGTTGTTCAGGTACTAGAAAACACAAAACCATATATAGATGCTTATAAACTAATAAATCCTAAGAAAAACCCCAACTCTCCCCATGAGATCCCACATTAATAGAAACTCAGCTGTGAATTCCTCTGAGCTGCACATTACCTTTCAAAAATTAAGAATTGTTTAACATAGTCATTAAGTAATTTGCATAAATGGCAGCTTCCACATTTATTCTCTCACCTCCTTCTGGTGTCTGAAATATATAAGGCTCGCTCTCTGGACCAGCTCCTTTGGAATTATAGGCTAAGACTGTTAAGTGAAATTCACTAAAGGGATCTAGGGAAGGAACCATTCCAGAGTTTCGCTGGCCTGAAAACCTTAGAATGTTTACTTCTTTGGGATGTGTTCTTCCATCCAACAGGCTTTTTGTTTTCCACCAGTTTATCTGCAATGAAAAAGCAAACTCTTTAACAAAACAACTATAAGACCAGATGCTCAGCTGATCTCTTGAAATCACTTTAAAATCTCAGTCAAGAAAAAAACTCAATAGTTATCCATTAGGAAGTAAAAACAAAACAAAAAATTATTAAAAAAAATATCAACCTAGTACCAACCTGGTACCCTCTTAGAAGTCCATGGACTGTTTCTTTAGGAATTGATGACCAGGTAACTTTAACTAATGTACTGTTCATAACATCCACACGATGGATCACAGGAGCTGTACTAGGATCTATAAAACATTTAAGATTGATTAGCATCCAATGACTTACACACAATTCTGACATTCATTTACTGATCTTGGAGGGCCTTACCCACTGTGGATGCTACCTCCCTGGTGTTTTTGGTTCTGGGTTGTACAAAAAAAAAAAAGCAGGATGAGGCAAGCTAAGAGAACAATTCAGTAGGCAGCACTCCTTCATGGTCTCTAAAACAATTCCTGCCACTAGGTTATTATCTTTAGTTTCTACCTTGGTGTTCTTCAGTGATGGAACAAGAGTTGTAAGCTGAAATACTTTCCTACCCACATTGCTTTTGATCATGCTGTTTATCATAGCAAAGGAAATCTAACTAGGATAATAGTCAACCTCAATTGACCATGTATGCTTTAGCTACTTAGAGAAACTCTACCAGGATCAACTCATATACACTTTAGCATATCCTTATGCGATTAGCATGACCATTTTGTTCTACAGAACTGAGATTACTAAAAGGGAGACATCAAGACAAATTGCACATAAATTATGTCCTTTGTGTCTTTTTTATTTAGTACAATAATTTGAAGACTGTAGAATGAGTTATTTTGTGTCATTATTGACCTTTCCCTCTTTATTCAAAAACATGAATCTGACACAAGAAGAAAATAAGAATGTGTCCTAATGTGCAAAGTTGCCCAATGCAGTCCTTTACTTTTTGGAAGTGTAACTGTAGCAGTTTTTATGCTATTAGTTTTTAATAATATAACCTCATGTAGGCTCATTCAAAATTGTGCATATGGTTAGAATTTCATGTTCAAATCTGAGTGTGTATCTTATCTGTATTAGGAAGTCTCCAGGTGTGCAAATGATACCCAGACAACTGTAGCAGGCTGTTGCTAAAAAGTCCTTGACAAGAAATGTAAATCTAACAAAACCTTAAAACCCCATAAAAATTATGTTCCTTCCCTGAGTCGTGTGACGATAGTTCCAGGTCTTTGATTTTCAAAATACAAAGAAACAGGTTCTTTGATAAGGCTGAAACTTTAAAAGCACTTATTTTGTTGTTATGATTTGGGTTTTTTTCTTTTTTTTTTTTTACAACTTTATTCTTGACACTGTTTCATGTGTCCCAGGACTCACATTTGTCATGTAGCCAAGGATGATCTTGACCTTCTGATCCTCCAGCCTCTGTCTTCTATGTAGTGGATTTATAGGCATTTGCCACTGCATATAGCATTTTGTCATGCTACTGCTTCAACACAGAGCTTTGCCCTTGTTGGGCCAACACCTATCACCAAGATGCATCCCCAGCCAAAGTACTTTTTTAACATCCTATGATGACCCAAATCAACCCTAACTGTTAGGTATATGTGTATTTATTTATTTATTTTTTGGTCTCACAGGTAATATATTCTTTTTGCAAGTAGTATGTACTCAGAAACATTGAAACCAGTTATTAACTTAATAATGTTTTGGTGTGTTGAGGATTTAAGGATGAATCACTTACAGTCTTCCCCAGAATAGAGTGTTACTGGTTGAGGCTCAGGTCCGGACCCTAGTTGATTAATGGCTTGGACCTGGACATCATAAGGAGCATAGACAGTAGGTGTCATCACACGTAGTGTGTGGTTTGTAACTGTTTCTTCTTCCCACTCTTCAGGGGCTCCCTGGGGCTTCCAGCTCACTCTGTACTCCAGTCCTGGCCCATTCTGCTCCATAGATTTCAAAGGCTGAAATAAAATCAAAGTTCAGTAGATGTACTGATTGATTATATTGACTAAAGATAGCAGTGACTAATTTAAAGAGTAGAATTGGAAAAATAGAGATCTTAACTAGTTTCCCTTGAGCCAGGAGCAGATTTATCATTTTATCAGTTTAATTTTATATAGCATCTTCCACTATGCCAAGACATTGAATGTCAACACTTTAGAATTATACACCTATGGTAAAATATAAATGCCCATATGCAAAATAACTTATAAACTGCAAATAGTCTTTTGAGTTTTCTTAAGCTTCTGCTATGTTCTACATTTTTACTACCAAAGAAATGAAAACTATGTCGCCATGAACTCTTGGATCACGGCCCCTCAGGCAGAATATTTTTCTCCACAAGATACTGTCCCATCAGTCATGAAGAGAGAGAGATGGGGCTATATTTAAGTCTGGAAAATGTACACATTTATAGAGAAGACCCAGTTCAGTAAATCCTCTCTTTCTAATGAATACTTCCACAGTTCCTTGACCCAAAATGGCTTTTTCACTTACTTTATTTTGATGTCTAGCAAGGTTTTGTGGAAGAGTTTCTGATTGTTTAAATTAAGAAATTTGTTATTTCCATTTTAGATTTTAATTACAGGTAGTGTGAAAAATCGGTGGTTTAAAGCACCGATTTAATTTTACATATGAGTATTTCATTTAAATGATTCAGATATGTAAAAAATCACTTATACATTTTTCATCCTAACTTGGAAGTTGATTTATATTGACAGTAATTTTGTTTGTTTCGTGGGTGATTAAATGTCATATAAAATGCTCTTGTAGCATTTACTATGCTTCTTCATTCAGTATAACTGGCTAAAATACTTATTTGAAGCATTGGTTGGATCACATTGAAAGCAGCATGCTTTATCAATAAAGTCATTTTAGTTTTATATTTATTCCAAAGTAACTACTTACACTAACTAAAAATGTTCATCAAGACAATAAATGCCTCATAATTGCCAGAGCTACTTTTTAATATTTGCATGAGCTACAAAGTATTATTCAAATATTTCAGTATCATATAGGTATTGGTCTAAAGTCTTACAATAACTAGAGTCCTAAACATTTTCAAATCATTAAAATATGAGCATTATTTAAAGAATTGTTTTTATTTTTAATTCCATGCATGGGGTGTGTCTGTGTGTAGGTATGTATGTGTAGGTGAATACAGGTGCCCATGGACTCCAAAGAAAGCATTGAATTTCCTGGAGCTGAAATTGCAGAAGATAATGATGCACCCATTATGGGTCCTGGGCAAAACTTCAGACTTCTATAAAACAGTGTATGCCTTATCCAACAAGTCAACTCTCTAATCATTAATACAAGGTTTTAGCTCCAAACTACAAAAAGAATCTCATTTTTTCAATCATTAATGACAAAAAATATGTAAAAATAATATTATTCAATTAGCTCATGTTTGGCTCCAAGGAAAAAAGTAAACAATGTTCTCTGACAAATTTAATATATACTGTGCCAGGGTTAAGAAAAATTGCTTAGCTATATGGCCAACTATTTGTTCTCTGGGCTCCTAAAGGAGTTTTATATTTTGCTTTGAGGTAATAGTCAACAAAACTTCGATAATTCTCAAAGAACATTACAAAACCCAGTCTTAAAAGAGAAAGATGACCCAGGTGAGAGGCCACTGGCCTTTTCTTTCTCTTATAGCAGTGTCCACAAGGAAGAGGTCTCTGGAAAGACATTATTAAGTTAGGAATCTGAGAATCTACAGATGTCCTTTGAAGGCCTGAACCTATCTGAGTTAACCTTTATATAATCTGGAAAATGTCTATATGTTTTTGTTTGTTGAATTTTGTACTTTCTGGATATTTAGACAGTGGAACTAAATTCTGCTCGGTGGATAAAGCGAAACTAGTCTATACTTGTAACAAAGGGAGCCACACAAGACGCAAGTTTATACATATCAGTTTAGACATCGAAGAAACTGACACTTTACCATAGTTTTTAAAACACTATTTGAACTTATTTACTAATTTTATGATAGAAATTATATGTACTCATTGTAGACCACATGTTGCTTTGAATATATTTATATTGTAGAATATGAAACAGGTAAACATCATGTAAGTTTGCACTGCATCATACATATGTATCTGAGCAGTGGGAATAGTTAACATTCACCCTGCTACCAATTTCTAAAACACAGCACATTTTCTAAAAATGGTCGCCTTGCTGTTTCCTTATCTTTACATTTAATTCTCCTTAGTTTCATTTTAAATATTGGCTGATTCTTTTCTTCTGAAAATTTTTTTTTTTGTTTTTGTTTTTGTTTTTGTTTTTGTTTTTTTTGTTTTTTTGTTTTTTTTTGTTTTTTTTTTTTTTTTGTTTTTTCGAGACAGGGTTTTCTCTGTGTAGCCCTGGCTGTCCAGTGCAGATTATTAACCCTGAGCACTTGGGAGTTGAATCTGGCTCTGCCCATTAGGATGGTACGAAGACTTCTAATTCCCTACTTTACCTGATGTCTGGTGAATTTGTTCATTTGTTTGTTTTTAGGTGTAAGCCATCTACTTTTCCAAGTTAGTTATGTTATTGAAATCATTATAAAATTCATTAATATGCTTAAGACAAGGGACAGAAACTATCAGCAGAAGTATTTTTAAAAGCATTGTAGAAGATCTAAATCCACACTTTAATATGAAAATGTTTTTAAATAAGAGAGAATGATATCATTTACCTTTTCTTCTCTCCAGTCTCCTCATAGAATCCTGCCTTGTTTTCTCTCAACATTGAAACTTTTTTCTTTACTTGCTGTTGTAACACACACACACACACACACACACACACACACACACACACACAACACCTACATACCTAAATATATAAAAACAACCTGCTCAGTCTGTTTACTTTTACTTGTATGTATGTATGTGATTTCAGGATTGACCATTTGGTATTAAATAAACATTTAGGGTTTTCGTTCATGGGGAAGACTCTTCGACTTTTAGCATTCCTAAGTTGCCTGTAGTTATCTGTCTACACGAGGGACCTAAAGTCTCCTCAGTAGAAGAGAAATCATAATTGGTACTGGAAACCTAGCCAATCACTTGTTAGAGAGGTCATGGTTGTTACTGAAGAACCAATTACCACCAATTTACTAAACAAGAATAATTCCAAAGTGTCTTTAATATCAATCCATATACTGGCAGATAGGTGTGGCTCTCAAAGAAATTTCTCTTTCCTTTCAATAGAAAGAGTAAATTAAGGAAAAGGTAACTAAACAAAATAGAGAGAACATGTAACTGTGGGGTGCCCAGACCCAGTGGATACATCTCAAACATAACTCCTGGTTCCAGAAGAAACTTGGGAATTATATAGTAAAATAAGAGGATAATGGAAGTTATTTCAGCATATATAAATGTTTTTCCAAATTCAAAGAATGTTTTTATTTAGTGACATTTGCTGGTGATATATTTCTATAGTGTGAGGAAGGAAAGATTCCCAGTGTCTAAGTCTAAGTTGAGAAATGATGAGGTTGTCATCAGAATCAGAAGTAAATATCTATAAGACTATGTCTCTTATTGTCATCTTTTACATATGGTGACCAATGATGAAAGATTTTTTTTTTACTATTTTTTAATTGTGAAAGTATCTAAAATATTTGAGGTAAAATACTAGAAATTTGAAATTTCTAATAACTGACCTATGTAGATCAATTTGTCATTAAATCAATTTCTAGAATTAGACTCCATTTTAAACTCATTCCTTTTTCTTGTTTTTTAGTTCTTGGGGTTGAATATAAGTTTTCTTTCATTTGAGGCAAGCACTCTACCAGTGAGCTACCAGTGAACTAAATCACTAACCCTATTTACAGCAAACCCAATCACTGTGGTCCTAAAACATTGACAATAACCCCAAAATTTTACTTGATTCCCCAATCTTATTTCATCATTCTTAAGAAAATACCATTGTATCATTAGAGTTATCAAGCCAACTTAAAATAATAAACAAATACCAACGAGAGACAGATTAGCTAACAAATGAATACATACTTCCCATTTTATAATCATTTCCTTGGGTTGAGAGGCTTGAACTCTGATGTTCTGTGGATTCTTGTCTGGAGCTGAGAAATGAGAAACATTAAAATTTTTAAATTTTACTTCATAGTAACCAGTTGGTTTAATATCGTATAACACCCAACCACCTTCCTGCAGGCGGAAAGTATATGATTTGCTGCAGATATCTTAAATTTAAGCGGCTACTTAAAATTTGAAGCTTATTTACGAAACATATTTTTATTTTCAAACTGTATTTTCTGCCACAATTATTGAGAGAAGTATATGTTGTGTATATATGTCCGTAGAAGAATGAATCTGAACTTTATATATCAACATCAACAAGCAATTTTTATAGAATCAATTTGAAAGTAGCATGTAATACATGCATGAAATACATTCATGCAGATGCATTTTATTGGAAACATCCTAACAAAGATTTTAACACTGAATCCAGTATAAACTAAAAACATACAGGCACCAGATGAAGTTTTACTTCATCTTGCTTTTTCTTTAATCAAAAATGTTGATTATACCCCAGCATACTTATTTTACTCAGGAAAAATCAAACAGCATATTAGACCACGGTATTGTCCAATGCTAATTCTATCATATATATTGTTCTATACTATCTCTGTTGGGGATTCATAAAATTATCCTGATACTTTAGATCGGTATGGAAATATATCAATTTTAAATTTATAAGAAAGTAACACAAGTTTACAGTTTTACAGTTTTAAATGATCTTTATATGAGTAATGGTTTTCCTCTGTCTACTGAACTTCCATTTAGAATTTCCATGATGAACTCTGCTTCAAACATGATATTGATATTTACCTGCTGAAACTAATGCAGAATAGTATTTTCCTCACACACCATGCACTGATTCCAATCTCCTTTTCATTATCAAACAAATTTACAACTCTAAAATAATACACCTCTGACACTGTATAATGCTAGTTTATAAAACTTCAAATTAGTTTGAGGAATCTAAAATCCTTTATTATATGTTTGAAAGTTTTCAATGCATTTGAAAACAATGATTTGGCCAACATAAAATATTTTCTTAGAAACCTGATGTTAGACCTTCCATACCTGCTGGTGGAGTTTCATGGTAGTCTGATGGCTGGCTGGGTGACTTCTTCCGACTTCGTTTATAGCTGTGACCCTAAACTGATATCTCACGTATGGAGCCAAAGATAACACAATGTCTGTTTCTTCTCCTTGGACTCTAGTTAGCTCCTCCCATTTTCCGGGTTCCTCTCTGTTCCCTTCAAATTCTACAATGTACTCTGAGAGAAGAACATGAACAAGCCATTAGGACATATTGAATCTGTTGAAGGTTTATTAAGATTTATTTGCAATATTAAGAGCTTTTTTAAAAGGAAGAAAAATTATATTGGAGCTGACAGAAAAGTCAAGTGTTTTCCTTGAAAGCTAGAAACCCTGGGTTCATTTCCCAGAACCTATACAAAAACGTTGGTAGTGTGTATTTGTAATCCTGGTACAAGAAAGGTGAAAATTAGAGAATCCCTAAGGTGCCTAGGCAGCTAGCCTACTCTACTTGACAATTATGGGCCATGAAACATCCTGTCTCAGAAATAAACAATCTAGCAACCTAAAAGATATCCAGTGCTTCAGGAATGACACTCAAGAATGATTGCTAACACACATATACCTGCATATGCATGCACGCACAGACACACACAACACAACATGTACATGTTCACATATACACACCCACATCTGTATACACAGGAATTTGCATACACCAAAACAACAAGGTTGAGAAAAGAG
Source organism: Mastomys natalensis (assembly GCA_021653895.1). Lineage (NCBI taxonomy): Eukaryota > Metazoa > Chordata > Mammalia > Rodentia > Muridae > Mastomys > Mastomys natalensis. The sequence continues at coordinate 379,866 of JAJTUV010001006.1, read as the reverse complement.
TAATGTCGTTTCCAGGAAAATGAGTTAAACTGGAGAAAACCATCTTAAGTAAATTAAGCCAATCTCAGGAACACAAAATTATTGGTCCATTTTCATTGGTGATTTTTAGATAAATACAAAATCATGAGCATACATGAGACATGAAAACTGAGTTAATGCTGTTAAACCGAGCAGTACAGATATACTAGCAGGAGAATGGTAGTAGGAGGGAGGGGAGGGTCATGAGAGGAATATGATCAAGGTACAATACATTATTTGTACAAAACCTTAGAAATATATAAGCAATTAAAATGCAGTTCTAAGAGTGTTTTCAGAAGGTTAATCCAGGGGCTGGAGAGAAGGCTCAACAGTTAACAGCACTCACTGCTCTTACAGAAGAGCTGGGTTTGGTTTCCAGCACTCACACAGCAGCCCACAGCCACCTGGAACTCTAGTTCCAGGACATCCAATGTCCTCTTCTTACCTGTACATTTATGGGTTGCACAGATATACAAGCAAATAAACTCACATACATAAAATAATAATAATACATAAATCTAATTTATTACATAGTCTACTGTCTATTGGGTAATCAAAATCACCATGTTACTAATTTGACTCTCCTAGGTAAAGATAAAGGCCATCTCAAGCTCTCCTACCGCTGATTTTGCTGTTGTGGTCATCTCCCGCTTCCCAGGACAGTCGGACACTCCTGTTTTGTCTTTCTGACAAGTGAAGATTTCCTGGAGGATCTGGAACACCTAATCAGTAATAAAAGATAGCTGTAACAGGACAGCAAAAAGCTTACAGGAGCAATAGGGATGTCAGAACAGAGATGGTTTCACGTGACAGGCACCATGTTTTTCAAGGGTTTTACAGATTATTTGTCAACAGCCAAGTTCAGCTTCCTGAGATGACTTAATACTCAAAGATTCTAGTGTGTCTATAAACCCTCCTCCCTGAAGATGCACTGGGATGATGGTAATAATAGTCTTTTTATATGGGTATGCTTTTTGAAAGTTCACAAACCACTCTTATCTGTGTTACTATTTGGTGAGAGTGCTTGCCTCTCTTGGGCGTTGATTCAAAGAGAAGCTGAGCCTTTGAAATATTTGACATTTTGTCAATGATACATGAAAATAACAATAAAATAATATATCAAGAAACTACCTGAGAATTTGTCTAAGCTCAGCTGTGAATGACCTGCTAACAGTTTCTTTATAAATTAACATGATCTTAATACTTGGGGTGGAAACAAAAGAAAGCAGTAAAGAAAGAGGAGATTACTGCTTTCTTGCCCTGATTTCCAAGTTCAGAGCATTTTCAGGTTCTCTTCCTTTCTGAGATTACTCTGAACTACACACATTCCTACAACCCTGAGCTCCTAGTTTGTTCGTTCGTTTGTTTCACAAACGTTGCTCCCTTTCCTGATCCTTTCTCAAAGAGTTCCTCCCTCTCCCCTCCCCTTCACCTCTGAGAGGGTACCCCCCCACCCAAGAAGAATCCACTGACCCTGGTGCATCAAGTCTCTGCAGGATTAGGCACATCCTCTCCTACGGAGGCCAGATATGCAGCCCTCTGATATATGTGTTAGGAGCCTCGAACAGCCCATGTATGATCTTTGGTTGAGCTTCTATTTCAAATGCACTCTTCTCCATATCTATAACTACTGTTATATTATATATATATATATATATATATATATATATATATATATATATATATATATATGGCAGTTCTCAAAAGACCATGCTTGGCTGACAGGACATTAGAATTGTCTGAAGAATAATATTTAACAGTAAATGCCACCTGTTCTCCTTATTTCTGGTTTACTGAAGTGAGGATGCCCAGAATGTGCACTTGCAACGTTATTGGCAATGTGATAATTATACATGATCAAATTTAAGAGATATGATGGGTCTCTAGGGGATCATTAATTTCCTCCAGATCACCCTGATCTATCTGCTAGTGCTTTTAAAACTTCAATATATTCTTTTAAAGAATACTTGATGTCTGCACTCAACTTCATGGGGCCCTTGGAGCTCAGACAAGTTTCCGATACAGAATAAAAACATCAGGCACCCACGACTGAACAATCCCATTCCCAGTCTTCCACAGAGCCCAACTTTAGGAACAGGTGGATCGAGACCTTTGGTTATCTTTCCACTGTCAGCATCCCTTCTCTCCTGCTGCTATCGTCAAATTTCCCATAAAGGGAAAAGAAATAACGAATTAATTTCTTTTTTATGAGACGAGTAGAAATAATTTGTAGGTGATGTTGCACTTTAAACAACAATGACAAAAATTAAAAAGTGAAAATTCACTATATGAGGAGAGGCTTCAGGAATCATTGACTTTAACAGCTAGAAACAAGGGAAGTTAAGACTCACAGGATGCATAGGCAGAGATCTCCTTCGCTTGTTTTCACTTACCAAGGACGGTTACTTGAGTTTTTTCCGAAGTACTATCAAGAACAGTTTGAGCAGAACAGGAGTAAATACCCTGATCTTCTACTGTGATGTTAGATATGGTCAGATTACCTCCGTCAATCACTATTCTGTTATGGGAAGGGGGAAGGCAAATACAAAGTACATGATGAGGGTAAGAACAGCTGCAACGACAGAAATACAGTCCATTAACAACACACGATGCAATCTTCAAAGAAAACGATTCAAGAGAGTGATGAAACCAGTTCGTACCCTGCAGCTGTTACTGGAGAAGAACACTGATGAAGATAGAGAATAAAGTCTTACATTGTGCACACATGACTACACAGTATTAAATGGGATCACAATTTCCAAAATTACAAAATCCAACCATCTGTGACCCATAGGCTGTGTAGAAACTCTGGGCTAGCTGCCATATCCAAGAAGCACACCCTGATAATGGAGCTAGGATGTGCTTACAGAATTCTTATGATGTAAGCAGGGAACCTTACACAGAATAAAGGAGGATGCTTGTGAGAAAAGAAGATTCTAGAACCCTACACAATTCCACAGAGCCAGAATATATAATGAAATCTGACAATATCCTTTTCGATATTTCACTTTCCTCTAAGAGTTAGCTTCCAAGATATATAATAACTAAAGCATTTAATGTGTTTGAACACTAGGTGGCAGTCCTGTACTTCATTCTTCAAATTATTTCAATTAACTTTAAAACTCGGTTGTATGATTTTGGCAGTTGGCAATAGTTTGCTTTGCAAAATAAATCCCTTATCAATTTTCTTTTTAAATCTATACTTATATAGATATTAGCCACATTAATAATGTGAATCCTCACAATTTTTACATTAAGTTTCATTAAATTTAAAGTACATTCACAATAATAACTATTCAGTTGAAAAATACTATTAAGTAATGCTTTTTTTTTTTTTGTGGAAAGGGTGACAGTTCTACATAATTAAAAATTTTAATGCTAAATTAAAAACTGAAAATTTTGAAGAATAGAAACAAAGTTCAATCATATGTGACTACCTTTTGACTGGAGGTAATGCCCTTCTTCTTACAATAATTTGTATAATGAAAAATTGTCACCCAGTATGACTGTTGATGGGCAAGAATTACACTATAATAACTTAGGGGTCACGGCTGAGACTACTGCCTTTACATTGAGAGATGGCATATGTGCATGTCCAGAGATATTATCAACAAGGCCAACATAGTAACATTCATGAAAGGATCCAACTCGAGAAATGATGAATGAATGCTCCAAAAGAGTAGTGAACAATGATTTGTTTCCTATATTTTCTAAGGCCATTAGATCTTTTTTTTTGTTTGTTTTTTTCGAGACAGGTTTTCTCTGTGTAGCCCGGGCTGGCCTGGAACTCACTCTGTAGACCAGGCTGGCCTCGAACTCAGAAATCCGCCTGTATCTGCCTCCCAAATGCAGGGATTAAAGGTATGCGCCACCACTGCCCGGCCCGGCCATTAGATCTTAATCCATAATAATCTTAGGCTCCAACTTTAATTCCTTCTCATCAAGTCATGTTATAAAAAGTGGTGGTTGAAAGGTATCAAGCAGACAGTGCGACGGTACCAGTCCATTAAGTACCAGTCTTGGGATTTGAGTATCACTGAGTTGGAGTCCATTCTTTTAACCAAGACTTTGCTGTACTATCATCTAAGGAGGGCTTGTGCTATTTCTAGACCTCCAGAGTTACTATGTAACTTCAGATGAGATATGACTTCAAAATGATAATTTCCTCTCTCTCACTCAAAGACAATACAAGAAGAAGCAGAACTGACCTTCATGTGATTTAAAAGAACAAGCAGGATTTCTGACTCTTTTGATTCTATTAGATTCTATTGATCCCTCTCTCCTTTGATGCATTTAAACTCCAGTGATTCTCAACCCTCACTCAAGCTTTCTTCTATCTTATGTATTACTCTTGCTCAGAATACTCGGGAATGGATCCTCGGCCTTTGCATACAGGAGTCTTACATTCACAGATTCAACCAATTATGGATGAACAGTATCTTTTAAATTTGCATCTGTACTGAACTGTACATTTTTTTTCCTGTCACTATTCTCTGAGTCACCGTGTATAATGGCTATTTTATGAACATTCATACTGTATCGAGTATTAAAAATAATGCAAATGCAACTTGTATCATAAATAAAAGCATAAAATTTAAACAGAGCACTCTCTTATAGAATATAATTTACCACACAGATTTTCGAATCTGCATAGTATTCACCAAGCTATTCCTACAGATAGGCCAGCTAATGGTGGCACTAATTTATATAACATAATGACTGCCAGTTATAATTGAGGGTTTATGGGCAAGAAGGATTTGTGTGACAGGTGGAATAACGGAATGGTCATTGACTTTTAGGAAGAAGTATGAACCATGGTTCTGCTAGACAATAGGGTATTAGAAGTTGGCCTCTCCTATAGCATCATAGGAGCAGGTTTTCTGAGGGATACATAGTATTTTTCAGATCTTGGATGACAGACTAAAGCCCATGAGTAAGAGCCCCAAACACCAGTTAGCACCACCCTTGACAGCTTGCTCTTCTAGGCATCCCAATGATTCAGAAAGCTCCTAAACTGATGCAGTTAATCAGCATCTGTTTCCTGCACTGAGGAGAGAAACCATGCTTTATAAAACTTAAGGAGCACAAACAAGAAGAAAAACATAAAACAAAACAAAGCAACAACCAACTTACCAACGAAACAACGAAAAACCAGAACTAGTATTTTAAGCCCTGAGTCCTGACACGAAAAATGAAACAACTGAATGATTGTTTTTTACTTTAATGCAGGTGAATAATTTTAGGATTATTTTTCTAATGAGTGCTGTTAAACACACACACACACACACATACACACACACACACCACAAACACACAAAATGTCTTTTCATAGCAGTGTACTTACCTGCCATCTTCTGTGCCATTCATCGCAAAAGCTTCTCCATCTTTACTCCAGGACAACTTCAAACTGTGTTTCAAATGTGAGTCACACTGGCTTTCACAGTATAGTTCAAGCACATGTGATTTGGGGATTCGTGGATTCTTAGGAGAAACTCTGAGTTTTGTAGCATCTGTATGTTTTTCAGTAAAAAAAAAAAAAATGGTATTGGAGCTACAGAGCACAGCTCACATTGTTATTAAATGTCTGCATCCCAACCAACCAAAATTGTTATGATCTGTCACATCTACATGTGATGTGTCTGATGTGTCCTACAGCTATATTCTACCATTGAACCTGAGATGATTTAAGTGCATGCACTGATTAATAAGTTAGAAAATTTTCTTGCTCTTGTTTGCTAATGTAAATAACTAAAGTATGAGCTAACAAATGTTTCTAGAATTTGAAAATAATATAATTTCTCATTTTGTAGTGTCCACACATATAACCATGTTATATGGAAAATGGGCACGTTAGTTCATTTTATATTCCTATTAATTTATAAATCTTAGCTAAAATGGTGAAGTCCTGGCATAGTTGTACTATTCACATAAACAGAGGGAATTAGCAGTAAGCCCTGCAAAAGAGGACCCTGCATCTGCTTCCTTAGTCAGAAGGATTTCCAGAGTTTACGAGGGAGGACACTATAAACATTTAATATTTACTTGTGGAGTTTCTAGGTGAATGAGTCAGGGAGCACAATGATTTAGAGTAAAGGCAATTGCTGCTATCAAAACTGTGAAGCTCAAAGACTAATGACTACCAAGATAAAAGTCTCGGTGAAGGCTGAGCCTATCAAGGCTTCCCAGGCCTTCATTGGCAAGGAATGTCTGCTTGACAACGGTGTTTTCTTGTTTAAGGAGAACAAAATAGCCTGCCCAAGCTGCCAAGCTGCTTTTTTTTTCCTCGAGATTGAATTTCTAGGATTTTGTTAAATGCTCAGACAGAAACCGATCTTGGTCATACCTCAAGTTTTCTACTGGAATAAAACACAGAATGAAAAAAATATACTAAGACAGATATTCCTTAAAATACTGATTGTCACTACCACTAAGATATACAGCCACCTGCTAAAGTGGCCCAAATCCAGCAACATCACACCCTGCCATACTGGCAGTAGTCTTTAAGATGAAATGCAAGGGTAGGCTTTTGAGAAATGATCAAAGAAACTTCAACAAGTGCTAAACTTAAATGACACTGTTTCATCTGAGGACACAAGAACAACTGGACCCCTATGAGAAGTCATGAAGACAGAAGGAAAATAACAGTACTTCTAATATCCAAGTTTGCTGTAATGACGGCTTTTCCCATTGTATTGTCTACCCAACAGGAGTATGACCCCGCATCTCCTCAGTAGTTCTGTAGATCTCCAGTGTGCCATTTTCGTGGGTATGGTACCGACCACCTTCAAGGGATGTGTTTCATCAGCCACTTCCCTATGGAGACGAGATATGAGTCATTTTTGATAGGGACACAATGCTTGGGTGCTTCAAATATTGTTCATTTATATCAGCCAGTATTATACATTCTTTGGGTACTTGATAGACCTTCTGAGGTGTTCCTGTGGAGACTGATTTCTCTCTTAGAATTGTCTGGGATGTATATCACAACTGGCCAACAGCTATAGCTAAAGGGAACCCAATTTCCTCCTTGTACTGTTGCCTCTGTCTGTCTCCTAACTCCTAGTACCACTTTACATGTGTCCTCCGAGCTTAATAAATATTTTCTGGCTTATTTATAGTGAACTCTTTCATTAGTGATTGCTCTGGGCGAGCAAACTGGGAAGCTAGTAATTGAACAAGATAATGAACCTTCCCAACCTCCTGCTGTCCTAAGGGGACATTGGTCATTCAGAAATATTATAAGCCGGGAAAGTCTTGCCTCTCCTGTGGACATGCATTACACTTACACTATCACCCCAGGCTCATTTTCTCGACATTCATCCATTCTCCACACATTTCCTGTCACAGCCTGATTTAACCCTGTACATTTCACAGTAACTGATGGCCTGTCTCTCAGGTTCAGAGGACAAATGGGCTGCTGGCCCAGGTTTTCACAAAGCAGGGACAAGCTGAGAATAGTATGGGACTTGCCTCAGATGTGAAATTTAAAAGCATTTCAGAAATCAAGATAAACAATATTTTAATCAAATATTATCAAAAGTTAAAAGTCAAACAATAATGGCCAAAACATCACAATTTAATTGACAAAATTGTAACTGAATTTCTACAGCCAGATCACACTACTTCCATCCTACTCCAGGCCCTATAAAGCAACAGAGCATTGATTTCACAGTAAACTAACTAAACTTGATCAGTAAAGCAACTAACACAGCAGCTCATGGTGATATGTTTAGATTAAACAACAGCATTTTTAAGGTTAAAATGAATGTCTTAAGTCTTAAGCATGTCTGTAATTGAGTGCAGGTTACGATAAACAGCCCAGAGGTCACAGCAACCCATAGACAGACCCATCATAGATAAAACAAAGCAATCTTAAAATTGTCTTAGGAATCATTTTAATTCTTTGTTTTATTTATGAACACAAACGGCTCTGAAAATTTCTTCATATGAAAAAATAAATCCTAGACTTCTGTCCAGGGTTTTCAGGAGAGATGAGTAGTTAATTTTCTTTCCTTATTTCTCAGAGGCATTGGCTCTCTGTAGCAACACAGACACAGTTCAGGCTGCCAAATGATGGTTCAAGAATCCCTCACATCCATTCCCTGAAGAAAACAGTAAGCATCTTACCAGACTACTGTGGCCTTGGGTGAAGCAAAGTACTCGCAGTGTAAGAAAGCACTGTACCCAACCACTGTTGCATAATTTTCTTCATTCTTAGTTTTAATCAGTGGGACAACATCTAGTCAAAAATAGTAAAAATAAATTTTAAGTCTTCTGCAAGCATTAGGTACCGAGGTCACTTTTTATGTCCTTGGCATACTCATACGAATGGAAGCCTGCTGAACATTTTGGTACATATTCCTGAATTTCAATATTATACCAAATCAGCACATTCTAAAAAGTAATTTCAGTATGAGACTCTGACTATAAATAAAAGGAACGACACTTTGATTTTCTCTTCCATGGTTTTGTGTCCAAAATTCAGTTGATACTTTGGACTAGAGAGATAGCTCAGTCAGCAAAGAACTTGAAAGAACTTGATATACAAGAATCAGTTTATTCCCCAAAACCTGTGGGTTTTTTTTTTTTTTTTTTTGTTTTTTTTTTAAAGGCACAAGTTTGCAATCTTGCCAGTGGGGATTAAGAAACACATGGATCCCTGAGGCTCACTGGCGACAATCGAAAGATACTTGATAAGTTTCAGACCTGTGACCAACACTGTCTCAAAAATAAGGTAGTGTTAGCACTCCTTCTAGGCTCCGCCTAAAAGTTACCTGGCAACAGCCAGATAGGCCTAGCTTACTATAAAAGGGCCTGTTTGGCCCCTTCTTGCTCTCTGACCCTGCTTTCTCTGACTCTCTTCTCTCCCTGACCCTTTTCTCTCTCTCCTTTGTCCTACCCATTCTCTCTTCAGGTGTTCCTGGACACCTTTCTTCTCCTCCCCTCCCCTCCCTTCCCCTTCATTCCCTTTCCCTCACCTCCCCTTCTCCCTCTTCTTCCCTCTCCCTCTCCAGCTCTGCTCCCTTTCCTGTCTGTCTTTCTGTCCCTACTCCCTTCCTAACTCCCCTCCCCATGTCCGTCCATGTGGGTCTGCCCAGGCAACCCTCCCACTGCACCATACTGTTCTCCATCAAACACATCCTGCCTCTCCTTTTTTATAAAACACAGCAGATAGTACCTGAGGAATGATACCCAAGGTTTTCCTCTGGCCTCCACATGAACACAGACACATGCACCCCCACACTGGATCTAACACTACCACCCCACACAAAAGCAGGTACACATGCTCACCGACAACGTCAATATTGGCATTAGCCAGAATGGTTCCATGAATATTTGAGGCTTCGCACTGATATACAGCAGTATGATTTGGTTGTAAGTTTGTAAAACTGATTTCCCTGGGGAACATAACGTCACCAGGGAATGGATGATCTGAAAGAGAAGAGAGAATGTCAGTATGATAAAGAGTAGAATATAAAATATTTATGAATCATTTATTAAATGTGTCACACAGTATCTATATTTTAAGACCAATTTAGGGTGAACCATAGTTCACTGCTGTCATCTTTACATTTGGCTCAAATCTACACCGGTGACTTTTCAGACCCTTTTGCATTTGCCACACCTTTTCAAATGATACTTTCAAATAAATGTTATGACAACCCATGTTGACCTACCACCTATCTGTATCCTTGATCATAATAAGATTGGAGGTGATCTTTTTAACCTATGAGTCCTATTGTGACCTGATTTACACTTCATCATCTACACCTAGATGTTAACCAGTGCAGAGCAAAACAATGACCCTAACTGGCCCTGGTTTCTCTCTGGGCAACGTTTTTCCTGGTTCACTCTCCCACCTTTCTACTATTATTGGATCTATGCTATTACTTTGTGTGCTTTATCTTATCATTTGGTCATTTCTAGTATGTAATTCACAAGACTTAATCCTTCCTTTCTTCATCTCTTCCTCCTCCTCCTCCTTTTTTTTTTAAATCAGAGTAATTGTCAAGTGCGCAACATTTTAACAATGAAATCTAATCTACTTTCTTACTCCCTATAATGCTCTCCCTTTTACTCCCTGGTTTCTGGTTACTCTGGTGGATTTTTACTCACACTTAAAGATTTGGAGCTAGAGACAACAGATGAGAGATGAGTGAAGTCTGTCTATCTTGGTCTGGCTTACTTCACTAAGCATTAAATTTTTTACTTACATCATTTAACCACTAACTCCATATTTCATTTTTATTTACAGATGAATACTATTCCATTGCATACATGCACCACACTGGCATCATCTATTTATTTGCTGAATTACATTTAGGTTGTTTCCATTTTGATTCTGTTTGTGACTAGAAATCAATCCTAGAAACATTTTACCCAGGGAACACAGAACAGATGCAATATCTTATATGTTTAGTATGTTTAGTATGTTTAGTATGTGTATGCATGTGCATGCAAGTGTGTGTGTGTGTGTGTGTGTGTGAAACACTAATGACTAAAGAATGATAATGACTAAAGCAACTCTATTTAGGAGGGAGGGGCCAACAAATATTAGAGGGAAATCATATAATTACATTTTAAATACATTACTATTGATCCTGAAACTATCTTTTGGAAATTGGTGTATCTAAAATTTTAGTACACTTATTAAGAGCCAAAGAATTGCACAGAATATGGATCATGAATTATAACATTGTCTTTGCTCATGACCTGTTACATCAGAATTTTCACAGCTTTGTAAACATCATTTTCAGAGAAAAATGAATATCCAACAGCATCTGGCTCTCAATCCCAAACATTTGCTATGCCACAACAGAAAGGCAGTAGGAAGGAAAATGATTTGCAGCTAGAATTGTTGAGAGGAGGGACTATAACTCAAAAAACCTTTAGTTTAAACCATATCAATAAATAATTTCTTTCTCCTTGTATTTCTATCATATAAAATAGCAACTACATTAAACTTTTTGTTTGGGAAAACAGGAACTACTACATATTAAGAGATCATTTTATACATTTATTTTCTCACTAGAACCATAATGTGGACATCCCTCGGGTCTACTGTGATGTCTGTGAAGATGTATAGTGTCTTCTCAAACTCTAAAGAGCAGGCTCTCCAAACAGTGGCTAAATATTTGTGGAAACATCTGAAATAAGGGCAAAGGAGGACATTTTATTCACCAATGTTCCCTGTCAGTTGGCAGAAAAATAGGTCCTGACTGTTACTCATAGAACTATGCCCGTGTGCCACACCTAGAAAAGAAGTCACCCAGATGTAGGTAAGCCTGGGGACTTTGAGATGGAGAAGATATGCTGCTTTCTAAGCTGGCTCCATGTAACTACACTGTCTCATGAAGATCCAAAACTCTTATCTAGCTATAAAAACAGAACCGTGTGGCAGTGGGAAAATGGCCATGGTTACATGATGTCATCCATAAAGATGGAGAAAGAGAGCCACAGGCAAAGAACATGGGCAGCCTGAAATAAATTTAAAGGCAATGGAGATAGAAATAACGGAAAGGGGCAAAAGGGGAGAGGGAAAGGAGAGAGAGAGATTTTGATTTCCTTACAGTGAGCATTGTACTGACCTTCTAACTTACAGAATTATACCACAGGAAAATTGTACAGGCTTAAGCCACTGAATTTTTCATAATTTTTTTATAGTAACATTAGAAAACTAACACAAGCCTTGGAGATAATTTATCAGCTACCTCTTTAGAATTAACACGATGAATAGGCATTCTGAGTTCTTTATGACTGATCATAAAGGACACCAGGAGGGATTGAGTTACTGATCTCATCCTTTATCCCTATACTATTACACAGACTTTAAGGGTGGCAGAGCTAGCCTTATCACCCCTGTGTGTTGCCTTGCATCACGGGCCACAAGAGGGGCTTCAAATCAACATAGCATGGCAAAAGAAGAATTAAGACTGCATCAGCCTGTATAGATGAAAAACAAGTAGACCGTACTCAGCTCTTGTTCTGGGAAAGGATATGGAAATTGAAGAATATACAATACTCTGTCAAAAGAGAATTTGTCAGGAGCCATTTATGATAGGCTAAGACTAGCAGGTGGCCTTCCTGGAGGTGACCCACTGTTTGGTCTGGGAGAGGTGAGTTCAATGGCAAGATTCCAAAGAAACTTCATCTCAGGATTACTTCTTGCAGCTGACATGTCTTTCCTGTCATTATAAAATTAATATAACAATGCCTGGGCATTAGCCTACCTTATTAATCAGATTTCCTGCAGTTCAACATAAAGATGTACTTTCATGAATTAAGGCTGTTTGGGTGAATTAATGGTTCCATCGAATTCCTGATTTGATTCAAATAATTTTAGGAAGAATGTTTTGAGAGATGGTCTTAGTTGTTTTGCCAGAAAGATGTAACAAAGTTAGAATCAAAAATAGAATGTACCTACTTCTCATAATAGTAAATAAAGACTGCATTATAAGACATAGAGTGAGCTTTCATAATCATGCAAAAAAGAGAAATATGCTTGGGACAAATTTGTGTTCAAGGAAAAACATTTATGTCCAAGAATGAAACCACAGGTACGCAAGGCTAAATAAGATATTGCTTTGAACTTTTAATGAGCATGTTAGAATGAAACACTGCTTTGAACTTGTTATCAACATCCTCTGTGACTCTCATTTTATGTAACAGTTTATCTCTGAGGTAATTTTCTAAAGAATTTTTTTTCCGCCGGGCAGTGGTGGCGCACGCCTTTAATCCCAGCACTTGGGAGGCAGAGGCAGGCGGATTTCTGAGTTCGAGGCCAGCCTGGTCTACCAAGTGAGTTCCAGGACAGCCAGGGCTATACAGAGAAACCCTGTCTTGAAAAACCAAAAAAAAAAAAAAAAAAAAAAAACTTTTTTTTTCCTAAGAAAATATATAAAGGCCAGAGAAAAGAAATAAAGTTGTTGGTTGACTGGTTTGGCTTGAGGAGCTCTGTCCCAACTATCCATCCATCCATTCATGCATGCATCCATTCATGTATGCCTCCATCCAAATGTCTATGTCTGTTTGTCTGTACATATGTGAAGGCATATGTGTAGTTATGTAGGCATGCATGAATACTTGTAGAGTGTATGAGACAGGTGGTTGGGCCCAATAAAATGTGTTGCAAATGTGTACATCTTTGAATGAGGATGTGAATGTAAATGTATGTATGAATGTATATGTGTCAGTGCATATTTGCCTGTAAAAAGCATATTATTTTTTTTCCTTTCCTTTCTTTTTGGTTCATAAAGAGTTAAGCAGCCAGGCCAGTGATGGACTTCTGGCTGTCTGGCCAGAGAAGGCAGCACTAGCAATAAATCCTTTATCTAATCACCTGTGTTAGCAGCAAGTGTCAATAGATCTAGAGGCCTGCAGCTTCTGGTCTTGGAGTAACTTAAAGTCAAGATAGGAATAAATTATTAGTGAAACCAATCCTATTCTCTCTCATGACTAAGTCTTATCCCACTGATGCTCTTCACAGCGTACCTAGTTTGGAGCTAGGATCCTGACAGGAATTGTTCTAAAGTCTCAAGAAAATGTAACTTTTAATTGTTTTCTGCCAAAATACACTAGTCCTGACATAATCCCATAATTCTTCCTAGATGTTTTTCTTTTGTAAGTTCAATGAAAATAAGACAATATGGTCTGAGAACTTTCTACTCAAATTTGCTCTTTTTTTCTATACTCCATTCTAGACCTGAATTTACTTGTGCTGTAATACCAGTGAGCCTCACATTGCCTCTGCGAAGTGAAAAGTAAAGAGGTCTGTTTTTCCAAGGCGCTCACAGAAATACTGCATGCCATCTTAGAGAAGGTTACATGGATAATCAACCTCTGTATTCAGTTTTATTGAATTTTGAAATAAGATTCATAAAGAATATGATTTTCTAAAAATATACATCCAATGGGATTTTAAATTCTGTTAGCAAAACTGTCATCAAGCCGTGGCCCATGGCAAGTAATAGAAAAACATGCTGTGCTCAGGAACTGTACAAACTGCAAGGCTTGTTCTCCACCAGCCTGACTGGCTTCAGTCCTTCCTAGGTTACTGGCAAATACAGCTATTCCTGTATCATCCACCATCAAATCTATTGGCTCTACTTTAAACATCCACTACCTGACCACTATGACAACATGTCTAGTACGAGGACTTGTTGCTTTTCAGTCACCTTTTTATAGTTATAGAGTTAAAGGCTTCATTCAAGGACCAAAAACTTATTTTAACACATAAATTACAGGGGTTGGGTATATAGCTCAGTATTAAAACACTTGCCAGGCATGTGGGAGGAACTATGTTTCAACTTCTAGTACTTCATAAACAAACAAACCATAACGTTTCTCACTCAAACTCTTCTATCAAAACCCTATATGATTGCCCATTTGTAATCATTAAAATTCCAAGACCCTAATCAGGCCTTGTCATTGTCTATGCTCTGATGCTCTCATCTACAGAATGATATCACCAGCTGACTCATGTCCTTCCTTTTGGCCCTTCTTCATACCCCTTCCTCATGCCCTGAGCTTCAGCCAATCAGATCTGTTTTCTTTTTTTCTCCAGATGCACACATCTGGGGAGTCTTTTCATGTACTCTCCTCTCCTCTCCAAAAGCACTTCCAGACAGCTGACGGCAGCCGACTTCCTTACAGTTTTCATCTCTCAAAGTATGTACTTTTAAACTGTAAATCTACCTTGCATCTCAAACTTTACAGGTCCTTGGTACCTGCCTACTTCCTACGTACAAATTTCTCACAACATGACCCTTTGCATATATATGTCTTCTTTGGACATTTTATAACTCTCTGAATCCAATTAGTGCGGTCTGTATGTACCTGGATAGGGCTTATCTGCTGAAGCATGGCAGCCTGCCACCTGCCATATACCAAAAGAAACATGTCATCCTTCAGCATCCATCAAATACCAATAACTCCTCAGCTAGGTGTGGTGCCTCATAAATCTCCCACACCCACCAATGCTGGAGTTTTGATGGACAGCTCTTAAGCAGTTAAAATACATGCTGTGAGTTCACGGGTGCAACGGCTACTACCTGTCCAAAGGACAGTCGTTCATAGCACTCCTCCCACCCCCAGCTCTTAATGTTGCCGCAGCTCTCTTCTCTGTAATAGTCCCTGAACTTCCATAAAGGATATAGATGTCCCATTTAGGGTTGAGGACGCATTGTCAGTTACTCTCCCCACTTTGTCCAGTTATAGGGCTCTATATTAACCACTGTCCACTGCAAACAGAAACTTCTCTGACCAAGCCAGAGAGCATCCCTAATCTGGAAGGTTCATAAGGGTTCATAAGGGCCCATCCTTAAGGCACTTCTATCAGGTCAGTGATCCAAGTAGCAGAGCTTGAACGCCTCACCCTCATGTATCTTCCTCCCATGATTGCTGCTTCATACCAGATCCTGTACAAAGCATTCTAAGAATGGTGTTTTTCTTAGGCCACATAACAAACCCACAAATCACAGCTATTTTCATCTTTGTTTTGCTTATGAAAAAGCAGGTTTTAAGGGCTCCGTTACGTCGTCGTTCCCGAAACTAGCAAATGTTAGGATGGCCATGCAAACACAGGCAGCGCGGCTCCAGAGTGCATAAACCATCAAAGAACTCTACAGATAAATGATGACCTTAGGTAGCAGACTAATTAATCTCCTTCAAACACTACCAACTATCACTGCTTCCAATCTGCAGCTTGGAAAATTGAAGCTAAGATGTTCCAGTGACCAACTCGAGGCCACAGAACTGGGAAGAGTTGCAGCCCAGGGATGACTTCGGTTTGTGAACCACAAGGAGACATGGCTAATATGGGGAACCAGGACAAAGAAATCAATAGATACACCACACCTGCACTTAATAGTTTCTTTTCCTCCACAGAGCTACTTAAGCAGAACATAACACATTACATTAGGTTCTGTCCTCCTGCCCGAACAAATATCTTCAGAATAGCGTCAGCTTTGGGTTCAAATGAAAAGCTCTGGAGTTTGGGGACTGATGCAGTGAGGAAAGTGGCCCGGTCCATTTCTGTTTTTCCATGCCCAACCAACGCGGACAAGACTCAAGGGGATTTTCTAGTGTTGTCAACAGCAGCCAGGGAGCTATTGTGTCATGTATAGTTTCGGGTATCACATGTGTCCTGGCCACAACGTGAAGGTAAAGTGTGACCAACAGATATTCTGGGCAGGGGCAGAGACAAGGATCCAGGATGTTAGACTGGTGCAAGAAATATCAACTTCCAACTTATGCTTTCATCTATTGGGTTACTCTATCATCCCTTCTCAAGGGCAGGCGCAAGGGTTAGTTTGTAGTAATCCTAGTTTTAATTCAATCATCAGGTCATGACTTACTTTATTATACAATATGTACATTTAACATAATACATATTATTAAATTAGTGTGCATACACACACACACACACACACACACGCACACACAGCACACACAGACACACACACACACTATTCATGGCTCTTCCACTGTGTTGGTTGTCTTCAATCAAATTGCCCATAAGGAAGCATGTGATGATTTTCTGACAATGTATTATGTTAACACAGTCCATCCCATCTACTTCATAGATTACCAAACTGTCTGATCGTATGCTATCCCATTCAATTGCTGTATTCCCTACCATGCCACTCTCATGTCTTTTGTTAGGTTGTTTTTAACTCACTTTCTTTTTTTTTTTTTTCTTTTTATCTCATCTGTATTTACCTTTTAAAGCAGAATGTGATTGGGCACTATTATTTCCATTCACAAGCCTTGCTGAGAGTTACAAGACCTAGGGAAACTCAGGGGTTTGTTCTTGGTACTTTGGAAAACAAACCACTTGGGGAATTCCTGTCAAGTTGTTTTAACTTGTGTTTACTTCTAAGACTAGTACATGCAGAATTAACTACAGGGAATGAAAATTTTAAGATGTAACTTAAGCCATCTTAATTTGGTCTACTAAGGAATCCAGCTCAACAGCTAAACACTTCAGACCACACAGTTAACATTAATAGCTTTAACTCACTTTCAATTGGTAAGCCATTGACTCTCCATTTGATTGTGGGTTGAGGGTCTCCTTCTGCTTCACACAACAAGATGCCGTTGCTTCCCGTGCTGTACACGGCACTCTGAGGTTTCTTTTTCCAGCTTGGAGGCTCTGAAGACAAAACAAAGAAATTTCCAGAACACGTCTGCATAGCAGATCCAACCGCTGTAACAGGTCTGCATTTCTACCGTAAACCAGCAGAGGGCAGACACTACAAAGAATTCCCTAGCAGCTCCTGTGGTTAGGTTCTACAAAGCAACATGGGTGAATTTGTGTGTGTGTGTGTGTGTGTGTGTGTGTGTGTGTGTGTGTGTGTGTGTGTGCGTGCATGTGTGCGTGTACTTACATTACACTCTGAACATGTATATAGATCAGCATACTAAAAATATACAACTGCCTTAGCTGTATACATTTCTCTTACTGAAACATTAGAGAGGGCTCAGCAGATGGTAACTCATTTAGGGCTGGCTACTGTTTTTACTTAAGCTGCAGCGAAGTAACTGAAAATGTGGAAATGCAGGAAATAGATTGAGAGAGCTTTTTAAATAAGTAAATTTGTAAGACCCTGTTTCTTGATTATTGACTCTAGCATTTACATATCATATGTATAGCAATTTACATAACTTATCAACTTCAAAAACATCATTTGCAAGAGATGTTCTGCTTGCAAAGGGGCAGAAAGGGAAGCTGAGAACATTTGACTTTTATCTTTGGAAACAAAGCAGAAAAACCAGGAACAAATGATCTTCATCTTTTGATGCATAAAACCTCAAAAGTGTAGCTCTAAATCAAATCTCAGAACAGAGCAAGACAAGTGTTTTTGTTGCAAACATTACTGTCACATCTGGTTACCATCAGGGTAGCACTATGACAACAGTGACTATAAGACTAGAAGTGAGCATGAATATTATTATTGCTGTTGTTAGTTGCCAGCATGTATAGCTATATACCACTTTCTTAGATACCTTGTGACCATAGAGAACAGAAGAACGCATCAGATCTTTTGTTTGGGGTTACAGAGAGTTGTGAGCTACCATGTAGATGCTGTGAACTAAACCAAGGCCCTTTAAAATAGCAGCCAGTGCTCTCTCTCCAACTACTGAGCCATTTCTCCAGACCCATGTGCATCGTTGATAACTAGTCTCAGAAGTGACTTAATAAAATTTTAAAGTAGTAATTCCCATCAACTTTAGCATGCTCACCCCGACCCCCAAGAACTGTGGATTTCTGTGTTGATTTAAAAAGGAAACTCTTAAAAGATGTGTACCTGTATAAAATGAAAATATCTTTTAAATGGTTTTAGTAAAAGAAAGAAAGGGGATTACATGGGAAAAATAAATTTATTAAAAGGTAAGAGAAAACATACAAACAATTAATTCTGTCAAGTCTATGTGTATGCAAGATACGTACCTTTAGAATTTTCCAACAGGTTGTGGGGTCAATTATTAATTTTCATGTTAAATATCTGTGTTTACAATAGATTGCTCTAAAAATATTGAATCCCTTAGCATAAAGTACGATGTTCTAAATTGGAAACTGAATTACATTTTGAAGAGGAAGACTGCCTACATGACATTGTATTTTTAAAGGCTTATTTTGTTTACATGTCATGTATAGGTATATTGTTGGGCATCTGTTCAACATGTGTTTTGGGAACCAAACATAGGTCATCTAGAAGAGCATCATGTGTTCCTAACCACTGAGACATCTCTCTATGCTCTTCTCTTTTAAATATTTTCTCAGTTTTTTTTTTAATGCAACCACCACAACAAAATTCAACATGTGCAAGTTACAGGGGGAAAGCCCCATAAATATGTGAACCATAAGGTTTAAGTAGAAACTAGGACGGTTCCTTTCAAGCATGTAGAACTAAAGATCCTGTAATGAAAATATTATTTCATTCTCCTGTATTATAAAAATCAATTTCCAATCCCTATCTTCAGTCTGCACATTTCATTAACCTTTGATATTAATATGTCTTTTCATACATATATTAAAGAGAGATTATTGTGAGAAACAAATGAAGGGGTTAGGTATTGCTTCATCTAGCCTTTGACCTTATGGACATAATACTGTGCTTTAGAGAATTCATCTAATCTTTTTCAGGGTCATCAGAGAAAAAAATCTTCATTTCCTGTTCTTGCCACTCCATGAATCTTAGAACAGAGCCTCTGGGGAAACAATAGAGACATGCAAAGCTATGGAGGAAGCCCTCATGAACTGGCATCTTGTGCAGGGTAAGTAGGAATCAAGGTCAGTTCAGCTGTCCAGTTGAGTCTCTGCATTTCCTCCTCCCCTCTCCCTGTGTCTATCAACTGACACAGGAAGTTTCAAACATTTGGTAGTTTGTAGCAGTTATTCCTATACATTAGCCTGGCCCTTCTTCATAAGTGTTAAAAGCACTTCCACATTCATGTAGATGTTTCTGTCCTTTCCCCCCTTAAGCTTCCGGTTCTGAACAGATGTAGACATTGTCATGAAACTTGAAGGAGACTTTAAACCTGGCTATGACTATTAAATGCAGTTCATGCTGAGACTCTCACTCTTGACATCACTAGTTGACTCTTTCGTAGTTCAATCTTGAAGTCAGCACAGAGTCCTTAGAACCGTGATTTCTAGAGAGGTAGGGTTGAAGCTTGCTGTCTTGTTTCTTCCTGCCTCCAAATGTCTCCAAATAGATGTATAGAATGGGCTTTTAAATTTAACTTAATAAATACCTAAAGACTTCAGTGGAATAGACACAAGAAAAAAAAAAAAAAACCTAAGGCATCTTGGATGGGAAATAATCCTCACTGTCTGGTCATTCAGTCTCCCATGACAATGATTTAATGAACATATTATTTATTTGACTGCTACTTGGTTCACAAAGACATTGTCATGAGCCCGAGCACATGAGCTTGATGTGAAACTCAGGGTGGCTGAGATGCAGGGCCAGAGTATCAGCAGAAGTTTCCTCAAGCTCACATCACACAACTGTGTGATGGGTAATTTCTAGTCAAGGAGCTAGAGAAGAGACCAAAGATAAAGAAAAATGAGTAAACTTGAAAATGTAGGGGAAGAAACCATGGGGCCCCATTCTTTTCTCCACATGCCTGAGACATGTGGTAGCTGATAAAAGGTGCTTCCACTAAAACTTCACCCAATTCGTCACAATAAGAAACAAAGATGGTAAGTTAAATATATAATGTCCAAAATGGTGATGTCAAAGCATGAATCCTCCCAACATTATAAGCAACCTAAAAATGTTGACTATGAGACTAAAAACCAAAGAGAACAGCAAATTTGGTGTCTATGAGACATGTAACACAGTGAACATTGTTAGTAAACTTTTTTTTATCACAGAGGTCTACTTAATATTTATATTCTTGCTTTTTATGGAACAACATCTCATGTACATCAGGCAGGCTTCTGCTTCCTGTGTAGCTTAGGACGATTATGAACTGTTGATCGTCCTACCTCTACCTCCCACGTACTTGGAACTCAAGAGTGCACCATCAGAGCCAGTTTATGTGGTGCTGGGGATTGAACCAAGGACCTTGCGCACATTAGGCTAACATTCTACCAACTTCTTGGGAATGAGTTTATTCATTCAAAATAAGGCATTGATGCTATCAGGGATTGGACTGAGTTTCAGCATGTGGCATTTAGATACTGTGGGGTACTCTGTATAATATTAAGGATTGAATAGGTGTGCAAAAATGATTCAGATTATATTTCTGAAATTGAACAGCCTAAAATGATTCCAAAGTGGGCAACATAAAAATTGGTGCAGCATTTTTTTCATCTGTTTCTTATCACTTTAAGTGTTACTGATAGCCTGATGACTAGAATTATGTTTTATGTGACATTCTTATGTATTATTATTATTACCATCAATATCATTATTTGAGTTTATCCATACCATGGTGCACCTGTGTCAGACAATTTTAGAAAGTCAGTTCTCTCCTTTTATTTTAATGTAGAATCTAAAGATATAATTCAGGTTTGCTGAAAGCCCCTTTGACCACTGGGCCATTTCACTGGTCCTTGGTTGTTACTGTATGTATAATTATCCATAGTATAGGTGCCCAGAAATTATAGTAACATCTAATGATGATATCAGCTGTTATTTTCATAGAAAAATATAGTATTTAAGTTGCAATCTGATTACATATTTAGGCTATTTTAACTTAACATACAAGTTGATTGAACTGGAGTTTCAGAATAAAGAAGAAAAATGGCAGACAGTATAGGGTACAAACTATGCTTGTGCATATAAGATATTTTCACAATAGCCTAGATCAAAATACATGAAAGAACTGCTTTTCTGCCACATGACAGTCCTGATTTAATTTGGGTTTCTAAATAAAATAATGAAAATGAAGAGGAAAATACAAGGAGACAAAGAAAATGTAATAAAGACAGCCTCCCATCTCCTGATAATTAGTGATGTTTATAGCTACTGCTTTCACCCTTTAGGGAGAAAAATACATCTTGATTATGCTCAACTGTTCCCACGCAGGTGTGAGGAGAAGCTAAAACATGCTTCTGAGTGTATGTTTACTATTTTCTCACAAAAGTGGAATGATTCAATATTCTTTATAAAAATAATATTTACATCTCAGACCCACTAATAACTATTTTATAAATAGTGGAGATAATTTGTTCAAGAAACCTATATCCCTTTGGAATCCTACCGCCAACGTTTTAAGTTGCATAATTGATTTTACTGGTATAATATTTTTTGCAACACTTGCAATTCTTTTTGAAAGCTTTGGTCTTAATAGTCAAGAAAACCGAGGCCAGATTGTTAAAATATTCAGCTACCGTAGCAACACAGCAGCCATCTGGAAGGATTTTCCAACAGTCAGCAACTCAGAGTAGAAACGGCTAATAATTATGTATGTCTGGTTTGTGTGTGTGTGTGTGTGTGTGTGTGTGTGTGTGTGTGTGTATTTGAGAGGCACCAGGGGCTAGGGAAACTATCCACATCAAAAAATGTAGCCAAATTATACACAAGTGTCAAATAATGTCTAAAATTATAGACACATCTTTCAAACTTCTTCTCTAAATGTCTGTTTGAATAACATTGTCTGAAGAATATATTATTATTGATAGATGTTGATGTTAATACCTAACATTGCATTCTCTTCTATAAAAGTTTGCTTTGTTGATCCAAACAAAACAAATTCTTTCTTTGAAATTTTCTTATTCTCTCCTTAACTAAGAAACTAGTATAGAAAAGGTTGAGAAATTGTCTTAGTCCAGAGACTTAATGCAGTCAATTATTGGAAAATTTACTTGTGAGTGAAATCTGTGTCTGGGACTCTTTTCTTTTCTACTAATTAAAGCAAAAGGTCACCATGGACATGCTTCTTGCACAAACTGAAGCTCTGAAAGAGAACTTTTCAATATTTATCAGAATATTAATGGAGACCATACAGCTCTAGTTCATGATCTGGCAGCCTGGGAGACATGATCCTCCTCCATAGGTAAGCCAACACAGCCTAAGTACAGAGGTCCAAGATAGTGACTACTGCATCCATCTTATTGACACAGTTACCTCAACCCCAGAGGGAAAGCCTAGAAAGTTGTGACTGGATCCTCAGAAACGAGTCTGTGTCAATCAAATTTACAGCAAGATCAAGCAACCTCAACGCCAGCACTCTAGCCACAGCCTGGATATCTAATAACTGTGACACTATTCATGAGAGTAATGTCATCATTACCACATTTCTTAATTACAAAAATTGGCAGAAAATCTCAGTTGATCAAAAAGAGTTCAGTTTTATGGGCAGAAGATGAAAGTAATATGTTTTGATACTATTTGGTAAAAAGAATATTAGTATTTGTACCATATGGTCTCTTCGTATTTCACTCTAAGTGATATATTGAATACTTGGGTATAGAATAAAAAAGGCTAGAATGAGGAATAATATAAGACAATACATCTGACTCTGCAGAAGTTGAGTGACAAGATTAGCAAGCCTCCTTCCAGGATCTTTGCAATAATGTTTGATTTCACGAACATGACCTTATTAATGAGCATCATGTGTGCATTATAGTAAAAACCATTTCATGCAATAAAACCTTACAGGAGGCTAGGTTTAATGACCGTTTAAAACTGGCCATGAAGTGGTGTATGTTAAGTGCCTTACATGAGCTCTCTTCTTGACATTTATGCCTTCCATATAGTTTTGGGAGATAAATGATAAGGCTGATTAATTAAGTATAGTATTACTCGGTGCCCACACTACAACTAAATCTCCAAACTAATGATCAGCTTTGACATGCGCATTGTTGAGGCAAAGGTCTGTGATGGTATGCACTTATTTTTCTCTCAGAAGTAGAAATTTAAATCCTAATGGGAGGCATACATACCTTCTACTATGATCTGAAAATCATGACTGTCTGTCCCAACAAATTATTGGCTGTACAGCGATAATTTCCTCTGTCGTGGTAGGAGATGTTTTCTATCTTCAATGTCTTTTTATGAGGTTCAACTGTTGCTCTTCCCTCTGGTAATTCACTACCCAGTTTGCTCCACTCAACCTGTGGAGTTGGTCTGCAAGAAATAAAATGAATGCATAGATAAATAAATTTCAATTATAAATAATCTCTCATGGCACAAATATTATCATGCAGAGTTTATTTATGCACGAAGTTTTATCAGCCTTACCAGTGGACACACATATTTAAGCATCAAGTTTGAACAAGCATGTTTCATCATAAGCTCTTTCAATGGTCTACTCCCTAAGAATCTTGTCCTTTTTGTGAAGTAGGCGAACTCCACGTGAGGGCTGAATCAATGAAGTTGTATACAAAATGGATAACTGACGTCCAGAGAAATAATATGACATGGTATTTGTCAAGTGTGAAAATCTCCCCGTGGTCAGAGATCAACAGCTCCTTTCCCTGTGTGACTTTCAACAACATGACACAGTAGCCAGCAGTGGCAGGCAACAATTTCCCCTTGAATCCTAATGAAGCCAATTTTGGCTAAAGTGGCTAAGGAGTGAAGCCAAGTGCGTGGGCTGGATAGAGGAGCAGCTCTTTCATTCTAGGGCAGCTTGGAGTGCCCAGCACAGACTTTGCTTTCCTGCTCTGAGAGGAAGAGAGGCAACGAGACAAGATCCTGGAATTTTTCTAATTCCAGAACATTAGGAAGATAGGTTCAGAAGATCAAAACAAACAAAAGCAAAACAAAAGAAAGGTATAACCTTGTCACATGCCTTAAAATGAAGTAAAACAGAATCTAGGGTCAATGAGTGAGGAAGAATCCCCTTGCATAAAAACGAGGGTGGAAAATTGACATCCTATGACTACTGTGACTTCATAGTGTTGCTGATAAATAAACAACTATAAGAGGGAGGGGCAACTTGATTTTTTCTCCGCCTAGAAGATTGGGAAGCACATAATTTTGGTATTTCTATATTTCTGGGTTTTAGCTACTACTCCGAGAACGCTCTAAGGGTGACATGGATTACTGTTATCATTTTATCAGTATCAAATCTGATACTCCAAAAAGCTAAGTAAGTAAGACTTATCAGATTCAAATTTACATTGTTTTCTTAGTGGGTTCTATTTTGTTTCTGCATTTCATAAAAGTCCGTCCTTCCTAGCTGTTTAGTCTTATGCTTGTGGTCAAATTTTCCATTGGGCACCAAGTAAATAATATTTTTTCAAATTTATTATTATTTTACAACTATGAGTGTTTTGTCTGCATGTATGTATATGTACCCCATGTGTGTCTGATGACAATGGGGCCAGAAGGTGGCCTTGGATCCCCTAGAAATGGAGTTCTAAAAAGCAGTGAACCATTGTGTGGGTGCTAGGAATCAAATCAGGTCATCTACAAGTGATCTTATCCACTGAACTATCTTATCGGCTCAGCCTCAATAAATAAATTAATGTTTCAAACTGTTTGTTTCTATTATTTCAAATTACTCGTTCACACTGAAAATGAATAAAAGAGCTCAATTATTGGGAAACAATTATATGGGAGGTAAATATAAAGTTCTTTTTACAAAAATTTGCTATTTTCTCTCAAGGCCAAAGGAATTAACCTCAAAGATTTGTAACAAGAACCTGCTTTTTGACCAAGGCCAGCGCACCTGGCAGACATCCTTCAGAAATGGTCATGGCAGACAGACAGACACGTAAGGGAGTATATTGATTAGCTGTTGAACTTTAAAGTGCATGACACCATGCAGTAGTTGGAATTCAAATCTCCTACCTGCTTGCTTGTTATACCATCTGTCAAAATGGCAATTTGCCAAGTGACAGGCTGCCCTGGGCCTCAGTTCCTCCCACACAGATTTTCATGAATCTGTGCTTGAGCAATGGAAGCATCCCACTTTCCTGAATTTCTTCTTTTACTTCTGTTCTTGAAAGACATCATTTGTCTAATGCTCTTCACTTCTTATAAACAAAGTAAACGATTTAAATCAGAGTAACACAACATCCCAAGTAGAGATGGTTTATTCAGCTAGGTTACTATCTCTTATATTGGGGACAATTCTGTTTTGTTTGCTTCGTTGCTTTATTTTTATGGAACACTTAACAATCATGGGTTGCGGAGAAAATGAGTTGTTTAATGATCTTTGTCAAATATTTGTCTCAGTTCTTACGTGGGTAACTTTTCTTCTGATTCTTGGTGAAAAGGGTAGGATACATAGAAAGCATATATCCATAAATTCATGATGGGTCTGCTTTCATTTCACACAGTGTGCATGTGAATTATTAAAACAGCACGTTCTCACTGTCAATGAGATGGCAGGGATGTGAATATATTTCTCTCCTAATGAGAGTCAAAATATCACCTAATTCTTCCCCATTTCCAGAGAATGTATGAGCTCTAAGGTTTCCAACATGAATATGTCTCTGGAAGCTTCCCTGA
Source organism: Mastomys natalensis (assembly GCA_021653895.1). Lineage (NCBI taxonomy): Eukaryota > Metazoa > Chordata > Mammalia > Rodentia > Muridae > Mastomys > Mastomys natalensis. The sequence continues at coordinate 353,929 of JAJTUV010001006.1, read as the reverse complement.
CTTAACTAATAGTATCAGCATAAGTCAATCTCTCTCTCTCTCTCTCTCTCTCTCTCTCTCCTCTCTCTCTCTCTCTCTCTCTGTTTCTCTCTTTCTCTCTCCCCCTTTCTCTCTCTCTCTCTCTCTCTCCCCCTTTCTCTCTTTCTCTCTCTCTCTCTATCTGCCTATCTCTCTGTGTCTCAGACTCTCTATCTCTTTCTCTCTGTATGCGTGTATTTGTGTTTATGGGGTTGTGTGTGCTAGTGTGTATATATGTGCATAAAAGCACAGATCAGAGGTGGACATCTGTGTCCTGTGTTCTGCTTCCTCACTTATTACTGATCCCACCACACCACACCCTGATCCACTGCCAAGGTTACAGGTTTGCATCCTGTCTGAGTTTTTAGGTGAGTGCTGAGAACTCAAACTGAAGTTCTCACCCTTGCACAGAAAGCATTCTTGGCCAACAGCCCAAACATTTCTATTGTCATTATTCACTTAGATGTATGATTCATGTAACCACCTCAGAGCAGATATAAGCAAACTCTTTACTGTTTTCCCATGCCACAATGAAGACAAGAACCTATAAGTCAATTTCAATTATAACCTTAATTCTATATAAGGAAGCAGAAATATGTTTCTCCAGAGAAACACAAATGATGTTTATAATCTTAAAAAAAAAAAAAAGCAACTTAAAAGCATGCACGCAGCAAAGTCTTGACTTCTCAGTTTTTAACACACTAGATGGGATAAGGGTTGGGCAGAGGCCAGGGTACTCACAGGCCCTCTGCAAAACACTCGAGCAACAGGGTATCCCCTTTGAGTACAGTCCGTTTGGATGAACTTCCAATTTGAGCAGGAGGCAGCAGAAGTTTGGGTTTCCTTTGCTTGATGGAATTTGCTGGAAAAGAAAAAAGAAGAGTCAATGCCATCTCCAATAAAGGTTGTAAAAACTCTATGGTACCATGTCGTTCTCAAAACATGACTTCACATCCTTTCATGTATATATTTTGGTGTGCTTCTTAAACAGACTTCTCTCATTCAAGGAAGCATGTATCTCTCAGTTTCTTTACCAATGTTTTTAAATGTCATGATGTACACCGCCTGTGCCTTTTGAGAACTGGAAGCCTTACTCGAGACGATTTCGTGAAGATACCCTCAGGTTAACTGGTAGTCTGACTTTGTATTCTATTGTTTCACCATACCTTGACATTTTTGATAATTATATGTCTATTTAATTTATTGATTAAGGCAATAGACAGGATTCCTTCTAAAAAGAAAGCTTCCTTCCTCGGATACTTTATTGAAAATTCAGACTGACAAACTTATAATAGATATTAGGCAGCCATGAATTTACTTAGTTCTTCAGTAAATTTCTTCTAATCTCAGATCCTTAAGGATACCTAATGTTTTAGAAAATGTTTCATAATACATCTAAGTTTGGAAAGTATAGATTGGAATGTTTAATTTACTCTTTTATTAGTAATTTTAAAATATAATGGCAAATTAGGACACTTCATTCATACTATACTTTGATTTCATTTCTAAATGTGAACATAAATTGTTTTTCATATCAAGTGCCAATGTGACTTTATCATTTTATGAAAGAAAATAAATAGCTGGCTTTCTATTATCAGAAGAAAGGAGTGTAAAATCCAGGGAGCCATGTGCAGTCTGCTTTTCATTTTCTTGCATGAATTTGTGTATTAGAAATGATTTTTGAATATATACTATATGCCATGGTCTTTTAAGTACTTCAAGATATATATGTAGATTAATAATCTTACAGAAAATGAAGTTGGGAATGAGACAGCATACCTGAGGTGTCCCCAAGTGGAGTGCTTCATTCTCTTCTGATGAGATCACCAATATATTAGAAATCTAAGTGAGGCCCCTAGTCTACATAATGTAAGGAGTACTTATTTCATCTGAGTGTGGTTTGCAATATAGAAAACAAGTCTACTATGTAACTCAGGTTAAAACTAAAGGATCAAAAAAAAAAAAAAAAGAAACAAAAACAAAAACAAAAAAAACTAAAGGATCAAAGATAAAATACAAATTCTGATAGATGCTTTATAGAAAAAAATGAATAAAATTTAAAGGGTTCCATAGACAAAAAATAAATAGACTAAAAACTGCATTCTTTCTCAGAGATTGTATAGTGGTTCATAAATTGCTCTGACAAGTCTTGCAAGTAAAAATGATTCACTTAACTTTCTTAAACCCAGAGTTTCTCTACTTTTCTTGGTATTAGCCATTTATTTTCTCTTTCCTTATGTAAAGCTATCAACCTTCTGTGCTATGTGAGCTATTAGCAAAAATCAACGTAATATACCATTACATACCTACATTTACAGCTATATGTAAAACTACAGATATATATTTATAAGTTAATTATATATGCTAATCACATATATGTTAATTAGATATAATTGCATATTACACTCAAAGATCACATCCACACATACATACACATACGTATACACATACATATATACATATCCCTTTGCAGAAACTCTAAAAGACTGTGGATCATAAAACTTTCTATGCTAAAGTGTTACTTGACAGAAATACTAGCATTCTTTCTAAGAAATACTCTAATAATTATAAAATGAGATGACCATAAATGAATAAAGGTAAAACTATATGCCCAAATTCTGCATATGGCCAACTTACCCTGGGAACTAATTTCTGTGGATGAACTTGAATCATTAGCATGCTTTACTGAAATAAAAAAGATGGAAGAAACTAATACAAACATAATGGTAGATGTTGACATCAATAAAATAAGAAAACTCATGTATTTATTTATGGAAAAATTAAATGATGAAGTATAGCCATACCCATCTGAGTACTGTCTATTAGAATTATATATATATATATATATATATATATATATATATATATATATATCAAAAAGTTGTGAAGATACAAGTGATTAGTACTCTATTACAAAGATTTCAGGTTACTGAAAGTTCATAAAATAGACAACAAACATCATATGCACACAAATATGGAACAAATTAGACAACGAAATGGTCATACCAACCTTCTGCTCTACCAGGGTCAATTACTCAGCCTGGGAGCTGATAGGATTATCCTTTGCCTTTGAATCTTACCACTTCATCTCTCACTAATTACTCCTTCCCTTTTGGGAACCCAGACATCATCAAGTAGGAAACAGAAAATCAATTCAGATAACTTTGCCAATTTAGGAAGGACAAAGAAAACTCTGATGTGATTAAAAAAAAAAAAGAATATAAATGGTGATTTTCTTTTGACTCAATTTTTGTCTCCTTCATTTTCAGCCTGCTGATTTATCCAAGGTCACGGTGAGCCCGTGCCCAAGATGTGCTTTATGCTCACGGAAAATGAGTAGATCCTGCAGACATGAAATGAAACACATTTGTACTGTGAATTGAGATTTGATTTTCTGGCTGCCAGAGACAGAGCTACTGTGGATCTGTAGCTGCAGATGTCTACATCATCTGTATGAAGTCTCTAGAGTTAAACAAAACAATGACGGAAAATACCAACCAGCTTTAAAATGGCTTCAGAGAGGAGAATGAAATTATACACAGATTTGCATTCAGCATGATTGAAGGAAGAATAAATTATTTGGACTTACAACTGTTCACAGTTAGTTTCATTGGCATTTTTTGTACAATCGTTCTTAATTTTGGAAATGCAGCAAAGCAACAGTAATCATTTCGACTGTCTTTTTCTTCCACATTTGCAAAGTACAGATCTCCTTTTTGGCTCATGTACACTCTTTCATCTTGTTCAATGTGTTCTAATTCTACAAGGGGGAAAACACAACTTGTCACTGAAATAGGCTTTTCCTTCTCATGATGCTGCAAACAGCAAACAAAAAAAATTTTAAAAATAAAAATTAAAAAAAAAACACAACGAAAACCAAAAAATAACCCCCCAAAACAAAAAAACAAACAAACAAAAAAACCCAATGAAAGCCCTGGGAGGCTGGGAATCTCACAGATAGATTACCAGTCTAGTATTTGATCTCTCCTTACCAACTGATCTCTTGCTTTGCTTTGGCTTTTCAAAAAACTGTTCCGTTCATATATTAATTACTCCCTCTTATTTTCTATGGATGATGTTTCTCTGAAACGGAGCTCCCACAAAAGTGACGCCTGCACCATTGATCACCCTGCATTGGGTGCAGCTATGTAATTCTAGGATGAGTGAAGGCTTTGTATTTTGGCTACAGCCAAGAGCAGCTTCACCCACTCTCCTCTAGATGCGGCACAAATATGATTTTCTTATGCAATGCAATGAGAAAACACCCAGAGCACAGCGAGGAAACAGGTGACGGAACAGGCTTTTCAAGAAGCTTCATGTTAGGAATTACCAAAGAAAGAAAAGCAAACACAAAGGCTGACACTGAACATTGGGTAGGTCAGTGTTTTTAGCAGAATGAATTAAGCTAAAACAGTGATACTAAACCGACAATACAACCCAATTACTTCAACTCTTACCTAGCCTGTTTTCCAAAGGTAAAGACTGCAGAAGGCAAGTTTTTTTGCAGGCATGTTCTATCATATGACTACTCCCCTCCCTTTCAAATACTATAAAATCAAGAGACATGATGATCTTCCAGTGTCTTCACATATACACTCCAGTTTATACTTAGGAGTAAGAGTAGAATTGCAAATGCATCTAATTTTGAAGTCTATTTGATTCTACAGGATAATAAATCATATATGAATGATTGCTTTCATTGTATCATATACACAGTTCATGGACTTAAAGTGATCTTGATTGATGGAACAGAACATTACTTACCAATATTCATCCAATAGATGTGCAAAGGTGGGAGGCCTTTGGGAGGGTTGCAGGGTAAGACAATGGAATCCCCTTCTTCTACATCAATGGGTTCAATTTTTTCTTTTGGGAATTTTGGAACACCTGAAAAAATGATCACCATGAAACATTCATTTTTAGTGTAACTTTAATATGTCTGTGTTATTAATAACTAATGACATTCCTGTGATTAAAAAATGAGCAACTATAAAATTGAGCATCTCCCTGGTGTTGTTCTTACATCTATCCTACAGAGAAAAGTATTATTAAGAATCTGGCATAATGAGGCTACCTGAAGACCTTTTCTTCTCCTTCTGTTTCTCCAGTTCCAAACCTCTGGCTCTACAGCAGAAAACACTTGCATCTTTCCTTGTCTCATCTCCTATGGATCTCACAGATCTCCTTCCATTCTTCCTCCCCGAATCCCTTGCTGTGTCCTAGACCCTAATCCAGCAGGCATGCCATGGTAACCCAAGGGCTTCTCATCTCAGAGCAACAAGTAGGCTGAAGGCAGACCCACAGGTCTCCTACTACTCCTGAGATCCGAACCCCAGTTTTATCTCCAGCTCTTTAGTAGGCTACATGCTTTGCTCTCCCTTTTCTTTCTGATCCTATCCCCAAGGAATCACATTATCTTCTCCTTCAACCTTCCTTCTCCAAACTCACCCAGTTCCCCAATCTCTAACACCAGAAGCTATATAACCAGCAGCCTACATATAACACCTGAGCAGGCAAGAAAAACAGGCAATCCATGTCATCATACTCCCTGAAGATCCTGTGAGGAAACAGAAACCAAGAAACTAAATACATACCCAACTAAATTCAGAAATCACCTAAACCTATAATCATCTCAAACCTAGACACCTAGACACCAGCTTAAAAACACTATCAATCACAACCATGGCTATATGTCTCCATTAGAGTCCAGCTATCCTGACACATCAGGCCTTGAATATTTCAAAAAAGCTGAAACACAAGAAAAAGACCTTAAAACTAACAACGTGAATCCAATAAAGATTCTTAAAGATGAAATTAGTAAGTCCCTTATGACATCTAGGAAAAAACAGACTGGGAGGAAATGAATAAGTAAATCCCTTAAAGCCAGGGAAACACACTACTGGAGGAAATGAATAAATTAATAAATTCCTTAAAGAAATAAAAGCAACATTGACAAACAAAAAACAAAGGACACCACCCACAAGTAAACAGTTGAAGAAAATGAATGAAGTTGTTTAAGACATAAAAATGGAAATAGAATCAATAAGGAAAACATAAATGATGGGAATTCTGAAAAAGAAAAACAGGAATTTGAACAGGAGCTACAGTGGAAAGCATCAGCAACAGAATACAAAAGATGGAAGAGAGACTCTCAGGCAGTGGAGATAAGATAGAAGAAATGGAAATGCCAGTCAAAAGGAAATGTTAAATCTAAGAAATTCTTGACACAAAACATCCAGGGAATCTGGAATATCATGAAAAAACAAAAGCTAAACCTCACAACCATAGTTCATGCTCTGGAATGCATCTGGTTGAAGGAGATAACTGATTCCTGAAGTTGTCTTCTGATGTCTGTATTTGTGGTCTGACACACACAGACACACACAGACACACACACACACACACACACACACACGTAAAAAAAATAAATCATTAAAAGATATTTCTGAATCAAAATATTTCTGCTGTGTGCTATGAATGTTTCTCTGAGATGCACTGCAAACCACAGGATTTGCTCATTTTAGTTCCCACAGACATGAAATCATTTTTCTCCAAACTCTATGATTTCTTCTGTTAGTTGGATATGCTTGTCTCTGGCTTTATTATTAAGTAGGTGAATATGATTGACAAATACCCTATTCAGGTCGCTAAACAGACAAATATATCAAAGCACACATGAGGCAGTGGGAACAGACAATGAAAAAATTTGATCACTTTAAAAAAAATTGCAACTCTAAGCTTCAAAGAGAACTTCCACCTTGGGATCACTCCATTAAGTGCAATTTTAAATTAAATGGAAACAACACTGGAAAGGAAGGTTTCCAAATTTTCATTCTATTGTCTCCTCACACTGGAATTGTTAACCCAAGGAGCAAGTATGGGAAGAATGCAAGTCAGAACTGCAAGGAGTGGCAGCCAACACCAGTATTCCAAGTACATATAAAAATTACTTACATATGGATATTCAAAATGTATTCTGCCTGACCATTATATAGCTGCCATCCAAATTCTGAGGAATTTTCAAGTTTGCACTGCAAAATTATACAACTTCTGACTCCGGATGATGGTTTTAGGATGACATCTAACAAACAGCCCTGGCCTTATGGGATTTTTAAATGAGTTTTCTACTTTTTTTGTGTTTAAGCAGTGATTCATAAGAGATTACCATATTTTTTGGAAAGCGAAGGCTCTTCATTTTTAATCTCTATTTTGCACATGTCTGACCAGTCTCTGCAAAATTTATACTGAGAATTTCTGTCCCTTTTCTCTGTCTTTATTACATAGCCATTTGGCCCCCATCCCACCCTCAGGCTTCAGCACAAATTTGCTGGTATTTTGTTGTAGCCAGGTTCCAGCTGTTTACATTGATTTTTTTTTTGTCTAAATTCAAAAACTTTTGCAAGCTGGGCACTGCAGGGGGAAGTGGCCTGTTACCGAAGCACAGCAGCAGTGCAGGGGAGCTTCAATGTCTTCAGCCTTTCAGCCATTGGTGGTTCCCTCGGGGTCATCACATTTATGCGAGATTTTATTTGTTGATATTGGCTGGATATATGAATTATAGCCATCCTTGAATCATGCATTTTCTATAGATACCATGACAGTCCTACTCAGACAGGAAGGTTGTTTAATATTTTCAGTGTTATCATGCCAAGGATAAAATAATATGCCAGCTAATGCCCTGACTTTGATTGACAGGAAGTACTCCTTCCCCATATGAAAAATTAATAAATGTGTTACGTACTCAAAACTCCAAATTCGAAGCAGTTATTTAGTACCACTTGCCTTACTGAGAACCAGTGTGCACTAGTATGGAAGTTAGCAGCCTGCTTGGACTTTGATGAACCTGTTTACACTCAGAACCAAAGGACAACATGGGAAGAGAAGCACACATAGGAAAAATGAGGGTTATATAAATTCTCTATCTAATATGCAAACAATGAAGTTCTTAATGTGGGTACCTGGCTTGCTTAAAAGTAGAAAATTAATAAGATATATGAATCATTAGTTGGAAATCTGCTCCCTCAAAGCATGTAGGAAAGTCTAATGATTCAGACAGATAATACAAGTGCTAGCATCCTTACATTAATTAAGTCTACATTATGAAATTCCATTTCCCAAACTGTAAACATGTAGTTAGTTCAGTGGGCATCTAATCCATCCATAATATAAAGGAAAAGAAAACATAATTTATAAGTTTACCAAGCCCTTAAACACACACTGTAAATCTTCAGAATAATTTGTAACTGATGAAATGAGTATCAGGAAACAGGGAAGGTTATATGTCTCCTAATTTAAGTTCTCATAGGGATATTAGAGAAGAATTAATTATTCTGAATTGTTTCATTATTATTTGCTGACTTCGAAACTTCTAGGTTTCATGATGAGATAGCAAGAACATTTTTACAATGTTCTCTTTTGCTTTATGTTGCTGTGAAACATCATGAATCAAAGCAATTTAGGGAGTAGAGGGTTTATTGAGCGTATATGTTCAGGTCACAATCCATTATTGAGAGAAGTGAAGACAGGACATCAAGAAGGAACTGAAGTAGACATTATAGAGGGATGCTGCTGATCAGCTATCTCTGGCTCATGCTCTACTGGCTTTCCTTTATAGCCTGGACCTGGAGAGCTGCAATGCTGCCCACAGTAGACTACACCTCCCTGCATCAATCATCATTCAAAACAATCTCTCACAGACATGACCACAGACCAAGTGGACCTGGGCACTTGCTCAGTTGAGGTTCTTTCTTCCCAGATGATTCTAGGTTGTGTCGAGTTTATGAAAACAGCTAATGAGCACAATGTTAAATTGAATTCCACAACACAGTAGCAGTCATGGAGGCAATTTTAATTCATGAAGAAATGACTATTTGAAAACCACCCTGAAAATGATTGATGGATTTTGATTCACCTGTGATACCTATAGCATTATTTATGGAGGAAAGATGCAATATGGTGAGTCTTAAGCAATAGCTCATGCTTATGTGAGACAATTCACTCCTTTGTCTTGGTCTTACATTTCCAAGGAGCTCTCCATCATCACAAAAACTCAGTCACCTGGATTAGACTTGACCCTGAGTAGTCTTCCTGCAAAGGGGTCAGAATCCACCCACTCATCACTGTCTACTTAAGTTGGGCTTCAAACATGTCCAGAAATCCCATCATCATCCAGTCTAGATGCAATTAACCTTCTATGTATGTAGCGATACTGCAGATCTATTTGCACAATCAAATGAAGCACTTGACAATTTCCTCCTTTTCATGATTCTCTGATGTTGCCTCTTCATGTTCATTGTTCATCACATTGGATCAATATATAGTACTTATTTAAGAAGGTGAGTTCTTGAAGTCAGGGAGTCTATATGGAAAACCTTTCCCAGAGATATATTGGCTGCAAACTAATTTAACCACTTGATTCAAGATTCAGCTAACCTATAAATGGAAACTCTGTTGGAGACTTACAACTTCAGGTACTTCTAGCAATGTTTGAAAACACATCACTCTGATTCTCTCAGTATTCAGAGGAAAAAAAAACCCTCTTTTTACTTAACAAAGAAAATATGTGACAAAAAAAAAATGTTCTGTGTCTGGAACAGTAGTTCTCAAGCAATGTGTCATAAATCCCACAGGGGTCACATATGAGATAGCCTACCTATCAGATTTTTACATTATGATTCATAATAATAGAAAATTACAGTTATGAAGTAGCAATAAAAATATTTTTATGGTTTGGGATCACCACAACATGAAGAACTGTATTAAAGGGTCAAAGCATTAGGAAGATTGAGAACACTGGTCTAGAGGGTCCAGTAGGATAAACTGGGGTATATTGGAATTATTCTATTAGATTATGATTTTCCATTTAAAATAGCTGAAACATATGTAAATGATATCTTAAAATCTCAAAAACAAAGCAGAAATTTAGTACAGATGATGACAGATCAGATACACATATGGAGAAATTTGATTAACCACCTGAAGGATGATTGGTATTAGAGAGCCAGAGTGTAGGTATTTACATCATCAGTTTAATCTTCAATGATAAAAAAGTAAAAGAAAAGAGTTTCCATCTATACACACACACCCTAGTCACAGTCACAGGATATAGTCATTTTTGTTTTGTTTGTTATGCTATCCCTAATCACGAATGCTGAGGCTTGGGTAAGTATCCCCCAAATTCCCAGGCGTTCAATGCTAAGTCTCCATGGCCTCTGCCTAGAGATGCTAGAACTTCTGACAGGTGAAGCCTAATGTTTAGGCTTCAGGTGATTGGGAATGTGATCTCGAAGGGAAATAATGGGATTGTGGTCCTTGCTCCTTGCTCTCTAGATCACAGTATAGGCAGAGTTTACTCTCCCACATGTTTTCATCACAATGTGCTTCCATAATGCTAGCCCAAAGCAATAGTGACAACCTATCATGGATTTGGCAATAGAAAACTGTGAACCAAGTTAACCTTTTTCTCTTTATAAATTGATTGTCTCACGGGTTTTGTTACAGTGTCGGAAAGCTAATGAGTACAACTAGGGAAATGGCTAGCACAGGAAGGGAGCCTAATAATGACTTGGTGACTAATTGACTCACCAAAACTCTGTGGCATAGACATCCTATTTAGGATTTGTCATGAATTCATAATAGATGCAATCAATTTATCTGTTGGGCCATTTTTCTTATCTTTTCCCTACCAAACTCACCTAGGATATTATAAACATAGAAAACTAAGCCTTAAAAAAAAATCTTCATCAGACTAGATAACAACTTGATAACTGCAAGATTAAAAACTCTAAAACTAGAACCACTAAGTTTCTATCAAAATAAAGACAATTCCCTTGAGCTTAAGAAAAAAATCCATTCTTAAGTGAGGAGGCTTGAATTGGTCTTATTCATGAACTCCAAAAGACTGAATGGAATTTGGATGATGAAGTATTTTTCAGGACAACCTGGAAACAAAGTGTTAGAAATCTAATTAATTTTACACATTTCTACAGCAGCAGAGAAAGAGAAAAATTTCCTCTATTAAAGCTCTGATCTTTGATCCATCATCTCTTAACTGCAACACTGCTATATTCTGGCCTAAATTATCCTCATATGATTATTATTTCACCAATAATGCTTAGGTAATGAGAGAAAATATTTTTAAAATCTGTTAATTGTTGTATCTTCTCTGAAACTGCCCCACTTTTTTCTCTGCAGTATGTCTAGCTACTGCCTTTCCTTTGTCTCCATAGCAACCACTTGAATTCAGGTTAAGGATCACCCAAACACTTTGTCTTTTACAATGTACATTTAATCTCTCTTTCATCCTATATTTCTAATCTCTTTTCAGTTAAAATATGTATAATAGAGACATAGATATATGAAAACATACACATAACATTTTTCAGGCAAAGAAGAGTCAGTATATGTTTGGAAAAATGCAAATGTAAATTTTAATTTCAAATATATTCTTTGTGATGTTTGCTGGATCTATTGGAGCAGAAGCCAAGATTAGAGATGGGTATATTAGATGTCCTCATGATTCTCAGGCACAAGGTTCATGGCAATACTTCATGATCCAAATTTTATAGAAATTTCTAGCTGAATGTTATTTAAATTTTAACATGTAAATGCAGTTCCAAAGGATACATGACACGGCTCTGCCCATTACTGTTGCTAGATCATCTCAATCCACGAGCCCCTTCAGTGGGATTACCATGTCACATGCTTTTGTTTTGAATATGTAAAGAGATCATTAGTGAAATTAACTTAGATAATACAAAGGAAGACAGACACACAATGGAAAGCCTTTATGCACAGTCCACTCAACCAAGAACATTACTGTCTTCCATCTAGTGCTGACCCTTGCCCATTTCAACTTTATTAATGTTTAGTATTTTCTTGTTTTTCATTAAAATTTTCCTAAGTAGAATTAAATCCTTAATGTCTCATTTGAGTTTAAAACTTTAAACTGAATTTAAAAACAACACCATATGTATTTCTGTAAGATTTGCTTTTAGAACTCCTAGTATTCCTGATTCTCTATACTGCTGAGAAATATTTTCTGCATGAATACATGACAATTTATTTATATTGCACATTGAGTCCTCCTCTCAAAAAAGAAGTTAGACTTATGTTAAAGTTTCTGAATGGATGACTTGCCAGAACTTCAGTGACTTTGGAGAGGAAATATTGCAAGTCTGGAGCTGTACTACTTTATCCTCCAACTCTGTGTCTAACACCTTTGTGACTACCAGGAAAATTCCTGCAAGTTATCCAAAAAGATCCTTATCTTTCTTCAAAGACTGTGAATTTCATCAGACAGCGTCTGATGCTTATACCAGAGATTTCCTCACTGAATTTTAACCTACCTGTCTGATATGCCCACCAGCACATTTAATTTTTTTTTTTATTTATGGCTTTCTTTGTTCCATTGCTATAAAAATGTCATCAACTTTTGGTAGACTCGAATGTGGAATTTGGCCAACCTAGATCTGTGTTGTCAAGCTACTGCCAGTCATAACTGGCCCTAGAAGAAACTCTCTCCCTGTGATATGAAAGCCAAGCCTTCCAAATAGTACATTCCACTGTAAGTGAATTGTTAGATTTGATATGGATGTGCACTATACAGTGTGCAAATAAATAAATGCATATAAAGGAAACACATGGATGTTGGCTCCCCAAAATTCCTGTAAAGCAAAAAAAAAAAAAAAAAAAAAAAAAAAATCCATATGACCTGGCAAGAAAGTAAATAGCATCTTAGGTGATGCCTTCATTGTACCTATATCTTAACATAAGACTGTAACAGGAGAGACGGCACTAAAGAGAGACTTTTGCATCCTTCACTTTGGTTGTTACACTACTGTGTTTTCTCCACTTGAAAACTTACTCAGTTGAACGGCAATACAGAAATCTGAACTGAAGCTAACACTGATGAAAAGAGATGAAGAGGAGAGGAAACCAGAGGGAGGAGAAGGGAGGGGATGGGGAGGGGAGAGGAGGGGAGGAAAAGGAAGAAGAAAGGAAGGAAGAAAAGTACCTCATTCCATATAACTATCAAAGTAATGAAGTTAGAAACATCGTTCCAGGCCCAGAAGAGTGGATTCTTACCTCCACTAAATCAGCTCATTTTATTTTCTCTTTTAAAATTGGTGTACGTTAAAGCCTCAGTTTCATCACCTCAGACCTAATAAAAGCTACTGATTAAAGTAATAAATACATGTCCTCTAATGTCTAAAAATTATCTCTCCTTTCAGAAAACATTAAGATATTTCCCCCTAGAGGTTAAGTCATGAGTGTCCCTAGAATACATAGGATGAGTTAAGCTACAGGACAATGAGATAGGCTGTCAGATGGAGGACAGTGTGGGTCCTTTATGAAGCGTTTCATAGAAGCCAGTGCTGCTGTGGGGAAGGGAGAAATAAAGAGAAGCAGGGAGAGGGAGGGGTCAATGAGGAGGGGAGAGAGAAAGGGATAGAGGAGAGAGAGAGGGAGGGGGTCAAAAAGGGAAGGAGGGTGAAGGAAGGAACATAAAGGAAAGAAAGAAGGAGATGGGAAAGACTAAAGGAGAAACTCATCTTCTCCTTCACTGTCTTCACATGAGTAAGCAGGGTTTGTCTCTGGGTTTATCAAACTTCCATATACTCAATTCAGCTTGTCTAATCCCATGCAAACCCACCCACTGTCCTAATCACTCATGCTTTTATTGAGGCTTAAAAATCAGATAAGCCAAGTCTCTATACATTTCAACTTTTAAGATTTTCACATTGTGCTTTTTATTCTGTAGATTTGTCATTCATCTAGTCATTTGCCATAAACATACAGGCAAATAAGAATTGTGAGTAAAATAACTTAGTATCAATTAAGGATAAATAAACCTTTAAACTCTATTGAATCGTCTAATGTACGAAAGTTGATTGTTCAGTCTCTGTTTATCTAGATCATTTCAAAACGTTTGTGTATATGGTGTGTGTGTGTGTGTGTGTGTGTGTGTGTGTATGTGCATATATGCACGTGTGCACACATGTGGTAAAGATTATTGAGCTCCTTCTTCCATATCACTCCACCATACTTTTTGAGACAGGCTATCTCCGTGAACTAGAGTGGCTGGTCTGTGAGCTCCAGATGTCTGTCTGTCTTTTCTTCCTAGATATAACACTGAAATCAAGGGCACAAGCCACTGATGGCAGCTTCTTCATGCTGGGGCTCAAACATACGATCTAATGCTTCCAGGGCAAACACTTTATTGACTGAGACACCTCTTCAGGCCCCATTTTCCTTTTCTTTTTTAATCTCATCTGTCTGTCTCTCCTGTCTCTCTCTGTCTCTCTCTCTGTCTCTCTCTTCTCTCTTCTCTCTCTCTCTCTCTCTCTCTCTCTCTCTCTCCTCTCATCTCTCATCTCTCATCTCTCAAACGTTTACTTTTTTCTCATACATTACATCCCGACCACAGGTTCACTTCCCCCGCCTCCTCCCAGTGCCACTTCCTACCCCCAACCCTCATAATAACTCCTCTCTTCAGGGGAACAAAAAGAGCAGGCTGAACATCTGAACATGACCTAACAAGATATATTAAGACTGGGCTCAAATACTCACAACACTGCTCGCTGGATGAGGCAACCCAGTAGAAGGAAAAGAGTTCGAAGCTCAGGCGAAAGAGTTAGACACCCTCCACTTCCATTCATTGTTTGAAGTCCCACAAGAACACCAAGGTTCACAACCATAAGGTATATGCAGAGGACCTAGGCTAGACCCATATAGGGTCCATTTTTGTCCCTTCAGTTTCTGTGAGCAGCTATGAACCTGTTTAGTTGATTCTTTGGGTCATCCAAGTTCTCCTGACCTAATCCTGCAAGCTCCTACAATTCTTCCTCCCCTTCTTCTGAGGGTTCCCCAGGCTCTGCCTAGTGTTTGGCAGTGGGTTACTGCATCTGCTCCCATCAGTTGGTAGATAATAACTGACTTTTGTTTTTTTGTCAGTAGTGTTTGATTCTCTCGTGTGTCTCTGGACTGTCCTGCCTCTGGTTCCTGATCATCCAGACAGTGTCACATGTGGGTTCTCTCTGGTGTCACAGAGACTAGACTAACAAGAAAGGTTGCATGCATTCCCCTGGGAAAGGAGATTTTGCAGGTGGACTTGGGGTGAGTGGGGATGGGAACAGGAGGTATCAGGTGTGGGCAGGGTTGAGAAAGATGTAGGGAGAGTGTACTGGGAGAGATGCCTACAGTTGGAAGCTCTTGGGGTGGGGGGAGAATGTAGAAACTTACTGCAATGAAAACTCTTTGGGATATACAAGAGTGATCCTAGTAAAGTCTCCTAGTAATGGGGGATATGGAGCTGGAACTGGCCGTCCTTTACAACTAGACAATGTCTATTTTCCTCTTTAGTAAAGATGCATGTGTCTCATTATTGGAATTAGTTTTCCAATTATATACTATATATGTCCCCTAAAGATTCTGAACTGTGATATATATCCCAACCTTCTATTACCTTATCTCATAAATTTTCATCCTAAGGTAATGCTACATAATAAGTCTCTAACATGCTTGTTTCTTCTCATATTGGTTTATAAGATGTTAAACATTCCTCTCAATAATGCTTTTATGAGAGCAAGTATATCTGATCAGGTAAACTTTTTCAAATCACTATTTTCACTCTTTTCTCTGGCATTTCTTATTTGACCTGCGAGTTAGAAATACACTATTTAGCTTTCAAAGATAGACATTTTTAAAACTGTTGTCATGGATTTTTAGTTCCATTACATTTTGATCAAATTTTTCTTCACAGCTCAAGAAATCAATTGTAGCTTTTCTTCACATACACATGAAATAGTTCCTTCTACAGTTTAGGTATGAGATGCAATACATGTTCTTTAGCTGTAGTTTGTATCTGGTTGACTTAAGACTTGTATGTCCTTAGTAATGTTCTTTTCTACATGAATAATATTATTATGACATATTTATCTATCTTTCTTGTCAGTTCTATTATTATTGCTTCCCATCATCTATTATAATTGCTTCAATATCATATATGATTTGGCATTTAATTTCTAGAATATCAAAGTAAGTTTTGAATGTTATTAACATATTTATTTAAATACCTTATCTGTGGCAATTCTTCAAATGTTTGTTGTTGTTTTAACAGTTCCGAATTTTTAGGTTTAGATATTTTATGTCATTACTATATATATAACTATAATATTTTATACTATTTATAACTTCATTTAATCGCTCTTATCTTTAATTTGGGATGCATTAATTTTTTGCATTTTTCCTGCCTTATTTCACTTCTTCTTTTCCATATCTTTTCTTTCTTGCTTTTTTTTTCTGCATACCATATATTCTGGTGATCATTTATATGTATTTTCAGTGTCATTATAAACTTAAATGAATGTACCGTAATTATAGAGTATAATTTTGCTTACTATTTATTGCTCTAGAATTTTATAAAAGGTAAACAAAAAATTATAGTTCTATCTCTCTCTCAACTTTCAAATCAATAATTCATCATTGTTTGTTTCTTTAATATTTCTGTAAATTCTGTTCCTCCCTACCGTCCTAGCAAGCTCCAAATTCTACCAGATCTAGCACATTCCTTGAATTCTTTACCGTTATAAGATTCTACAATAAGAAATTGCCCAATGAAGGTTGACTGATATTTTTCCATATAAAATTTTACCATATAAACCTTTAGTTGAGTGAAGTTAGCAACCATAGGTCAGGTAAAACAAATGAGTGGATATTTCAGTCACATAGGTAAATTATGTCAATGTTTTGATAATAAGAAATCAGTGATAATTTTAGAAAACGACCGTCTTAACTGCAAAGGGTTTGTAGTTTGTCATGACTTCTACTTATTGTCTACATTGCCAGTGGCTGGTTCTGCCCTCCTATGGGGAAATGAATGTATAACTAGGGATTATCCAGCTAGCCTATATTCATGTGACAGTAGGTGAAGAAATTGCCTAGAACTTTTCCTCAAAGCATTCAAAAGCCTATAAACAACTATCTATGCTTATTTCTTATACTCTTTAATTGAAATGGCATATTTTGTCATCCTGGATCCATAAGAAGGCTCCATGAAGACCATAGATCCTGAAACGCTGGCAGAACTGGACGAAACTGCATTATCAAAGAGTGTTTTTTGTGTTGATGTAGAGGGTTTGAGATTATCTGTTACTGAAACTGAAGTATGCTTATCTAATAATAGATTTAACCATCATCATATATTACTTTTCCTTGGTTAGGTAGAAGGTCAGTGAAGCACAGCACGATTATGCTGATTCTCCACAAAATCTTGACTGTAAGCATCAAGACTCTGATGAGTCTTTCAGTAATTTTCTAATAAATGAAATATACACTGATTAAATTCATACTGATTTATTTCTTTAGATGCCACAATGTCCACTTAACACTTCATTAGACCAACTGTCAATGCAGTCTCTACCTGAACACTTACCTGGAACTATGAACTCTATTTCTTCTGATACTGCAGTTCCTAGTCTATTAGATGCAAAACAGCGGTATTTTCCTTGAAAGTGAGAGATGTGGCCCTCATTTGGGATCTTGAATGTGCCTGAATTGTTAGATGCAATTATCCGAGGGTCAGAAAGATCAAAAGGTTTATCATCCTTAGTCCATGAAAATCTAGATGATAAAGTGAAATTCACCCTTAGTGACATTTCTTATTTTTAAAAGGTTTTAATAAACAAATGCACATATGATAAAACCAAGACAATTTATGAGTTGTAAATATACACCAAAGATCTTAGCAGTGTATAAAACATATTCAAGCAATTTTTTCAAGCAAGGAAAATACATGAAAAGCAAGAGAAGAGATGGAAGGCAGATTTATTCTCTTTTAAATTGAAGTTATTTTAAAAGTTTTCTGATTAGAGATATAAGTATGGATCGTTACTATACTTTAGCACATGAAGTAAAAATAAAAATAGAAGGTGCTACTCTGTGAATGTCTGTATGTAGAAGACACACAAACACACCAAACACACACACTCAAGGTAACTTTGTTAATCCCCATTTATTTGTATTTTTATCTTTTTTCAACTCTGTGATATTTTTGAAACTATGTTAAATATATATTTCTCAGTTCAAAATTGTCAGTATTACAATACCATTAAAATAATTTTATGATATTATGTCATTTTTGTTACGTTATTTTCCCCATTTCAATGCTTTTCCTGTTATAAATAATGGTAAGAAACTCTATAATTTTACCCTTTGATAAATTTATTTTTCATTATTTCTGCAGAGAAATTCTTTATAAATAATCAGAGTACATTAGTAGATAAAAAATTGGTTATAGCTTTCGAAAAAAATATTTTAGAATTGTATTTAACAAAAAAGGTACACAGTTACGTTCTACCCAAATATGAATACTTTCATGGATAATAATGTAACCATACTTTTGTGACATGTATGAAATAAATACATTTTAATTTTGTAGACTTAACCACCATTTAATTAGAAAATTTCTGATTTAGTCACATGCAGATTAGTATTCTACCTAATGATAGTAACATTAAAATAGTATACTATAAAGTTCCATCCAATAAATACTCACTAATATATACTTACTGTGGTTCAGGGTTTCCTTTCGCTTCACATTCAATTTGAAAATACTCATCGAAAGGAAAGGCCACTTGCACATGTGACTGCTTTATGATTGTTGGAACCTGTTGAACTGAACGTCAAAACAGTATACTTGAATAATGAGGTTTTCAAACATGAAACACGATTAAATAATAGAGAACAACATGTGCTTTCTACATTGGTTTGTGTGGTATGTGTGGTGGTTCATCTTCAGTATCAACTTGACTGCATTTGGGATCTCACAAGAGACATATGACTGGGAGCATCTATCTGGGTATTTCCAGAAAAGTTTAACTGAGAAAAGGAGAGCCATCAGGAATGTGAAATGTGAACAGTACCACCCAAGGTGCTGGAGACCTGAATTGAAGAAAATGGAGTAACAAACTGAACACCATTCATCCCTTTCTGCTTCCTGACTGTGGAGTGACTCTGGCTATTGACCACCTACATCAGTCTATCACCATCTTCCTTGCCACAGTGGAGTCCATCCAGTCAAATCATGAACCAGAAAAAACCCCTCCCTCACATTGATGCTTATTTAGAAGTATTCTACTATAGTAATGGGAAGAGGAATTAATACAAAAAGTAAAAGACTAATCTAAGTATTTGACTTCTTCTCTGTAACATATATTTATATCTAGAGAATACAGTGCTTGCTATCATTTTATATTGCTTCACATATAACTTTCAGTTAATCCTAGAAATATATGATAAGTTTTTAACACAGAAAAAAATTATTTCTATTTAAATATCATAATGAACTGATTTAGCATCTCTCACCCAAATGATATCCTATATCTTTTTTGATAGTTCTTCTATTATAGGGCATGTTTTTTCCCATCTTTCTTTCCATGTAATATGTTTCACTAAATAGCCTCCACATTACAGACATTTCTATTATTGGATCATCAGTGTATGATGAATTTGCAGATATGGATATAATGGAACTGACTCTGGGGATAAATGCTAAAATCATTTCACAACCAATGCATTATTATAGTGGTTCTCATAGCCTGAAGCCCTTGATTAATGGCTCCTTTAAAACTGCTAAAAATCCATATTACTGCAAAAGATTTTTATTTGATTTCTGTTTATTGTTTTATTTTGTGAAAAACTTTTCTACAATCTTCCTAAGGATTTGACTTTTCCCAGTTATGAATTCATTTTTTATCTGTTCTATACTTGAACCATTATTCCCCTGTCCAAAAATCAACTTAAAATAAGACTACACAAAATATTAGTCATTGAAAATTATCATTTATATTGTCAGTTTATATTGAAGTTTCAGAATGATTTGGGTCATTCTAAGGAAAAATATCTGCATATCACCATCTGGCCAACCAAAATTTGTCTGTCAATAATATTTTCAAGTAAAAATAGTGTGTGTGCAGAAGCAATGATATACTCAAAAATAAATTCCTTTCACTTTAGTGCAGCAGAATTATTTTATGCCTGTTTTAACGTGTGCATCCAGTGTTGTTCAAAGGTAGAGAACTAACTGAGTTAATTTAGTTCTATGGATTCAACTATTTTAAGCTTAACCAAAACTGTTTTGGTTTGGGGGTATATGCATATAATTAAGTCCATGAAATACATCTATGTTGGACAGCTCAGTGTTCATGCCATCATTCATGTTAGGGAAACAGTATTTGTCCTAATGTGTATCTCAAAGAATCAGTACAGATAACAAGGACAGTGAAGAGGGGAGGAACAGGCACTAGGATATTATTTTCAAAACACTTGGATCTCACACATCTTTTAAATGTACCCCTGAGATTGCTAAAAGCATCCACATGCTCGTTGGCACTTCTCTTGTTTCTGATTAATACCATTTCTAAGCAGAGTGGGTATTGAGCTTCTTGCAATGGTGAATGGGGGGGGGAGAGAGAGAGAGAGAGAAAGAGAGAGAGAGAGAGAGAGAGAGAGAGAGAGAGAGAGAGAGAGAGAGAGAGAGAACAACAGCAGTTCCCACAGACACCAGCTAATAACTTGAGAACAACTTGTTTATTACAACATTATTCTTTCTTAAATTTGCTAAGGTTGTAAAGGTTCTGCAATAACTAATTATTCAGGGAAAGGAGCTAATAACCTTTGGGTGTTTCTATGAATATATATTCCACATTACAAATCCTTTCCTCTATAATTAGGCCAATTACAGAGACACCAGACTCGTTGACATTCAAATTGGATACCTGCCTTGGTCGCATTTACTAGTGAGTGCTCCAGAGTGCCAAAATAAATGGGCAATATTCAGCTGCTCTGAAAACATGCTATTAATATTTTATAACAATTGTCTGAGGACATTACAGCATGAACATTTATAAGTAACAGGGACAATCAGCATAATAATAAGTGACATGAGCTAAGACAAAATTTCACATCCTTCGTTACTGTAAAGTAAGTGCAAAACAACAGAGTATGAATGTGTTTGTTAAAGAATAAGGTCAGAGGTTTCACTCTGGAATACCACATGCATCTTTGCTACCCTTGACTTGGACGTGCACTCTTATACAAGAGAATCTAATGGGGATGAAGAATGGTGTCAACAGTTAAAAGCACTTGTCCCTTCCAGGGGACCTGCATGTGCGTCTGTGTACCACATATTCAGTGCCCTCTTTAGGCCTCGTTTGGAACCAGGCATGTACATAGTACACAGACACACATGAAGGCAAGACAAAACAAAATAAACAACAACCCCCCCAACACACATAACGTAATTTCTTTTAAAGGTGGAGTATACTTAATGTGAGAGTATACTATATTCTTAGATGTTCAATGATGAATTTTGATGTGCTTGTACATTTTGTAAGATTTCAGCTACACGTGAAAGGAAATGTACACATAGGCTTATGTGTACGCAGATCAGGGAAGTGAACTTCCTTAGCAGATGAAAATACAGAAACAGGGGCTCAAGTATCTGGTAAGAAGAGAACAGAGTGGATTCTCACCTAATTACCAGGACACTGTGTTGTGTAAAATGGCTTCTTTAAAGTAATTAAGAGTGACATTCAGAGGAGATTTTAAAACATATCACAAATGAGTTTCTTGCTTTCTAGTCACATTGAATCTAAGTACTTCAAAAGGAAATTTTCATCTTTATATTAGTACTTCTTAAATATTGATTAAATTGTCTGAGGTAAGGACTGTACCTTTAGCATTTACATTATCCATAATGATTCACATCTCAAAGACCTTTTATAGGTTGAAAAATCTTTCAATTATCCACATTCCATCCTTCATAGACCATTACACAAAGCATGTTTACAGTTGCATTATTTTAGAACTATTAATATTAAAATTTGTTGAAATATTTGACTACCTTGTTACATGCAGTTTTGCCAAGGTATTATTCATATATATTCATAAGACCACTGACTAATGACTTAAAATAATTCATATTCTAGAATACACTAGATTGGGAGGCAAAGTGGGCAATAAGACTTTGAACTCTACCATGACTTTTTGTTATTTTCGTAAGCCAATGTTCACATTTTTAAGTTAACTCTTTGGGGTGGGGGAGAGAATATGAGGCTTCTGGGGCTGCAGAGATGGCTCAACAGTATTATCATGTATACTGCTCTTGCAAAGGGACCAAATCAGTTCCCAGCTCAGGTGTCAGACCTATTACCCCAGCTCCGGGAGGATCTGACTCCCTTTTCTGGTCTCTGAGGGCACATTCACTCACATGCATGTACCTCCACCTGAACACACATATAAGTAATTGAAAAGAAACCAAATCTTTGAAAAAAATGTGATTTATTCAATTCCTTTTTGTTATGTTTTTGAATGTTAGAAATTTCTAGAATATGTTTCTCCTTAAAGATAAACTAACCTGAATATTTAAAAGTAAAAGCTTCTTCTAATAGTCTATATCATCTTAGACATATGACAAATGCTATCTGATATCTCCGTTATATTTCTTGTAACTGACTAAGGTTGTTTGAAAAACAAATTTACTAAGTTGAAAAGTTATGAGGGCAGCTAAATATCCTAGCCTGGAAAACATAACCATGAACCTTCATGATAATTCAGATACTGCATGCAAAAATTATATCCTCAATCCATATGTGTTCTACTTAAAATGCAGACACAAACTTCCATAACAGGGAATATATGCTTTTACCTGAGAGTGGTATTTCAGCTGTTGACAATTTTAACAGGAGGAAAATTAGACTCAGGATCAGTCTCTCTTCCACATAGAGGCAACCCCATCGTTCCTCGGAAAGGAGACAACGTACAAAGATTGAAAAAGGGCTCTACTTCTTTCTGTTCTCTGAGGAAATGTGAGAAACCTGCAATTAAAACCCAATAAAAAGGATATTTGTCAATCTACTTAAAATGTGAACACAGCAGAAATTAATCACATAGTTATTGACAAGTTAATAAACTTACTATCTAATAACAACAATTCAAGAGACAAAAGATAGTTAACATATAATATATTGTAAACCATGAGCCATTCCAATGATTCCTATTTGTAAGTCAGACTGAGGTTCCTATGGAAAGCTGTTTCTTACACTGTAATGTGTTAGTGGCTATAGGGATAATTTGATTAATTTTATTCTGAAAATAGTACTGTCTCAATCAATTCTTTAGGTTAATTATAAAGGATTATAAAGACAAGAAGATATTTGGGACTCTTCTTGTAAAGTACTTCTTATATTCAAGATTTCACAAACAATGAGATGGTATTTCAGGAAAAAGAAGGAAAACTGAGGACATAATGAGGGATTTAAGGAGATGGAATCAGTCATAAAGAGCTAATCTTGCAAGCATGAGGATCCAAGTTTGAACCTCAAGAAGCAAAGGAAAATTCAGGTGTAGCTGGGCATAGTAACGAAACCAACGCTGAAGAGACAGAGAGTGGAGGATTCCTGGAGCTCACTGACCAGCTAGTCCTGCCAGTCAGATATAAGAGGCCTGTCTCAAAAGTAACATTGGCAAGGTTGGGTATATCTAAATGTGAAACAATGGAAATTCATTGTATTCATGTATGAAACTATCAAAGCATACAAAATAAAATTATAAAGGTTGAGAGTGATAAAAGAAAGATATTCAATGTTGACGTTTCCATATGCACACATGTAAACACAGTCAATCATCGGATAAATACAAGCATCCACTTGCACCTATGCACACACATGTACACACACATAAGCACACAAATACACGTAAACACACACACACACACACACACACACACACACACACACATCCCCAAATGGAGAAAGAATATATTTTAAGTAAAATTTACAAATATGTTGTTTCAAGCAGAAGCAAATTCACCAGTTTATTTCCATTTGAAAATAAAATAGGATTAAAAATTTGACTTTCTTTTCTTCCTGTTATTAGTTCATATTTATTCATGAAATATGGCAGCATCTTCACATTATCCACAGTATATCTGAGATGATAACACAATGATTTGCTCAAGGATGTGATTGTCTTCAAGGATGCAATTTTATTTCTAAAAAAAAAAATCAGTTACTTTATTTATTCACTAAATATTGACACAGAAACAGACAGATCACTACATCTAAATTTACTTCCAAGTGTGTAGACCTTTTAGTTTCACCTCAAAATGTAACTCAAGAAATTATAGGAGCTGAGCAGATAGCTCAGTGATAGGTCTTTGAATTCAATTGTCAGCACTGCAAAACCAAAAGAAAGTAAGAGGTAACAGAGCCTGTGGTCTCAGTTTCTTTTCCTGATTATAAACTACTCTGACAACTTAAAGGGGTAATACAATCTATCATGATAGAGAAATCAAGGCAGTACGAGCTTGAAGAGCCTAGTCACATTGCTTTCAATCCGAAACTGACATGAATGTAGCCTGTGGCTGTTCTTTTCCCTTTGCACAGAGTTCATATCCTAGCCAGTGATTGGTCCCACCCACACAAATGGGCTTTCCCACTTCAACTAACACCATTGATATAATGTCCCAAAAAGAGTAGCCATAGGCTTATCTCCTAGGGGATCCTAGATTCTATCAAGTTCACAATTAACACCAACATCACTTGTGTCTTCTCTAATATTTAAAGTAAAAAAAAAATAAATCAAATCACCCAAAATATCAAACAACTGAGCAACTGAGAATTTTTTTTTAAATTTTTATTTTAAATTTTTTTTTTCAGCAAATCAAAAAAATTTAAAAAGCATTCAAACAGAATAAAATGAAAAGAAACAAACAAGCAAAATACCAGGGTCAGATATACTTATACAAGAATTCTATAGAGCCTTCAAACAAGCAATACTTTTTGAGTTATGTTTAAAGAAATTCAGAACCACAATAAGCTCCTTCACAAAGCAAATAATATTGAAATAGTGAAATCAAGTGTAAACCCAACAAAAATATATAAATTATAGTCCAGTATCCCTCATGAGTATAACATACAAAAATTCTCAATGAAGTAGTTGCAAACTGAATACAATAGATATAAAAAAAATAATATTCCATGAATAACTGAATAACTGTTTTTTTTTTTTTTTTTTTTTTTTTTTAGAAGACCATACTCCATATACAGGCTGCATGTTTTAGGGTAGCCCCCACTCCAGATGTTTGAGACCTACATGAAAACCAAGCTGCACATTTACAACATATGTGCAGGGAGGCCTAGGTTCAGCCCATGGAGGTAGATCTGTGTAGACTAGGTATGCTCCACGGTTGGTGATTCAGTCTCTGAGAGCTCCAAGGGTTCAGGTTTGTTTACTCTGTTGATCTTCCTGTGCAGTTCCTATCTCCTTAGGGCCCACAATCCTTCCACCTATTCTTCTTTAAGAGTCCTCAAGCTCCATCCACTGTTTGGCTCTGGATGTCTGTATCTGTCTGAGTCAGCTGCTGGTTAGAGCCTCTCAGAGGACAGCTTGCCCCTGTCTGTTCTCAGGCTGGAGGTTTAGATCCTGGGAGCTCTGGTTGAATCTTTTGATACTCATTCTAAAAAGGACAAAAGCACCCTCACTTTGGTCTTCCTCCTTCTTCTTGAGTTTCATGAGGTTTATGCGTTGCATCTTAGGTATTGTGTGTTTTGGGGCTAATATCCGCTTATCAGTGAGTGCATACATGTGTGTTCTTTTGTGATTGGGTCATCTCACTCAGGATGATATTTTCTAGCTCCATCCATTTGTCTAAGAATTCATGAGCTCATTATTTTTAATAGCTGAGTAGTACTCCATTGTGTAAATGTACCACATTTTCTGAATCCATTCTTCTGTTGAAGGACATCTGGGTTCTTTCCAGCTTCTGGCTATTATAAATAAGGCCGCTATAAACATAGTGGAGCATGTGGCCCTGTTGCATGTTGAAATATCTTCTGGGTATATACCCAGGAGGGGTATAGCTGGGTCCTCAGGTAACACCATGTTCAATTTTCTGAGGTATCGCCAGACTGCTTTCCATAGTGGTTGTACCAGCTTGCAATCCCACCAACAATGGAGGAGTGTTCCTCTTTCTCCACATCCTCACCAACATCTGCTGTCACCTGTGTTTTGGATCTTAGCCAATCTGACTGGTGTGAGGTGGAATCTCAGTGTTGTTTTCATTTGCATTTCCCTGATGACTAGGGATGCTGAGCACTTCTTTAGATGTTTCTCAATCATTCGAGTTTCCTCAGTTGAGAGTTCTTTGTTCAAATCTCTACCCCATTTTTTAATAGGGTTACTTGATGGTCTGGAATAAGAACTGAAGAGAATTTTAAAAATGATTTAGGGACTATCCATTGGCAGCAGCAGCTCCTTTTATACTTTGACTTTGAGAAATTGTACAGTGAACATGAAGGACAAGACTCTCTTCCATTACACTTTCTTCAGAAGATATAAATTGGAAACATTTTGTTTTATGAATAATTTTATTTTGTCTGATTTAATTGTCCATCTGAAAAATATGGGAGTCTAAAAAACCAGTTATCCTTGCTTAAGAATATTTACAAGTATGATAACTTACAGGAATATCACTGTGATGATTACTGCTCTTTTTCCTTGTGAAATGACTAAATCTAATCAACAATGAAATGCATAAGAACATTGCTTTTATTAGAAAAATATCTGAGTTCTACACATTAGCACAAAGTTTCAAGACACTCTCATCTACTTCAAAATTGAAGTCTCCAAAGATAATATTAACATTTTACCCTTTGAATTTTGCTTTCCTTCCATCTTAGACAGTAGATAATAATCATCTGAATTTACTACTCATAGTGACATACCACTTTTAGCCTGTATTATTCAATATTCATTACATTAATATTTAATACCAATGGCTTCAATGACATTTCACATATGTGCTTAATGAATTGCCCTCTATTTGTTAGGAGCAAAGCTTTTTAAGCCATGATGATGTTAAGAGGCCACCTTTCCAGGTTAATATCTAATATATTATCACAAGTAGAATTAAGGGCAGAATTAAGGACAGTCAACTAAGTCAGAACTCATTTATTGAATCTCCTGGTTTAGATTAATGAATTGAATGGTCTCTAATTGCTCTAGTAGAGTTGTTCATAAAGGCCTGCTGCTCAGGAGCATCCATCTGACTTGGAAGTTTAATGGTCAACTAAGACATCCTATACCATAAAAGGACATGGGGCAGTTATGATACCGTGTTTGTAAACCTTGCACACATGAGGATCATAGGCCAACTTGGTATGCATAGTAAGTTCCAGCCAAGCCACAGATACACAGACACTATCACAGAACAAATAAACAAAAATGATAGTACATGATATCTTAGTATTCCAATAAAACTATGTGCTTCGAGACATATCAAATTTGAGAATATAGTTCATTCTTCTTCTCTTCTATAGAAAGTGCTTTCCATTTACCTGCAATTTGTGTGCTCATAATATTTGACATTAAAAAATTTTAAAGGTAAAATATGAGACTCCTTTTAAGCAAGCCATTAATAGTAAAGTCAGAATCTGCAATAACTACCAGACTGAGGAAGAAAGTAAGCCTTAATTTCATTGTCAGAAACATAAAGGGTACATTGTTAGGTAATTCTATTTTGAAACAGAAAACAGAAATAGAATTATAATCCTATTTATCTTTCTTAAAAGAATTTGAATTCAATGACTCATGCCAGAGCTCAAAGATAAAAGCAATTATTGGAGCTCAGGGTAGAGCTGATACATACAAGTGTAAGATATACAAAGGTAATTTGAGATCCAGTTCCATAGAGACAATTTCTAATAGCTTAATTTCATGACATTGACTATAAGGCAGGACAATCAATTCAATGACATAGTATCAAATTTGGATAAAACTCTCTTATAACTTTATCAGATTGTGAAAATAGATTTATTTCTCTTAGTGACAGAATAGACAAAAACAGAGACCTATATATCACATCTATGTATTGCTAGTTCCTTCAACCTAGAACTTAACATAATACTTGGATGTAACTAAAATAGTATAAAAGCAAAAAGGAGGAGGGGTGGGATGGGGTTTCTAGGGAGGGGAAATGGGGAAAGGGGATGGCATCTGAAATGTAAATAAATAAAATACCCAATAAAAAAGAAAAAATAGATATCACATCACACATTTGACTCTTCCAAATGGCTAAACTCTTGAACAACTACTTGAATGGGAATTCTGAACATGTTAGCTTAGAGATATTAGCTTAAACAAGCACAAGCAGAGACTTGCCAATGTGATCCTTCCAATGAAGCCACTACAAGGAGATTTCATTGATCCATCTGGGCATATTTTGTTTGATTGTGTACTACAGATCAAACCTAGGGACTTCTACAGCTCAATAAAATCCCTACACTGGAGCTATATCCTCGGTTTTCTCTGATGTGTTTAGGAATTCCAAGGTAACAAATCTAGAAACAATTAATCCATAACTTAAGTTAATCTCATGCCATTGGAAAGGAAAAGAAGGGAGGCAAAGCTTCTTTCGATTCCACTCTGCCTTCTGAGAATATGCTGCATTATTAAGACCTGTTAAGCAGCAAAATAGCAAGCCATATCATGGACAATTGAATTACTGTACATATGCTATTACTTGGTGTGCTGCTCAGGAAATTAATTTGGCCTCTTGCATGCATTCATGCTAGTAGGTGTAATAGTCTGTAGTATATGAGATGTTCTTCAGGGTCAGGTGGGACAATGTATTACTAGTACGAACAGTATATCAACCCTAACAGCACTGATAGCGGTGGCCAATGTGTTCCTTCAAGGGTTCTGATCAGTTATCTCTGTTAACTAAAAGTAGGCTCCAAAACCAGAGAAGGCATTATTATATAATACTACCTCGATTTTAAGATTATAGTTAGTTTATATGCTTTTCGTAGAGTTATAGGAAATCACTTATATCACACCTTCAAACATAAAAATATAATCTCCAAAACATTAGTGGCATATAATATCAATTGGATTAAAATATTACAGAAAAGAAAAAGGTGAAGAAAATTTTCTCTTCTCTTTTATTGTGTTCTTACACCTCCAGTGTAGCTTTATATCCCATCTGAGAAGTCCCTTTCTTACTATTGGAATGTTGTAGGCCTTTGGCTCACTGGGTAACTTATGAGTCTAGGCCCCAGGAAGCTATGCAGACCTGCTCTCTGGCAGTCTTTGTATGTCTTATGAGCTCAATCCTGGGCTGTAATAGCTATTCTTGGTTCTCTGCTTGACCACATCTGGAATTAACTACAATCCAGATTCAGATGACATACCTGCAAGAGATTATTGTTGCTTGGTTTGAAGTGGGTGAATCTACTTCTAGTTCAGACCTCTGAGGTAGGAAGTCAAAACCTTTGATTTGGATTTTATTTTTTTTTTTTTTGAATTTTATAAGACTAAAGGGTTTTTTCTTTCTATGCCCTGGAACTCACTCTGTAGACCAGGATGGCCTCAAACTCAGAAATCCACCTGCCTCTGCCTCCCAAGTGCTGGGATTAAAGGAGTGCGCCACCACTGCCCAGCCCTGATTTGGATTTTAAAGTGGGAAGACACATCTTTAATCTGAGTCATACTTCTGCTGGAATCCTATATATAAGGACCTGGAAGGAGGAAGTTGTTATTCTTTTCTCTACTTGCCCTTGCCTTGCTAGCTCTAGCTCATCACTCTTTCATTGGCATGGGACCCTTTGATTTATTTATTAATTTATGCCAGCATATACAGAAGTCCACCTGGGCATCCAGACTTGTGGACTGAGCATCTACTGGATTCTTGAACTTTGCATTTATAGCTAGACATTATTGGACTAGTTGGTCTTCAGCCTGTAAGCACCCAATAAATTCCCTTTTTATAGAAGGAAAGAGATTCATTCTATAAGTTCTGTTACTCTAGAGAACCCTGACAAATACAGTAGCCCACACCTTGTCAAACAATAAAAGGAAAGCTATCTAGAACACTCATTGGCCAATGACAGCTCTGTCATCAGTAGCAGCTAGCAGAAGGCAGGAGATTCTCCCAATTATTCCAACTAGACTGGAATGGAATAATAGTATACTATTTTTACAGACAACTCAGTTGGTTTTAGGCTGGCTTGCCATGTAACAATAGCTATTTTGTGTTATCCAGATGAAAAAGCACAAAAGAAATGGTGTAATACTGGTAAGTAGCAACAGTTGTGAAAGGTATACTATTCCATCTCTTCTAGGGTATGCATTGATGTTTCTGTAACAAAGTCATTTGTACTGTTCCTGACTTTGGTTAAAATCATTTCCTAATGTTCATTCGTTCCTTGCATATTCAAACTCAGTTAAGATATTTCAGCAACAGTATGTCAATATTCTTAGACAGAGGCAGACAAATTTGTAATTCTTAAAGCCAGTGACATTTATTTAAAGCAACAAGATAAAAAACAAAACAAAACAAAACAAACAAAAACCAAAAAAGACAGACTTGCTAAGGCTGGCATGAGTTCACTATTTAATCCCTTTGGATTTAAAGTATTCATTCAGTATCACTTATACAGCTAGGAAATACTGTGAGGCAATGCTTTTTTTTTTTTATTGGTTTAAGATGTTAGAAAGCCACAGAGTAAATGGAATATAAGTCTAATTCACAGTAATCATTTAAATCCTGACAACTTTGAATACACTCAGGATACATTTTCATCTCTATTTTGTATTTTGCTTATTAATTCACCAAAGGTTTTTATTGGAGTCTGCTTTAAATTTTATAATGAAATATAAACAGTCAAAGACGAATAAAAAAGTGAAGAATTTCCAGTTTGCATAAGCACACTCATTTCATCCTTATAAATTGAACGTAAGGGAAAAAAGCATTTCTAATGAAGCTGATTGTCTCTGGCTGCTGTGGATGTATTATGAATAATGACTATTCCCTAATAATCATTGTTTTTCTTCACTTAACAATAATGGTGTCATGTTTACTAAGAACTGTTGACCTGAGGGTTGAGGATCTTTTAATGTTTCTCATGAATTGTAAATATACTCTTTTTCACTTAGAAAATAAAACCTATTGAAATGTGTATGTTGGAATTTAAAAGACAAGAGGTTTTTACTTCATCCTAAAGAGAGGAGGAATAACCAGATATCTTAGAAAGCAAGTAAGTCTGAGACAGTATGTTTGGCCTAATGATACTTTATTTATATCCTTGGCATTTTCTATTTGCAATTATATTACAAACCCATTCAGGATCGAATTTCTAAAGCAAAACTAGAATAAGGCATATCAAATGAAAAAAAATATTATGATCACTCTGAAAAAGAGATACGAGGCTACCACTAAAAGGTCTGGAACACAAAGCTGAGAATGTCAGTGACACTCCATCTCCCTTTATCTTGGAGACATGGACTGTACACAACCAAAAGAAAAAAGCCGAACTATGTGACACTCCTTTCCTCAAGGACCAGCACCCATCTGTCACAGACACCATGAATTCCAGAGACCAGAAATAACTTATTTTATTCTAAATCATTATATACTTTTTTCTATTCAGGATGTTTGAAATACAACACAATATTTTTTCAAACCAACAGAAATAAACACAATATGGCACTGATATCCAAATAAAGAACACAATAGTTTTGTATTATAGTATGAGCTACTGCTATAACTTGGAATTGTGTGAATTTCCCTCCCTTGTACATAAAAAGCACTTAAAATCACCAAACTGCATCCAGCAAGCTGTTGTAGACAAAACCATTTGACACTTTCATGATGGAGGGGAAGTCACCTTCATTTCACTCTGACCTCAAATGCTCCTTTATGAAATTCCTTTTTATGCAATTTTCAGACTACAGTAAAAGATTCCCCTGGTTTGAAATCAGGTCATAGTTGGGTTAGGAGGTCCAGCAATTTCCATAAGCCTGACATGTGATTGGAATCATCCAACACTTTGAAAGTGAGGAAGGATAAACACACAGAAAATTAATAAATGCTTTTGTTCAGTCACTTGCTTGGCTCCTATCATGAATCAATTTACACATGCCATAAACAAAGTAATCTTGAAATAACTGTTAATGGCTTTTCACTCTGAAAACAAAGGAAATACCCTACATTATAGCCATCTCCACTTAGAGTGTGTTTCATGTCACTGAAGTGACAAGACAAAGGAATTGCTTGAAGTGTTAATTCATCCTTCCTGCAGAGATGGCATATTTTCATACAATGGATCAAGAAATGTGTATTCTATTATAAGCCAATTGATTAAATTGAAAATAATGTCAGTCTTGTTCATAATTATGTGAGATCCATTAATATATTTCTTTAAGTAGCCAAATAATGTGATTTAGCATACTTTGGAAAATAATATGCCAAAACAAATACACGCTAGTTTTTGTCTTTGTTAGTCTATATACCAACACACAGTATTCTATAAAGCTGTCTAATTATATTTTATTTCATGGGGTATTGCAAAAAATAATAAAAAAGAAAACCTACCTCAAATTAATGTCATACAGGAATAGAGAAAATAATTTAACTTTACCAAATGAAAGTTATCTTCATAGGATTTTTCACAAAATATTTTATGTAATGATGGTAATCATCTACAAGGTATCTTTAGTAGTAATATAAAATTACATCATGCTTAAGTGCAAGCTTGTAAATGGTTCCATATGTTTAAATCTGAGTGTGTGCTCTAATTTACTATTGTGATAAATAGTTGTGTAGTAAGTAATGATGTTGTGTGTGTATTGTTATTAAAATATTCATTTTGGAAAACATTTGGGGATTCTTACAAAACTCATTTCTGACTATACAATCCAGCCTTTAACTCCTTAGTTTTCACTAAAGGACCTTGAAAACATCAAACCCATACAAAGTCCTGTACATGAATGTTTACTAACAGCATTATGCATCAAACTTGTCAATGCTAAGAAGCAACGGCATGACAGTCAGTCAGTCTATACATCCAACAAAGATGGCTTTCTTGGTTGTTCTATGTTATTGTAACAAACTCCATGACGAAAAGCAACTTGGGGAAAAGGGGTTTACACAGTTGACAAGGCTAATAAGAGAAGGAATTGAATCAGGGACAAAGGCAGAAACTATGGATAAAAGCTGCTTACCAGCTTCTTCTCCAAGCTTCCTTCTTTATATGACCCAAGACTGTAAGCTGCAGAGGTGGCACCATGCACACCTGGTTGATTGTCCTCATCAACCATTAATCAAGAAACTTCCCCCAGAACTGCCTATGTACCAGGGAAGCAACTTTCCACTCAAATCAAGTTTCCATCTTCCTAGATGACTCTAACTTCTGTGAGGTCGACAAACACTAGTCAGTGAAGTAGGTAAATAAAAATCAAACACACTAGGGTACACCAATTGTGTAGAATATTGTTGCTATGAAAAAATAAATAATCAAGCTAGGAAGAAAAATCAAAATATGAAAGAAAAACTTAGGTTCATTTTAATTAGTGAAGGAAGCCAAAATGGGGCAAGGAGCTATGTATTACACTCTTAATTGTGGGATATTCTGGAAGACAGTCACATCGATGATTACTAGAGATTAGGAGTTAAGGAGGGAAAGAGGTGCAGAGAAAATACTCATATGTTTACAGTGGTAAATAAATGCCACCAAGAGCACATCGTACCTTGTCTGTTTATGGGGAAAAAATGTGATGGTTAAGTTAACTGTAGCATGTGCATCACTCTAATAAGGCTATTAATAAGGTAGTGCTGTGCATGTGTGGGGGCAGAGATCACGTTATACATCTTATTCAATATTACTGTAAGCCTAAAAGCTTTTCTAAGTGAAATATATTTTAAAAGCTCTGCAATGTATAGGGACTAGCAATCATAACAATTATATCAGATTTCAAACATATCACACAGAAGTCATGTTTAGAAATACATTTTTAAATTTAAAGAAAGGACCCTTATAAATCCCCCTCAGAGTTCTATATCTAGATTCATGCCAAAATATATCACAGAACACTCAACACACAAATTTGGTATGCATCCGACAATCCAAAAATTGTTCCTGTCTAATATTATTTTATTTTCTTATTATCTAGTCTTCTTTATTGTTTCTGTTCTTTTCCCTTGTCCTCCCTTACTTTTAAACTTTGCTCAATATCATGCAAGAAACGTAAAAAAAAAAAAAAAATACTTCTGCAAAGTTGTTTTGAGTATTGAAAAATATTAAAGTATTTATTATGTCTCAAACATAATCATATAAAACTAACCACAAATGAGAAGTTAGAAACTTGAAAAATGATAATTTACATACAATGATTGGTTGTAACTAATATCATATATAATAATAGCAAAGAGATTAGAAAATCTACACTTAAATTATGAGAAGTTTAATGTTTTTCCCTCGTAAATAAGAAATATTTGTAATGAGCACACTGTACTCATAAATCTAAAATTTAGATGAAAATGTTTTTAATAGAATTCCAGCAATTTTGTGCAAGGTTCTGAATCATGTCCTTATACTATGAAATGATAAATAAAGAGATTCAGTTTAAACAAGTTCTCATAGATATATTTGCATCTATTAATTCACATATTTGTGAAACACAATACATTTTCTGAGGCTGGTGTCATATTTTACTCATCATTATTGTGTCTGTATAATGTGACATTCAATAGATCTTTCAGAAAAAAATGAATAAATTTAATACATATCTCAAAATATATGCAAAATGTATTCTACATAGAGAACATCAATTACATTTTAAATATTTTTCTGCTCTCACACAAAGATAACTTCAAAATTTATCCCTTAAAATACTTGTTATTCAATATGGCTTTGAAAGCTTAAAATATTTGAGCTGCACATTGCTTGGTTTGCAGCAATAATTTCATAAAGGCTAGCAGAAATAGAATTTTCAATGAATCTCATTAGTTTTATCAGTATCTAGTTAAGGTTAACTATATTCATAGAATTTAGTCATTTTGACAAGTGCCAACAATCTCAAAGTTAAATTTTCTTAGACTTGCTTTCAAATACTTAAGCCTTGATGCGATACTTATGTGGATGGTACTTCATTTTAATATACCTTATAAGTAGGATGATATGAAATCTGAAAGAAGTTAGTTTAAACTTTCATTATCATTCATCAAATATAGCAGAATCAGTTTATATTTAGTTTAGGGAGCTGATTTAGTTTTAAAAGTATTGGGTGGTTGGGTAGTTATAACAGTGTTAGAAGAGGGATCAGAGTGGAATAAAAATATTTAATATATGGAGAATTACAAAAAAGAGTATGCAGACTGAGGGATTTAGTTCTATTTCTTATTCTACACAATTCTTCAATGAATACTTTGCTTTCTAACTCTGATTAGAAAGTAGTTGGTCCCATCATCTGGTCTACCTCGAAGGAAGTGGTCTTGCAAGGCTCTGGTACAATGCTGCAAAAATTTAACAGCTGGGGCCCACTGAGATATGGGTTATATTGTAATGTTATGGTAATGTGTGTCCCCAAAATACATATGTGCATAGAGGCATATATGATCATATGATGGCTAATGCATGGTTTTTTGTTTATTGTTTTTTTGGGGGGGGGTGTTCTGGAAAACTTTAAGTTAAGGCTTGTCACACAAAATCTGGTGGCCAGCTGAAAAAATAAATAGGAATGGCCAATACCTCCAAAAGAGCTAAACCAGAAAAATAAAGAAGTCATATAGATCAAAATATGCATATAAAAAATCATGATGGGCTATGATACTGTATTGAAGAGGCATTATCAAAATTAAAACTTATGAATCTGAAAAAGCTATACCCTATTGTCTTTGTTACTTTCTGTTGTGATAAAGAGACACCATGAGCTATGCAACTTATAGAAGAAAAAAATTATTAGGGTTAGAGATTCAGGGAGAGAACTCATGAATACCATGGCAAAGAGCTGGAATTGTAGCAGAGAGCTTACATCTGATACACAAACATAAATCTTTGCACATGCACGTGTGTGTGTGTGTGCATGTGGTGGCATTCACATGCACATGTGTGTGTGACAGAGAGAAAGGGGAGAGAGAGAGAGACAGAGAAAGAGACAGAGAGAGAGGGAGGAGTAAAAATGGTGTGCAGTTTTTGACACCTCAAATTATATATCTCCTCCACATAGTAACATTTAATAATCCTTCTCAAACAGTTCAACTAGCTACTAACTGCAGACCCAATATACAAATTTATAAGCCTATGGGAAGTATTCTTATTCAAACCATCACAGCCATTAATCTTAACTACGGGCATTTCAAAAAGGTTTAACACACGATTTCCAATATAGGTACTCAAATATGTTATTATTTTGAATAATCAAAAAGTACTTACGCATCATTCAGTGACAAGGATGGTCACAATAATTATCAACTGCTAGAGACCATCAAGAACCTCAATATAGTGTTAGTCGATTTGATTCAGCCTTGCAATAATACTACAGGCATGGACATCTATAACTTCTGTTTTCCCATATCTGTGCTATTTTATATGATGGTGTGTTGATGTGAACACTTTCACTATGAAATCAATTTTTTTTTTTTTTGCTTTCTCCAAAGCAAAAGTACTGAGAGAAATTTATTGTTTTAAAACCCTGAAATAATTTTAAACTCTTAATAGGAAAGCCTTTAGACTTATTTTCTCCTATAACTCATACTTCATCAACTTCAAATCAAAATGGAAAATAATTTGAATAAGAAAATAAGAAGGATAACCAAGACGTCATCTGCTCAATATATAATAATAAATAAATAATAAATATGTGGAATACAATATAGACAAATGTTGATACCAGTAATCACCAGGAAGATGAAATAAAAACCACAAGAAATATTTATGAAATGCTTTATCATACCAGTAAGAATGACTATTATAAAAACAACATCAACTAAATAAAACATGGCAAGGATTTAGAGAAAGGAAACTTTCACTAAATGTTATTTTCTCTAGATGTTATTTTTAGGATCACAAATTAGTAAAATCACTATGGAAATTAGTATGGATTTGTAACAAGAAATTAAAAACACAGCTATAATCAATAATCAAGCAATTTGCCTACTTAGTAAGGATTCAAAGAATATGAATGACATCAGCAGGTACAAAATATGTGTGCAAAGTTGTGATGCAGCTCAGTTTCTAAAGTTCAAGTTTAACATGGACAAAGCCCTGATTTTTATTCTCAGAATCTCATAAACCAGGTATAGTGTCTCATAAAAGTATTCAAGAAGTAGAGACAGGAGAATCAGAAATTCAAGACTACCAGTGACACTAACTACAAGTCAGAGTCAGCTTCAGTTGCATGAGACCAAACGAGAAATAAAAAATAAAATCCATCTATACTCCCATGTTCACTAAACTATTATTCACAAGAGACAGGATGTGTAACCAACTTAAATGCCCAGTAGCAGAAATGTGAATATAAATAATGTGGCATGCTTTCACAATGAAACAGTACTCAGCAGTAAATAATTTTTTTTAATGCTGTACAAAGTAGGCACAGAAAAGTGCTGCATGATTATAAAACTTAGGAATCACAATCTGTGCCTCAAGTAAGGATGGTCACTCATCCTCAACAAGCCAATTTAAGGAATCAAAGCAAAAATATAATGCAGAACAAGGAAGTTTACTCAGTGTGGCTACTTTGGAGAGATGGAAAGAGATCCAGTAAATCCCCATTTCTGTCTTTTTTTATTATTATTTTTAATCATTTTATTTGTTTAAATTTCAACCTTCTGGTTATCCTTCTACAAACCCATCATTCATCTCATCCCTTCTCTTCCCCCTCACTGTTTGCTTCTACCCACCCCGCCACTCCCTGCCTCACCATGCTAGTAATTCCCTACGGTGGGGCATCAAGACGCCATATGACCAAGGGCTTCCCCTGTCTTTTTTTTTTTTTCTTTTTTTTTTTTTATGGAAAATATTTTTTTACATTTAAGATGTTCTCTCCTTACCCCATTTCCCCCCCTCCCTCCCAGGAACTCACTATCCCTTCCCCCCTCCTCCTGCCTCCACGTTGGTGTACCCCCTTCCACCTTCCCCTGTACCTCACCTCCTCACCCTCGAGTATCCCCCCCCCACGACGTCCAGCTTCATGGGACCAAGGATCTCTTCTCCCACTTATATATAGCCCTTGCATATATAGCTGGAGCCATGGGTCCCTCCCTAAGCGCTCCCAGGCTGGTGGTTTAGACCCTGGGGGCTCTGGTTGGTTGGGATTGTTGCTTTCCCCTGTCTTAAGACTCATAAAGTTAAACCAAAGTTTAAATAGCGACCAAGGACATGTAAATCTAAGCAATCCAGAAGGTCCTGTTCCCTATTGATCCATCATTGTCTGAGCTTATTTCAAATTATTATAACTGTGTCAAAACTCTTTCTAGGAGAGATAAGTTTCCCCTCTGGTTGGTGTCTTTTCCTTCTTCCAGAATGAGATTTCCAGAAAGAAATTCCATTTCTTTGCAGTCAGTTGTGTCAATAGTCTGATAATCAGATTGAGAGACACACGTGTTTCTTTAGAATATCTTCAATTTTGTCAGACCTATTACAATTTACTCTGGTTGAAATAAAACCATACTGAGAGAGTAGACTGATAATTATCAAAAACTGTAGAGGTGAGGACAGCATGGGTGGATGTGTTTATGAGAACAAAGAAATAGCTAGAGGGTATAAGTTCTAGCATACTGTTGTACTAAAGGGTGATTACAAGTAACAGTGCTGTACCATATACATAAAAATAACCAGAGAGGAAGATTGTGAATGTTTGAATTACAATGAGAAAATAAATGGCAGATGTTTGAGATGAAGGCTGACTTAGCTTCAGTTGCTCATCCTGCCACATAATCACTTACCACAGTATCACAATATACTCCATAAATATGTAGAGCTATTACTTATCAATTAAACATAAGATAATTAAAATTTAAAAGTCATAATCTATAAATATATTCCTCCTGTCACTTCCAAACCTCCAGGAGACTCATGATGAAGTAAATCAACTGTGATCAAATTGATTTAGGGAACATTAAATAAATAATATCTATGCATAACCACATGCCAGAGGTGTCTAAATAGGATTTATTTATGCAAATTCATACAGAAGGTATAAATTTTTGTTTTACATACTCTATATTCAGTATCCAAATGCTAAGATATGTTTTAAATAATTATGATCCTGACTTTCTACAAATGGTCAAAGGAGGGATGTCCTGTTCAAGCCACATAATACAAAGTATGATTTTCGGGCACCTATAAGAAATTTATAAAGACTTTATCATTTCCGTTGGCTCATCTTCTGCTTGGCTGATGACATTAAAGCTGACAAAGTTGATTGATTATCCTGACGTCTTTTATGAGAATTATTGTGGAATCCTGGGCCAATGACCTAGATCCCCAAATCCTCTATATCTTGTACTCTCTTTCAATGAATAAGAAATAAGAACTGGAAGGCAATATCAGCTTATATGTCATTTTACATTTGTACCTTCTTTTATTTGAGTGATAATACATACAACATTCAGGGCTAGAAGTTTATAGTTTACAAAATTGCATATGTCTAATGATCACTGTTTTTAATTCTAATATAATTGTTTTTATATCATATGTCATTTAATCTGTTGTTATTTCAAAATAAAATAGGATATAGTAAAAGAAAATTATGTCAATAGAAGTTATGAAACAGGAAGGTGAAAGCAAACACATCTTTCTTTTCTAACAAGAAACATGTAAGAAGTGACAATATTTTTAAATAGTATATATAATATATATATATATATAGTATTACACATTATATATAGTGTATTTTATAGTAAAACTACATATATCTATGGTATTTTATTAAGTGAGCAAAGCCAGTTGTGGTGGACACAGAACAAGTAGATAATGATTGAGGGATGTTTCTTGGAAAATTCAGTTATTTCTTACTTTACATGTACAGGAAAAGAATTATTGAGAAAAACATTGTGAAGAATCTTAATTCTGCAATTATATAACTGCTATAGTTATAACTTATAATTAAGGCAGAAGGCACCAAAATCTTCTGAATTCTCTTAGGTTTTTCTACATTTACCAACATTAATTCCCTCATTTGATGTTTAAGAACAAACGTCATTTGGCCTTATTGTTGGAAGATTTCTCTTTTATCTTTGTGAATAGGAAGAGAATACCATGGTCACTGAAATATCCTCTGAGATTAGACAGTGACAAGGTACAAAGTGTTCCAGAAATCTTTTGATAAGACCATCGGTGGACTAAAATAACGTTTATCCTGGTAATTGTGACCCTGAAACTGGGATCTTCCCCTTGAATGGAAGCACTCAAATTATCATTCTTTGCTACTAACATGCCATTAGCACTAATAAATTATAGTACTAGAGAGCTGATGTTTTCATGAGTATTGTGGTGTGTCATGTAATTTAAATTCAACAAAGCTAACACAGTCAAAAAAAATGAATAAATTTTATCCATGACCAGACAAGACTGCAGTATAATTTATTAAGGGGTAATTGACAAAAGAAAAGCTCTCTTGGTCACTTACAGAATAACTTCTTTATGAAGGAAGAGCTATACCCAGGGAAGCAATTTCCATAGAGTAATTGTGCAAAAGCAACAACTTTGCCACAATAGAACACCTTCTTTTGAAGAAAAGTGATTCTCACAGCAAGATTTCTCCATTTTTCCTAGGACTTTCAGACAGATAGTGTTGAAGTGCAGCAAGGATGTACATAATTGCAAAAGGACTTCATTTTCTCAACAACCCCAAATCCTCTCACTGACGGTTCATTTTTCCTTAAGTGGTGGCTAAATTGTTTGAACAGGAGCTGCTGACTCAAGGAAATCCCTATAGATTGTTTGGGGGTTTGGCAGTGAATTGTATTAAGCAGCAAAACAATGGTAGGCTTTTGTTGGCGTTGTTCTTTTCCATCTTATTGGATTTTTTTTTCTTCATTGAGATCAGAGGTATTTGTTTTTTCCCACAGATGTGTTTGCTATCTATCATTTGAATGTGTCCCGAATTTGTGGTCTGCACACTATGTATCTGTGCATGAAGAAATTAACAAGAAAAAGGCTTGGTGAGGGTCAGGTCTGGTGCAATGCAGACTTTCATGGGATAACGTATCTTTTCTATTTTTTCCTGATTCTTTAGCACTTCATTCCTAGGCTGTGATCATCTTGAAAAAGATCTACTTGAATAATCATTTAAAAATAACAATGTACAACAGTATCTCATGTCTCATAAGAACATAAATTAGAATTCTTACGTGTTCCAGTAGTTCCTAGAACACATCTCCACTCCCCTTTCCCATACCCTGGAGCTCCAATTACACATCATTTACTTCCCAACTACTCCAAGCAATATGTTGCCATATGCCTTGTCCCATCATTTCTGTGACCTTTTTCTAGTTAGAGCTTAATAACAACTCCTTTATCCTTCAGGTCTCAACTTGCCTCCACTTTCTTAGGCTATCAACCTCACAATGCTTTCTGCTTAAAAGAAGACTAGCTTTGTGAGAGGAGCTATCTGAAGTTGGCATTATAAATGCCCTAACAACTGCCCACTTTTCTTTTTGTACTATATACCCATGAAAGCAAACACTAGTTAGTTGTTGTCTTGCACTATGTATTCATTACTAATGTCATAGTCTTTCATGTGCTTGCCACCTAATGAATGGGTGAACTGAACACAGTTAAATATCCTTACAGAAAAATCACAGAGATTACAGTATTCAACGATTTTTGGCACTGACATAATGTCATGAGTGGAAAATTCCACACTGGACCTCAACTGAAATTTCATAAAGTAAAAGCACATTAAACTAGCTCAAACAAGTAGCTCCGGACTATAAATAAAAGATGGACACAAACTAGAAATGAATTTGTATTTTGAATGAGTTCTGTGTGCAAGATATGTCACTGATATCTTGATATGTAAACATGATACTCCCAAATCAGGAAGCTTTAAATCTGCTAGTGATGTGAAACAAAACATGGCAAGGGTTAGCAGTACATGCACAGCATCTATGTGAAAATAAAATATGACTAAACAGTAACAATCAACATGAACAGCAATTTCCCCATGTACCTAAAAAAATCTTTGTTATTCACGATGGTTTTCAACACAGATTTATAAAATTAAATAATCCCAAATCCATGCCTTTTGTCCAATCATTGTATTAGATCAGATCAATTCTTATGTGCCAACCTGCTAAAACTAATCTGAAAATTAATATTCAACAGTCAAGCTCTTTAACTCGTAAGGAGCAAAGCTATCATAATATTTTCCTTTTGTGTTGATTTCCAAATCTGTAGTCTTACTATCTACCCTAGTGACTCCAGAGCAAGGCTCCAGGGTCCATTAAAGGACCAAAACAGAGGATATACTCAGTAGAGAATTGTGATTGAATCTTCCAAACCACAAGCAAAAATAAAGCTGTTATGCTATCAATCATCTCAGGTATTTTTCTATAGTAATAAAGAATTAACATACAAACCAGCATCTACGTGTTGACACACAATACTTTCTAGAGAACAGGATGGAGAAGAGTGAAAAATAGCTGTGTATACTCAGGTGGAAGTGGGGGTGTACTTAGGAGTACACCAGTATAGCCAGACTACTGGAAACCCTAGCGCTGAGCCTGAAAGCTACACCAGATCTAAGCAGTTGGTCAGCATTCTGCAGTCCAATCCAGCTCTGTAATCACTAGTCCACTGAGATGGCCCAGATAACATTCCTAGCATAGAGTAAAGAATTCACAATATTAAAATCAATTTGGCTTCCTGTTGTTAACCAAGGGTCTGTTTCTTCAGTCCCGCAGAGATGAGGCAAAAAAAACCGGAGCTCTCTTTGAAGTTAACAAAAGCTTAAGGTCAGATCATCTCCATGGGATACAAAGCAAACCCAGACAGAAGGGCAACTAAATAGTATTTGAAGTGCTTGAGCAGAGAAGCACTTCTGTAGTACACAGTGTTCATTCATTATTCGATAGAGCTTTGTTCTGTCCATTGTGTTTGAAGCACTGTATGATTATAAAACATAATATGTTCTTTCTCCCATTGATTTAAATAGCATTATTCTTTGAGAATTGTTATTCTATTTGTTCAGAACAAACTGAAATCCATTTTAAGCCAGGCATCATTTTACCCACGATTCTCATTTTACCTGATGGCTCCTAATAATTCTAAACTATCCTCGCAGTTTGGAAAGACTGAATGAAAAGATAACAATATTGAGCCTTTCATTTTTTTTCTCACATTACACTTTCTACCCCTTATTTTTAACTCTTCTTTCACCTGCATTGCCTCATAGTCACTCTCTTAATGTCCTTGTCTCTGTCCATGTGTGGGTTTGTGTGTGTGCATGTGCATGTAAGTGTGTATAGGGCAATGTGGTTGGAGATGAGGCACAGGAATTTGGGCACGCTAGGCTAGCTCTCTCCTTCTGGGCTGCATCCCCAGTCTACTTCTCTTGCTTTCATATATGACTCTCTATCCCCTAAGCAGGTACCCATACTAGATATTATCTGCATCACCCTCAAACACTACCTTCAGAGATTCTCCACATGTCTCTGACCCTCACATTTCTTGCTCACCATTCTTATATCTTACTCATATCACCCTGATTCCCTTGTGCACCTTGCTG
Organism: Mastomys natalensis; assembly: GCA_021653895.1. Lineage (NCBI taxonomy): Eukaryota > Metazoa > Chordata > Mammalia > Rodentia > Muridae > Mastomys > Mastomys natalensis. The sequence goes on along the minus strand of JAJTUV010001006.1, from coordinate 310,339 downwards.
ATGAAATTATATGGTCATGTATATTTTTTACTAGTTACCTAGTTTCCAATTAGATACATATTCAATGTGTTGTTATATTTATATAGTATGTAGACTATGATATAATGTATAACTACTTTTGTCTAATTTCCTCTGTCTCTCCCATTATCTTTCTTTCTTTCCAACTTCCTCCCTCCTTTTTTCACCTACTTTATTCCAGATGGGAGCTTATGATCCAAGTCAGGCACTCATTTGGTTTAACTTTTCCCAGAAACTATGATGGTCTCATTAGATTAGCCTGGACTCATGTGGACAGGCACAGTCACTCTTTGAGAATTTCCAAAGCTTCTTTACCTCTGTGGTCATGAAATTACACAATCATGAGTCAGAAATTCCCCTTGGTCATGACTCTAGTCCCTGCAACAGTGAAAAATAAACTGATACAGACACAAAGAGAAACAAAGGGGAGAGAGAGAGAGAGAGAGAGAGAGAGAGAGAGAGAGAGAGAGAGAGAGAGAGAGGAGGAGGGGTGAAAGGCAAGCTTTAATCATCATCAGCTACTCTAAGGTAGAATCACCCACAGTTTGCACAATTTTCATATATAAAATAAGTCCCATTTTATTAACTAAACTTCTAGCTATTGTCACTTACAACCAAAATCTTAAATTTATAAAATATATGAAATGAGTATATTATACTGAAATAGAGATATAAGCTTAATTAAATGCTGAGCCAGGAAGAAATATCAATAAGTATATACCAGTTAATAACCAACCACATCATTGGATGAGAGAGCAGATATTTCTGAGGAAGCAAAACTATTGCCAAGCAGCCCCTTCTAATGAAAGCGGTACACTAATCACAACTCTTATTAAGAAGAATCCTCAGTTCTGCCGGTTTTGTGAAATAGTCATAGGTCTTATAAATAGGCAGCCTCGGTGGACAGTACCAACTTAGATAAGGACAAGTGAATCATAGGCAGAGCCATAGTGACTGTCCCCTGAACCTACACTCAGCTGATACCCTGTTCTGAAAGGTATCTGTACTCCCCCTGAACACCTATGCTCTGGTGCCATTCCCTTCCCCACATCCTGCCTTTTTGTGTTTATAACCACCGTGTGAATAAGTAAATTATGATGTGATTTAAATAACTAAATAACTAAATAAATTAAAAAAAAAGAAGATCCTGATGGTCTTTCACATCAGTTAAAATATAAATGGATTGTAGTGAGATGGAAGTTCCAAGACTATTTTTTTTTTGTTTGTTTAGAAACTGTATTACAGTTTCACATTCCTCCAAATTCTGACTTCTAAACACAAACAAAATGACACAAATGTAGTCTGATACATCTACAGTTAGATGCTCAGACATGCATAATCCTGGAATATATAGAATACAGCATCACCCTTACATATATAAGCATGATCCAGCCAGTGTCTGGAGCAAAGAGTTAATAATAAATGAAGTACAGAAGGAAAACCAGTCTTTACTTGGCTTCCTTAGCCTTTATCTTCTTTGAAAATAGTGTTTAATTGGCATCTTGATGCTTGCAATTCAAATTAAATATCCAAAGAAACAGAATTGACCTTTCAGCATTTTATGGTGCTAACATTTGACTTTATATATATATTCCTTAGGGAACTCAAAGATTGATGATTACATCTTTGTGTGAATTGCTTGCAAAGTATAAAACACTATACTTTTGCATCTGCCTCCTCTTCCTCAACATGATCCGTTCCTTCCATCTAATGTGCTTTTGGTGGTAGTTTCTCAGATTGTGGATTTGCCATTAAATATTACACATTAATCTCCATTTGTCTTCCTAGTCAATGCTTTTATCCATTAGTCAACAGGCAAGCAATGTGTAACCAGCTGCTCCTTCCATGCCACTGGGGCACTGGAAACTCCCAGAGTTAAATATTGTATACTCTCCAGCTCCATGCATGTATGGCAACTGTTCATGTAAGAAACACAATCCTGTATAGACCTTCACTGATTCATCTTTTCTTTCCAATAACTGCCAGGTCAGCAGATGTAACCATGCCCTGGAGGCATAAACTTTCTTATGTGCTCACTAATGAATTATTTGAAAGTGTATTCACCAATGTGTGCTTTCCTCTGCAAGTAAAAAAATGTGTTCCTTCCTGGAATGAAAGTGAGTCAAAGTCACCATCATCAGTTATGTTGTCTAATGTAGTTTTGGTTTGTCCTTATACATAGTGTTGCCAACGCACTGATTTTTTTCATTTAGACAGAGTGGGCTCTGGCTAGGGGGATGGTTCAGAGGATAAAGTGCTTACCATCTAAGCATGAGGACTTCACTTCAGATCCTCAGCACCCATGTAAATGCCAGATGCAAGGGCACATATTGATATCCCAGTTTGGAGAAAACGGACATAAGGAGAATGCCTGGCCTTGTTGGACAGCCAGACTAGCTAAACTGGTGTTACAGACTCATTGAGAGATCCTATCTAAAAACAAAACAAAACAAAAAAATAAGGTAAAGATCAACAAAGAAAAATATCTTCTGACAACATTTACTCATAAACACACATATTGATATCTAGGAAAAGTGTAGAGAAATACAAACACACACATACACACATACGTGTATGTGCAAAAATAAGAAATAAGAAAAGAAAGTAAAAATAACACTTGACAGAAAGTCTGTTGAGAGCATCCCTTCCTTCAACTGGCCTGTAGGCAAATATGTGCCTGTTTTTACTTGATTAAGGACTGATGTGGGAGGGGGCAGGCCATTATAGTTGATGCTCTTCTTGGGAAAGTGGTCCTGAGTAGTCTAAATAACTGAATAAACAAACAAACAAACAAACAAACAAAAACAAATTGTGAACTGAGGAGCAATCCAGTAAGCAGCGCTTCCCACAGCCTGTGCTTCTATTCCTGCTCCAAGAATCCTACATTGAGATCCTGACGATTTTCCTTAATGAATGACTGAAAAATGTAAGGTAAAATAAAGGCTTCCCTCCTGCTTACTTTTGGTCATGGTGTTTAACAGGGCAATAGAAAGAAAACTAGTGCAAAATCCAATTAAAAATAAAATATATAGGAGGAAAAAATTGTATGCATCCTAACAATGTACATTTTGCACCTTGAGTTTTTAAAATTCAGAATATCCATTACTTGCATAGAATTTTTATTTTTTAGATATTATAAGAAACTTACAGATTGCTAAAATTATAGAAAATAAACATACATTATATGATAAATGTTTTGCCTTTTTATGTGTTTTGAATAATGAAGGATTTCTGAAACAAATTTATATGGATAGTGAAAGAACAACCACATTTTTACACATAATTTAGTATATGTCTAACTTCCACAACTAGAAAAAATAGTGAATGCAAAGAAGAGAAGAAAATGAAGAAATTTTATTGTGACTCATTTTTAGTATCATAGTCACAATGTAATTAGAGTAGTTTTTAAAGCTCATATAATTAAACACAGCCATCCTTCATATATCCACTGGGAATTGGTTCCAAGACCCCAGCGCATTGCTTATGTAAATTTACATAATACATTCATATAACCTTTGTATTTCCTGTCTCCATAATATATGCATATAACCTTTGTATTTCCTGTCTCCATAATATATGCATATAATCTTTGTATTTCTTCTGTCTATCTCAAGGTCTCTGTATAGTACTTATAATCTACAACACAAGGTAAATGCTACACAGTTACTTATCATCCTCTATACTCTATATATATCTAAAAAATAACAATGTAAAATAGTTTTCCATGAGGTTTTTTCACTGCTGTGAAAATACCATAGAAACCATCTTAAAGGAGAATAGAATTATTTTTGGCTTAGAGTATCAGCAGAATCAATCCACTATGGCAAAAACAGACACAATGGAGTAGAGCAACTCATAGCAGCAGAGGCAGAGAGAATGCTTATACTATCTGGATATCTTCTTTTTCACCTTTCTTATAGCCCTGCACATTCCTCCATGGGATGGCATTAACCAGATACTCTTCAGAAAGTTTTGCATATCCCCCATTCCACCCCACCCACCCCACCCCACACACAAGGTCTCCTAGTCCTTTTCTATCAAATCAATGAAGATTCACTATCACAAATCAATCACTTAGTTTACAGACCACAATTTAATATATAAAGTATATTCATTAATTTAATCTTCAAATCCTAGTGGGTCAAAATCCTCATGTGGATTCTCTGATGGGAAAAGAAAAGTAAGTAACAGAATTGGACAGAATCTTAACAAACTAGAATTTGCACAGCGGGTTCTTTGATTTTTGAGTGAAATTCCAATGTATTTTTGTTTCTTTTTCTGTTTCAGGAAAACAGGAAAGATTCACAGTCTTAAATTCAGGCTATTCATCTTCCAGCTAAGTAAGTTTACTTTATTAGTTTGTAACAGCATCTTGAAAATTTAATACATGCATAAAACCCATCAATATTTTATAAAACAATATTTATTGCATTAACTAATCATAAATACCAATACATCTATGCATATATCCAACCAACCAACCAATCAATAGACATGTATTGAATTTTACTGCAAACCTATAAGTCAGGTTGATTAAAAATTATTGACAATAACCACTGAAACTTAATTTGGATAAAACATCAATTTTCTCTCCCAATAGCATTTACCTCAAATGGTATGGTAAGTCAAATTTACCAATTATGTGTTACATGTTAATTTCCACTGTGGTCTTATAATTACTATTTCTCATAAAAATTAAATATTAGAACAGAATTATTTATTTTTAAAGAGATTTAATGAATGTCTCTAGCAACTGACTCTAGGTTTTCACAAATAAAATAGCATCAAGCAAATATGTGGTAAACCCAAGCAGAACTTGTTGAATAAATAAAAACAGAGAACCCAGACTGCCCCTCAGTGCCTACAAAGATCAAGCTTCATTCAACTAACAGTCCCTCTGCTGTGACAACACAAGTGCCCAGGGTCCTGACTTAAGTATCTTTAATGGAGACGATGTATCTGTCACTTGGATATTTTTACAGGGTTTGAAACCTACAGTCAGCATTTCTGGAGTGTCAATTTGTAGCACTTTTATGCTTTCCAGAGCATGTGCACAGGCAGAAAATGCAATAAAGCCTGAGACAGAAATAATAGCCATTTTCTAACTCTTGGAAAAGTGCAAGATGAATCATTTTTGAGTTCTTCCTTTTCTTGCTCAGCACTGGGACTAAAAAAAACCATTTGAATTCAAGGAAGAACTTAAGTTCTGTTTCAAGACATTTCCAAACATGCGAAGGTCACATTTATACAATGAACTGCAAAAGACATTTTCCAGCTGAGACTCTGTGCTGGACCAGCCAAGTCAGCAGGATGTTAAAAAATTCCTCCTGCAGTAAAATGTGTCAGAGATGACAGACTGGCCCAAGCCTCATTGTATCTATATAATCATTTGAAAAGTTACAGAACAAACACTTCTCTATGTAACAGTTCAAGATGTATCAGCTAATATTTATTTTAAAAACAGAAAGAGAAAGAGAGAGAAAGAATGTGACCTGCATAGTGTTTTATTTGTAGTACCCATAAGTTCTATTACTTGCATCTTTGTAGTAAACTAATGTTATTTTATTTGGAAGTTTAAGCCACTAGTCCCCAAATATTGTCATAATGAAACTAAGTGTATATTTACTGGGGCAAATGTTATCTATGCTAAATGTTCGATCTCCTCTGAGAAGGAAAGGATAAAATTAAAACTAATATAAACACAAGGAATACTGGGAATTTACTTATGCAGTTTGTTTTGTAGTTGACTGCAACAATGGTAAAACACAAGTAAAATATATTTATAATAATAAGGGAAGTATACATATACAGTATGTGTAACAATATCTTGTATGGATATTATGTGCTTCTTGGGATAAATGTAATATTGTTTTAATTTATTACAAAATTAAAACAATTACTTTTGTTAACCAAAATCTTTCCTATGCACTTGAATTAAAATAATTGCTAATTTATTATTTATATTTAAACACAAAGACCCATGAACACATATATACAATGAACATACACATATGCACACTCATTTATATATACATACCTCCATAGACACACACAGATGCATACACACGCACACACACACACATTTTCTTTGTAGTAATGAGCTCTACATTAACCTGTTAAGCTACAGAGTGTCATTAATGATGTCAGTTATATTATTGAGAAGAATTAACAGCATCATCAGAATATTTTACATGTGATTTCAACTATATTCACGTCTGTGGCATTTGATGTTTACAATTTCATAAAGTACCAGATGAGACAAAAGTTCACTCACTTCTTTGGGACAGCCTTAAACCCCAGGAACAGAATGAGTGGTAAGAAGTAGAGAAAGATGAAGACATGACTCTTTCCTTAATTATACTAGTCAGGCATGACTAATTAGAATTTGTCAGTCAATTAAACAAATAAAGCCAAGACATGAAAAGAAATACAAAACCAAGGTCATCCATTGGCTTCCGTGTGACAGCAGGAATATGTTTCCTGTTTCCTAACCTTAAAAGCATAGAGAGCTCGTCTTCATTATTAACAGATTTCCTAAACAAAGTGTTTACAGTCATTTCCAGGTAAACTCAGAGTCAAAACTTTACACTGTGGAATAAACATTCCCAGAAGACGAAGAAAGCTATGATGTCTTCTCATTCCAGCTCTTGGACTGTGAACAATTGCCCTTGAAAGATCTATTTAGTTTTTCTAATTTTTAGGCTCTTTGTAGAGGGCATACAAAGCCTTGTGTACTGGAGTATCCAGGAACGTTAAACACACAGCTTATCTCTGTATGTGTATCTTCCTGGAATGCCAGGAATGATCGGGTTTTACAACATGGTGATACTTTGCTATCTGATGCGACAGGCTCTGTTCATATCTCCCAGAATTTATGCTTTTTCTTATCCCCAGCCCTTTTCATCCTTAACCATGATCATTGCTTTCAGACTATAAACTCATTCTTAGGGGTGATGTCACCTGTGCTTTACAACAGACTAAGTGACTTCTATGTTATCTTAGGGCCTGGCCAATCCTAACACCCATAGGTGTTATGTTTACCTCAGTCAAGGTCCATAAACCCTAAATATTGGGCACTATCTCTGAGTCAACAGTACTCATTCTTGTGAAGGAAGAAAGATGTATTTTGTAAAGAATATCAGTGTGAATGTGTCTTAAATTGTTGTACAGTTGGACAGAGCTAATTGTCATATAGTACTTTTTTTCCTAAAAAATTGTGCTATACTTAAATATGGCTTAAAAAAATGTTTGGGGCCAGACACTTGAAGTCTTGGTACCCACGCTAATTACAATAAAAATGGGCTGAGCCAACTGTGATTGCTTTTAGTTGCCTACTGTAAAGCCTACAGTGGAATCGCCACCTCTCTTGGTGAGTGTACTATTTAAAATACTTGAAGTTTAACATGTTGTGTTGGAGTGCTAACTACTGCTCTCAAGAACAAGATCCAGCTGTGCGTTGTGCTTCAGACAAGCTGATCCTGACAGTTGTAGTGCTGTGTATATGAGTATCGTGTTCCTGACAAAAACAATTGAGATGGCTCAGTGGTTAAAAGCACTGACTGCTCTTTCAGAGGTCCCGAGTTCAAATCCCAGCAACCACATGGTGGCTCACAACCATCTGTAATGAGATCTGATGCCCTCTTAGTGGGTGTCTGAAGACAGCTACAGTGTACTTACATATAATAAATAAATAAACCTTTAAAAAAAAAGAATGTGTCCTAAAAAGAAAACACATAAAAAATAGTGTATGTGTTTATCACATGATACAACTGAGACCTGTGTTCCGAGGAAGCAGCCTATGCTTCACCAGGATCAGCCTCCTGTGTTACCCGATTCCTCCTGTGTTCTCCAATTCCTCCTATGTTCCCTGATTCCGTGTTTGCTGCTGGTGTTAGCAAACATTGCCACTGTGAATAACGAACTATGACAAAAATTTTGGGCTTTTGTTTTCAATCAATATTTCATATTTCCTCTTGTTAGTGAACTAGTTTCAGAATAAAATCACTAATCAAAAACGCTGAAGAATGAGTATTTGGGACTACTGAAAAGTAATTCCAAAATGAAAAATGTCAAGATTTCTGTCTCTAAAATAAATGAAAATAAAACTAAATTGTGGTTGCTGCGCTGCTGCTGCTGCTGCTGCTGCTGCTGCTTGCTGCTATAAATACTGGAAACAAAACCCATGGACTTGTGGATGAGAAAGGAGCTTTACCTCACCCAGTTCTATCTGAAACCTTACTAAATGTACCCCGTGTGCCTAGAGTGTTGCATACACATTTGCTTCACCTGTCTGTCTTAAGTTAACAAGTCGTTTAAAGAGAAAAAGAGAAAGGAATGGAAGCAAAGTAAAGAAGGATAGAATATTATTGTTTTTCACAGGAGTTCTAGGCATCCTTTCCTATGTGTTTCTCAGAATGCATTGCATGTGCCATTTGGCTAATTTTCCAATGCTTCAAGAGATAACCATTGATTCTATATAAAAGAATAGACTAGAGAAATTACTAGAAAAATTAATTTTATAAGTCAAGTTTTGATTTCTTTTTAAAAATAGACAAGATTTGTTTAAGAAGGCTGAATGAAATAAATTCCAGTTTCTTACCATATTTCTTGGTTTCACAACTTGGTTTGCTCCCAACTCTGTGTAATAGAGAGCTGCTTCTTTACATAAGGTATGTGTTTAGGGTTTTATTACTGCAATGAAACACCATGACCAAAAACCAAGTTGGTGAGGAAAGGGTTTATTTGGCTTAGACTTCCAGATAATAATCAATCATTGAAAGAAATCAGGATAGAAATTCAAGCAGAGCTGGAACATGAGAGAGGAGCTGATGCAGAGGCAATAGAAGGTGCTGCTTACTGGATTCCTTCCCCTGGCTTGCTCAGCCTGCCTTCCTATAGAACCCAGGACTACATCCCAGGGATGGCACCATCCAGGCTGGCCTGGAAGTCACAGAGATAGTGTCTGTGTGCTCCATGTTTTAACTTGCTGAGTCTGAGGCAGTAGGCACTGATTCCTGAAACCATGGTCAGTCTCTGTTCTGTAGCCATAGTGAGCTGGCCATCTCTCATTGATCACTAATTGAGAAAACACCCTATAGCTGGATCTCATGGAGGCATTTCCTCAACTGGAGCTCCTTTTTCTGTGATGACTCTAGTTTGTGTCAAGTTAACACACAAAACCAGCTAGTACAACATATAAAGATGGATGCTCTGGTCCTGTGAGTTTATATGCTTTACTGTGAACATGTGTGGACAAAACCTGGCACACAGAACGTAAAGATAAAGTGCATTCCACATGTGACACTTGTCAGAAAAACGCTGAGCCTTGACTACTAGACTGGAGTTTGGCAAAAAAAAAAACAAAAAACACTTGTATACTCCTACACAGGCCAGTCTTGTGACAAATGGCATTTGTGAAATAGCAGCCCAGGGGTCCAGGGACAAACAGAAGCAATGGATCTGAGCCAAAAGACAGACTCAGTGGAACAGTAAATCGGCAACCTTGACCTCATTAGCAGCAAACTGTAACCAATTACTAATTACCTTATGGCAACATTGTAAATTGCATGTGTGTATGCAAATTGCATATATGTGCATGCAAATTCTTTGGGTGTTCGGCACCTGGAATTTGCAAAGGTTTTATACAACAATGAGAGTTATAGAAAGTAGAGCCTCACATACATTACTGATATCCTCTAATAGAAAATAAAGATACAAATCTTAAGTAGTATCCATGAGGTATTTTTCGATTGGCTTTCAGAGTTATTTAAATCAGGATCCACATAAAACATAGATTGTTGAAGAATGTAAGTTTAACACTGCATCTATACACTACCAGAAACAGTATAAGCTTTCTCGTTAAAGCAAGGGTTCTCAACCTATTGGTTGTGCCCCTTTGGGAGGTTAAATGACTTACAGGATTGACTAAAACCATCAAAAAACCCAGATATGCTAGGCTCCTGTCTAGCACACCATAGCATCAGTAATACTGTCAGGCCTTGGAGCCTCCTCTTGAGCTGGATTCCATGGGCCCTCCTTTCCTCAGGCTCTTCTCCATTTTTGTCGCTGCAGCAATTTAGATAGGAACAATTCTGAGTCAGAGCAAGCAGCTGACAGAGACAGAGGGAGATACTTACACACAACAAATGGACTGATGTCTGGACCTCTGTGGTTTAATTAGGGAAGGTTGGAAGAAGTTGCAAAGGACGATGACCTCATAGGAAGACCAGCAATCTCAACTCACCTGGACCCCTGAGATCTCTCAGACACTGAGCCCCCAATCAGGCAGCATACACTAGCTGGTCCCAGGCTAGTGTACATATACAGCAGAGGACTGCCTGGAGAGAAGATACACCTAATCTTTGAAAGGCCTGATATCCCAGGAGTGCAGAACCCTGCGGGTGGGGTGTGGCTGGTGTGGTGTGGTGGGTGTGTTGCGTGGTTGGTGGATATCTCCAGAGACAGGAGGAATGGGATGAGGAACTGTTGGAGAGAGACCAGGAGGGAAATAACGAACAGACGGTTAAAAAAAAAAATTAAAGATAATTTTTTTTAAAAAAGAAAAAAACCTAGATATTTACATTATGATTCATAACAGAGGCAAAAATATAGTTAAGTAATAATATAAGTAAGTAAGTGCAAAGAAAATAATTTTTATGGATGGGGGCTCACAACAACAGGAAGAACTGTATTAAGGGTCACAGCATTAGGAAGGTTGAGAACCATTGTTTTAAAGAGTACCTGAAATAAATGTTAGAAAGTAGGATGCAATCACTAGACTAAGTACTTCCTTTTAAAACCTAGTTACAAAAATCATTGAGTACCTCAAACTGAAGGTTAGCGTTTAGAATCTACATAAGAAAAAAAATTCATACTAAATTTTACATTTTCATAGAGGCATCTGAATCTCTTTCCCAAAGCACCATTCTGGAAAAACGACCATAAAATCATGTGTTCCCTCAGATCTCAACACATACTGATGTTCGAAGGTGAGAAAACAGAAGGAAGAGTGAACCAGGGCTGTTCTGATTCCAACATCATCCTCTGCTGTGGAAACTCTTGGAAAGAGCTATGACTGTGCTAGGCATAGAGAACTCCAAAAGAAACATCTCATGTTTTCTCTCCCAGGTAGAATCGAGATTTTAGAGACAGATAAAAGGAAATTCTTTAGGAAGAAGGGGACCAGAAAGAGGAGGTAAGAGCGGGAAGAAGGTAAAGGCTGCATCATCGCAATTTATTACATACAGTCACGTATATGCCTTAGTGGAATCTTTTTGTATAATCAAGTCACACAAATAATGGCTTTAAAAAATAACAAGTGGATATTTAGAGTAGCTATGGAGTTTAGAAGTCAAATATTGGGGAATGATAAGGGTTAGATGGCACAATCTGAGTGGAGTCCACAAGGTTGAGCACTGGAGCTTTTATGAGATGAAAGATACTGAAAGACAGCTGTATATGTAAGAGTTATCCTATCTCTTATTGGATGAGTACTGAAGCAAGAAGACTATCACAAGTTGAGTCTGGAATCCTGCTGGTGCTTGTGATGAGCTAGATACAACAGTACCAACCCACTGGAAATTTCCAATATGATGGGAAGAAAATATGTAAATAAAACACCTAATGACTGTGAAGAATACAATGCATAAGACAAATTGTCTACTGTCATTCATAACTTGGTTCACAAGTGTATCTTAGTCAGGGGGTACACCAGAGATGTACCTCAGGAGGAGATATGTAAGTTGAGTCAGGATTATAGAGATGGGAAAACGCACCAGAAATAATTTTCTATTGATGATAGCAGTTTATTCCTTACTAGTATTATTTATAGTAATGGAGGAGAAGTTGGCCAGTGAAAAGCATAATGCAGAAAAGGAAATAAAACATCATAAGGCTAGAACCATCCACCTCTTTTTATTTTCTATTTCAAGCACCAATGTACATACCCAAATTGTTCATAATTAACAATGACTACAAGAAATTTCTAACAAGAAAATTCTGGTATTCTCATGTTTAATCCCCTCTAGGATAAGTAATCATTATTGCTTAAAGATGTTATGTTTTGAGTATGAGTCTTGCCAAGGTTTTAAATACACAATATTATCCCTATTTTATAGATGAGTAAAACAGAGGTAGCATGTAAATCATTTATGCAAAATCACACAGCTGCAAAGCAATCTATTTTCCAACAAGAACACTATGAAACTTATTAATATTAACTTTTAAAATTAGTATAAAAGAATATTTTAAAATATTAGAAACTATTATCAACTCTAGCCTTCTTTTATCCTTTTGGTCACCTCTTGATTTTAGTATGCTGTATTTTGTACTCAAGTACTCAAATGCAGTCTAAAAATATACACACTAACTTCTCTGGTGAACCTACTTTGAAATGTCAATGGTATTTTCTGAGAAGAAGCGTGGAAGGGCTTCTCTTAATTTCATTAAAACAACCGAGTCATTCAGATATATCTCTGTCTTCCTCATGAATGACCTATGTTGTTTTTAAATCCATCTTTGCATCAAGATGGTTGGCCTGCAACTCCGATTTTGATTTGTTCTATCATATACCATAAAAGGTGAGGCTATGATCAAGCCATTACTCAAGTTAACATTTCAATCATGCTTTCAAATAGTCTCTTACCTCCAAAAGGTAAAACTACTTTTAAAGGCAACCATACACAAGGCACATCTGTTTACACCAGAAGTATTTCCAAGCATAAACATCTATACTGCTTGATTTGTTTATTCCAAGAGGCCAGAACCGATTCTGTGGTGTTGTAAACTTATGGCTCTTAACTAATTGCAGCAGGATCAGAAATGAGCAGAGTACTCACAGGATTTCAGCTTTCCATTTCCACAGCACATAATCATTTAAATCCAATCCAATTCACTCAGCCTAGATGTTCAGAAAGAGTATCTCAGCCTTATTTAAATTTATGGAAAAATTGAGGAGTCCTCAGTAATGCCCTAAATCTACTAAGACTGGAAAAAGAAAATAAAGATAAGCATTGCTGCTCTTGTTTCTTTTTAAAACATCAGATGAGAGATGTCCGGTGAATAGCTTTCTCTAACTACTGCCATTTCCTCAAATGAAATTACCTGCTATGAAAACTGTAATCATATTTACCATGTCCTCTGAATACTTCCGGTCCAGCCATAGAGGATTCTTTAGTGATGCATATTTTGTATTTGATTTTCAATGGTTTTTCAGCTTCAGCTTTTGTCACTGGCCCAGGGATCTACATGTCATGTCATTAAGATGACACAGTCATTGGAAAGGTTAGATAGACTTCTTAATGGACAAGTATTGGCCACACAATTCTGTGGTGTTTTTTTACTAGCTTAAGTACACAGTAGGTTGATATGCTGTGAGACCTTATATACACACCTAAAATGAATTGTTTGCATTCCATAATAAATAAGTCAATATGAGTGAATAATTCATTCCCATCTCTGCTTCCCTGTCATCACTGAAAGACCTGCCTTGTGTAATAACAAGGCACCTTTCTATCTTTCCCTCTCAACTCCACTTAATAATGAACAATACCGTGAACATTTTTGTTGAGTTACTTGTTCCCTTTCTTTCAAAATGTCATGGCTTCAGCAATCTTTTCCCACTAAACAGAAAACAGTTAGTGAAAAGGAGATGAACAATGATGTCTGTGGAATGAAGTGATCAGAAAACAGTATTCAAGAACTCAAATGTCTGAACACTGTAGTCATTCATGTAAGCTGTCCCATCCTTAATCATTGTGATGTGTGGATCTGAGCCATCATATTATGGGCATAATGGAGATGGAGAGAATGGCCATTATTCCAATGGCTGACTCCAGACAGGAGTTGTTTAGGACAACTGTGAAAAAGAAAAATAACCTACAGTAAAATAAACATCAGAAATAAAATGATATGCTGGGAAATATCTATTGAACTCATCCCTCAAAAATATAATGGAAAAATAGGGAAACAAACACATAGACATATTCGAGACTAACTAGTAAAATGCCATATATAGAATCTATTAAAGCAATGGGCATACTAATTCCAAATAGATTAAACACTCCTATGACAGACAGAAACTGGAAGAAAAATTAAAAATAAAACATGACTTGGCTTCCTGTCATCCAGAAATGAAAATTTAAATGTAAACATATTTATGAGCTGAGAATAAGTCTCTCTTGGAAAAGTATAACACCATTGTAACATTCAGTGAAATAGACTTTAATTGAAACAGATGTTAATGTGAGAGTCAACAGTGGTCATTTTATAACAAGAAAAGTTCTAACTCATGAGAAACATGCAGGGATTATAAACCTGCATGTACTATATAAAGGTCTCTTAAACACATACAGCAAAAAGCAAAGTGAAGACAAAAACAAGTAAGTCATTAAAATAATGAGTGAAATTTAACAATCTCACTTCGATAATGAGTAAGAGAATCAGGCAGATGATAGACAAATTCACATAAGAAATAGATCCAGAGATGTTGTGGTCTTAGGTAGAAAGCTTCATGCCACTATATCAAAGTTGCATACATCTGCGTTGATCACTGAGAGAGAGAGAAAGGGGGAGAGAGGGAAAGAGGGAGGGAGGAGGATGGAGGAAATGAACTAGAGAACTGATGGTCATATTAGATCCTGTATTAGTCTATATTTTATAAAGTAGCTTAGCAGGCTGAAAATGAGGGAGCAGCTCCGACTTGAGTCCAAACCCCATCACTTAGCAACATTTTTGTATTTGGAGGCCAGCCTCTATTCTATGAAAGCATTTGTCTGATTGTCAGTGGCCTATCCATATTCTGGAGTATAATCTAAGCACAACAATAATAATAATCTCACATTAAAAAACAGCAAAATAGTTCTGACTGGACACTGCAGGTCATCTAAACTAACATATAGTTTTCCATCTGTCTTCCTTTTACTAAGCTGAATAAAGGATGTGGCTGTGACTCAACATGGGTTAGCTGCGCCAGAATGGCATTTTCTACTAGAGGGGATTTCTAGGCCTAGATATTATAGGAGAACAAAACTAGAATGTTGCTTTATCATGTATAAGAATTCACACTGGTGCTGTAGGTGACTGTTCAGCATTAACATAAATGCTAAATAAAAGCAGAGCACGGTGGAGAAGGGAAGTAAGTAGCTAATGATTAAGACCCAAAGACCTGGATAGAAAGCTTCTCCCTACTATATTCTTAGAGACATGTGAACTTCCAGCCTTCTCAGGCATTTGAAAATGAAGGAGGAATATTTTGGAAATCCTACACAATTACCAGGAAACTAAGTAATCTAATACAGGTGCAGTATTTCTCAACTTGAACACTGTGGAAATTTCACATGGGATAATCATTGCACAATAATCTTTAGTGTGAAAATATCCTGGGTGTTGAGGAATTTACAAACACAGTTGAGCTCCACCCATGAAATGTACAATTTGGTATAACAAACCCTAACAATCAAAACTATTTCCAGATAGTTCCTGAGGTCTTCTGGGAAAACGGCACTGAAATTGTGAAACAATTGTTTATAGAATGTAATGCTATTAGTTATAAAGTTTCCATTGAGAAAAGAGTAAAAGAGGATTGGGAGAAACAACGTAAGGAGGGAGAGAGGAGAGGCCAAATATCTTGTTGTCTATCATTTACACAATGTTGGTTTAAATCAATATATGTTATATTGTGTATATGCAATTATGTTTATATATGCACATGCAACTTTACAAAGAGAACACTTTGGAAATGGAGCAAATGGACCAGTGAAAGACAAGGAGGTGAAGAAAAGGAGGGTTGGTTGAGGGTGAATATGAGAAAAGTATAATGGTATATACATATAAAAACATAAGGTAGCCCATTATCTAGAATGCAAAGTTAAAAATATTCAAAATGATTATGCGAGTAGAAAGAAGGAAATTCTCTAGCCAACAATTTGTGTAGAGGTTATATTACTCTTTTAATAAACTATCTTAAAAGACTAAAAGTAAAAAAGGTATTGTTTTTCTATTATCCATGAATGTACACTTGTTTGTCTAGCCAAACAAAGAAAACTCTCTTAGTTCTTTTTATTATCCTTCTCTCATTCCTCCTCATAAAGTTACTCAGCTAATGGTGATTAGAAGGACATTATAAAAATTACAGACTCTTCTGATTCATTTGAATGCACTTACAAAAGAGAAACAGATTTGAAAAAAAGCTTGTCAATTATAAAAATAGTTTTTAATTTTTTTCAGAGGTGATGCGATGGAAGGTTCAGGTAGTAATGCACTTGTTATAGCATTAAGACCTGCGTTTCCATCCTGGAAATTCATATTCAAAAGTTGAGCATAGTAGCAGGGAGTTCCCTATAAATCCATTGCTTTTTCCTAGATAGGATGTTACCAAGAGCTTGTTTGGCTAAATTGTTGAGCTCCCAGTTCAGTAAGAAGCCCTGTTCCAAAAGAAGAAAAAAAAATAAGATGGAGAAAACAAATGAAGAATTTATCCAGTTTTATCTCTGGCCTCCAAATATGTGTGCTATTCTCTCTCTCTCTCTCTCTCTCTCTCTCTCTCTCTCTCTCTCTCTGTCTTTCTCTCTCAAATATACATATATACCATTAAAAAATAATAACATTACTTAATTGATTTTTATCAAGTTACTGTGTTTCCTAGTTTCATCGGCAATAATAATTTGACAAAAAGTTTCTTTAGTACTATAGAACCTTTCTAAAATACATACATGTACATATACACATTTAAATTAATCAAAATGGAATTACCCTATACCATGTCACCAACTATGCTACGAGGTACTACAAACTAACAAAGAAAAAGCCCAGAGTCTGAAATGAATTTGGGAAACATTTTTCTACTTGACTAGTGAATGACCAAAGTACTGAAAAAATATAAATTATTACCATTTATCTAGGTTACACACCATAAAAACCCAATTAAGTGAAGGTATCAAATACTCAAGTAATAAAATATGGTAGTATTAACATGGTATTCACCTAGAAGCATCAGTCCTTTGTCTAGAGTTCATAGTTCTTGAAGCTGCTATGAGCTTTACCAATATATATATATATATAAAAGTAATCGTCGATGTTATCCATCTGTGAGAAAGTTATAGTAATGATCTGCCTGGCTGGACATGCATACGGGTCCAATAATAACAAGACCATCCTGGGAGTAAGCAGCACTTTTTTGTAATTAAGACCTAATCTACATTAAAGACACACTTGGATCCATGGTCATGGTCAAGAATCTATGACTAGGTGTGTCATAAGACCTATGAGGGAATTTAATACTATTGCCCTGCTAAGGAGCATACTATTAAACAAAGTCCTAATCACTTATCACTATATTCATAGATAGCTATCTCTCAACTCTCATCAGAGAAGCTTCTACTTGAAATAAATGGCAATTAACAGAGAGATCTACAATTGGTAAGGGTCCAGAAAACAAGACACTGCATAATTTTCAGGCTTAAATACGACTCAATAACACACCATCCTTCTAAGACTCATGATGGTAGGCAGGCAGAATGATGGTAAGAACCAGAGCTGATGGGGGAGTAACAGTTAACAGTGTTTTCAGGAAACATTAGAACAGTTATATGAACTCATAGTGCCTATAACAACATGCATAAGATTTGGGAAAGCTCAAAACACAAAACACCAAGAGAAAAAGAGGATCTAAGTATGAAGTCTCATTCTCTGGCAAGAAGGAACTTAAAAATGACAGCTCATGAGAATGCAAGTTGGTTTTCTTTAAGGATGTGGTCCCTGTTACTTCAACTGTGATCCAGTGGAAAACCATACATTCACTAATACATGAGTATCACAAATTGGAATTGATAGCTTTGAGAAAGCAAACAAACGACAACAAAAACAGTACATGAAGTTGGACTATTAAGGAATTGGAGGAACACGTCTCTGGGAAGAGTTCAGAGAGTAGGGTGAATATGAACAAATTACGTGGTATGAAATTCTCAAGAAACTAAAAATAAAACTACTGTTTTATTTATGCTTTTTTATTTTAAAATGACTGAATAATTTACAAAATTGCATAATTAACATCAAATGAGTGAAATAAGTCACTTATAAAAATGCTTATTTAGCACACAATTATAGAAGTTTATGACCAAAATTAAGTAGTTTAGTTTGAGGGACATTGATGAAGGCATCAGATGTCAATGCCTAGTAGCCTATTTTGAAAGAAATTGTTTACTTCCTGAACCAGGAAACAGAGACTAAGAAGTGCTGCAGTGTACTCCAAGAGCGGACCCCCTCCCATTAGGCTCCTCCCCTTAAAGGTTCTATTGCCTCTTACTAGTCACACACAGGGAACTAAGCCTTTACACATTGGCTTCTGAGACACACGTGTTCAAAAATTACCTAATATTGTCCATGTCAGCATCAGTTTCATGAATACCTCTAAACTCCAGTTCAATTGTTGAAAGATAAAATTCCTCTACAATGACTCTTTCCTCCAAATTATAATATTCCTGCCAGAAGGCAGAGGGAGTATCCTGAGACACAAGAGATCATGAAAAAACACCATGTGCCTCAAAGGGAGGAAACTTGGGAAATTCTCCCAGCTCAGCAGAAACACCAAGAAACTGCTATGGAGATACTGAGCAGTCCAAAGCTAAGAAGCAATGTCTCAGATCTATTTCTTCTTTGTAAGGTATGCAGAGGGTTCTAAAAAATCAGCCTCATAGTGTTGGGGAGGGCTTTTAAGTGATAGAGCTGCATTCAAATCATTCCTGCCACCGTGAGTATCCTCACCTATACTCCTGAGAGGAATTCTCACTAGCTACTTTGTAGGGCTTCAATGCAATCATTACTTTGGTGTGTCCTGAGTTCCATTTCTGGGGGAAGTGGAAGTATGTATTATATCTCTTCAGCAAAAGTCATTCACACCACCGTCATCACCATAGCTAGCATTCAAGTAAATAAATGTCTCAGTCTACCAAGAAAAAATGTATTTCATATTAGCAAATATTAAAGGGCCCTGGTCCAAAATACAGACACAACATAGCATTCTTACAATCCTGTTTTTACTTGCTTTCCTTTCTTTTACATTTTGGCTGATAAAGATCAGATTTTGTCCCACACATAACCACGATCAGCAGATAAAAATAAAGCCTGCATTATAAGAGAGAGAGAGAGAGAGAGAGAGAGAGAGAGAGAGAGAGAGAGATCTCCATTTTCATGCAGAGATTTTATACCCAAACTAAAATGAAAAAAAAAAAAAAGAGCTTGACAAGTTAAAGGCATTAACACATTTTCAAGTAACTTCTCAAGTGTAATTTTATTTTTCCCTTGCTCAGCATTTCATTTTTTTATAGCTTCTACTAATCAAAGCCGAACAGGCTTAAGTCTCTAGTTCCTACTCCAGATTTTCCAACAACGGCTGTCCACCTCCCTCACTGTCCCTGGTGCTATCTCCCCTGGCCTCTATTGTTTTAACTTAGGCTTCTCTCTGCCCCCTTCCTTTAATCACCCCAATGCTGTCATCCTTTGAGAGCAGCGGCCATCAATTTCTGAAACCACAGAACAAGGACAAATGTTCAGACTGCCCCCAGGGAATTCACTGAATAATAAAGACCATTTAAGAAATGCCAGGAGAAATTGATTACTCCAAGAGTCAGAACAACTAGCTCAGATTGGAGAAGAACAACACCATTTAGTCATAGAATTGGTGAGAGAAAAGGGGGAAAAGACAACTACATTCATCTTGTTCTGCATTGTGTTTGGATATCAGAATTCTCAGAAGCTAAGAGACATTTAAGATGAGAAAAGCTGTAGAAAAGAACTCTCTCCTCAATTGAAATAAACATTGTAGGATGCTACTAATATGCAAAAAGATAAACAAAATGATCTAAAAATCAATATAGGAATGTGAGGACCTCTTTACCCTCTCGATTGCTAAATAATTTGGCCAAAAATTATTATTACACTTAGGTAGAAAGCTGAGAATACAAGGTTCTTCTCTGTTTTATGATATAAAGTATCTGCTAAGTAGTTTAGGATTTAAATATTTCTATAATCTGCCTTTCTCACTTTTATAATTAATTTGAGTGCCATTGTCTTATAAATCACCCCATTATTTTCTCCTATAATGCTAAGATGGAAGCATCAGGAAAAGAGAAATAAGATGATCTCTGTTTCTTGAAACCATCAAAAAGCTCAATACAAATAAATATGTGAATCTCAAACATACTTGATCTTCCTTTTGTAGAATTCAAAAAAAATACATTTTTTTTTTAAAGCTTGACATAGCAGAACACACTTGTAATCTCAGCACTACCTGGGTAAGTGCATGACAACCAGAAGTCAGCCTAGGTTATATGAGATGCTGTCTCAGAAAATAAGAAAAAAATAGAAAAGAAAGAAAGACAAAAATGTGCATATTGTTTTGCTTTGTTCTAATCTTGATAGAGTTCAGATGTGACAGCATTATATCCTGTGTAAGATTTCCAGATAGCCATTAAGATACACACAAACTACCTCCTTTAGTAAATATCAGTGTGTGGCCTATAGATAAGACATAAGCCCAATACACCAAATAGACCAACATACTTTTAAATATCATAAATTTCCAAATATAATTTCTTCTCATTCATTTCATGAATACTGGATTTTATTTTATTTTTTTAAAAAAAGCTAATTTTATGTCAATCACAAAACCTGCTGACAGGTGTCTCCATATGTTACAACAAGATCTCCTAGCCATGGGTCATTGCTTTGAAAGCAGTTAAAGGATGCTTGCGGGACTGTGACACAGCAAAAGGGCCCCTGGGATCTCACACAGTATCTCCTGACAGGTACAGAATTAACTCATGGCATCTTGGTATTTTCTAAACATGACAGCTCCCAGATCCATTGCCACTTATCACAGTGGGGGCTGGGGAGAAGAATTAACACATGCAGTAAATAAATTCAACACAGTCTTATATGAATCCTAAGGAGAATGTACTCAAAGAGAGTGTCTAAATGGTTAAAATGACAAAAGGCTATAGCCAAACACATAGATAGTAAGCAAAGTAATTCTTTTGGAGGGTGGGGGCAGTTCCTGTAATTTTAATTTGCTCCCTAGACTAATTTCCATAGAGCCAATGAATAAAGTATTCAGCATGATACTTTGAAGAAAGCTTTATCTCTTCTTGAACTGGAACAAGAGTGTTAGTCAGGAGCTGAGGAAGGAGTTGGGATTTCCTACTTCCTCCCCACCAACACACACAGATTAGCTCACACAGTTCATGTCTCAGCTGAGCACAATGAGACATACATGTGCAAGCTCTAAGCTTTATACTTATGTAGCATGCATGGACATACAGTCTATAAACTGAGATTGTTAACACTATCACTGCAGAAAGGAAGTTGTTAGCAGAGGAAAGCAAAGCCTTTGCACCATGTGATAAATAAAGGTCCCACCAGCTTTCTTTATAATCCAAGTCCAGTGTCATGGCAAAGAAGACAGAAAGAGCCAGAAAATATGGAAAAGGTGGAACAAATGAACTTGTAGGAAAAAAAAGTGAAATAAAACAAGTATTTCTAGATTTTGAATTTTAAATATAAAATAAGTTTCTAAATGCCACCTTTGAAACATATTTCCTAGCTTAAGGAAAGAAATAACTTATAAATACAATAAATATAAGAAATAAGTTATAAATATAATATGATAATTTGGAAATAAAAGCAATTTAGGGTCCTGAAAAAGATAAAAGTAACACCAGAAAATAAATTCAGTAGAGCCAAGGATAAGAAAACACAGCAGACTCAATGCTAAGTTATTAGGTCTAGGACAAATGAGATGCTCTAAATCCTGTACGCAAACAGAGACTTGAGTGCACTGTACCCTCACCATGCGATGCCTATTTTCTCATTCCTGCTTTTTTTTTTTTTTTTTTGCCCTTTACAATTGAGAATTCTGCATTTATATTTCACATCAGAATTCGTGCATGATCTCAAGACCCATTAATGTATATGGACACTGTTCAATTGTGTAACATAGACTACCTTAATATATTATCTAATGATATTCTTCTATTCCCAAGAAGATGAACAAATTTTTACGGACTATACACATTTAATGGATATAAGTTATATCCTAGACTGAAAAAGAAAGAATTTATGGGATATATCATGAGTATGGTATTATTGTTATTAGAGTCTCATAAGTAACTAATTTAATCTTGCTAATAATTATTCAATGAAGCAGGTACTATAAATACCTGAAGTTTCCATAAATGTTCACATGGGTTCAGAGAAGTCATTTCAACTAGCTGGTAAATAAATATTCTAGAGGTAAACGCTGACCATCTGGCCTACACTCTTAACCTCTATTCCTATACGTGATAGGTTCTTTCCCAGATCAGAGGCGTTCCTTAGCATCTCAATTCTTGCTATTGTCTCTTGTAGAAGCCTCATGAACAAAGACTTGTAGCTAGAGGGATGCTTCTGCCTTTGTAAGACACCAATTGTCATCCCAACAAGCTCCAGGATCCCTATGTTGTCCCTTGCTCCACACAAATCTATGAAGAAGGGATGTTACAACTTAGCATTTTATCTACCCCAGCCTTAAAAAGCCAAGATGATTCAGGCAGCATATCTACAATATATGCCTATCATCTTTATTATATAATTTAACATAATGGGGTGCTAAATATGAATTATGATAATTGCTGTTGCCAGAGCATTTGAAGATGCTTGAGAACTGAAAGAAATAATGACTGAACATAATTTTAGAAGAAAAACAGAAAGTGGTGATTCAGACTTAGAATCCAATAGGTCTTTAATCCAATTCTTCTCATTATTTATTTTAAAGATGATTATTAAAAACAAATCAGTCACATCATGAGTTTCCACCTGTTAAAATGGCTTTGGAGATTAAATGATATAAAATATTAAATTCTTAGCAAATAATCTGGCATATAATATACAATCAAATATTACTATGAATAAAATAATGTTTAAGTTACTCTCATTTCATTTAAGGTTATTTATATATATATATGTAGTTTTTATTCAACATAAGAACTATTCCTTTGACTCATAATAACAGCTTTTCTTCAATCTCATCAAATAAAGATTTCTCACAGTTGAAAAGTAAAAGGTTTGTTAAATCCTCCATTCAACATTCTCAAGTATATGTGATAAGAAAGATCACCAATATTTTGTCCACACTTTGTCCTTACAAGTCTACTTATCCCTTCCAGTGATCACTGAAAAACATCTGCTGCCTTGCTTTGACCAAAATAGTGATATTTTCCTACAAATGACAAGATTGGATCATTTCATATGACAAGTAAAACAATGCAGGAATTATTTTCTTAGAGAGGAGGAAATGGAGACAAAATATTTCCACTGATACCAATTAATAAACGTAAGCAAATGTGTACATTAAAAAGCATCCATTTACAAACAAAAAACAAATAGAGTATTTACTTCTGTCCTGTAAATTATTGTTTTGTTTTATCAACTTGACAATGGAAGTCAGCTCAAGAAGTTGGAGTTTTAAATAAATCATTTTAAAAGAAAATGTTTTAATAGAATTGTGAGCATGAAGCTACATAATGACAGTCAGAATAATGAAGAGCTTACCATTAAGCAGCTGTGTGAATTTAAATAATCACTATGCACTCACTTACCAATAGTAAATAGGTACATTTATATTAGCCCACAGGCTATTATAAGAATTAAATACCACACTAGGAAAGGAAAATGCAGTTCTGGTAAGAGCAGCTATCCCTACTAAGACAATGACTTGCATAAATTGTTTTGTTACAAAAGGAAAACATTGCTTCTTCCATTATGAAATTGCTGAAGACATGTCATGAAGTCCACTAGAATAAGAAATAAAGATGCCACCAGGGTCATAGCAGAATATGTAGAAAGGAGATAGAAAATGTTAATGATGCTTCTTGTAAACAACAAGTTGGGTCAATGATTTTACAAATGAATCAGATATATTTATTTATTGATTTCAATAGAGAAACTTGTATAAGTTATGCTAAGAGCTATTTATGACTGGCAAACTCCTGGAAATAGTCAAAATATCTGTTTTGTTTTGTTTTGTTTTTTTAAATCTTGAGCATTAAATTAAAATGCCTGGGAGCAAATTGCTGATGTAATGAAAAAAAGATGATTGACTGCAAGTTATCAACTTGCATCCATCGCATTGGAGTAAAAACAATGAAATAATCAAATAACCAAATAACCAGAAAATAATCAAATAACCAGAAAACTGCAAGATCTGGGTCTAGAATGTTATGGGTTAATGACCTCGTAAAGCAATTCTTTCTTCATTTAACTGATCTGAATAATAGGTATATTTATTCTGCTTATCCAAAGATAGCTTTAGTCAGCTTAATGGTTTTGAATATATTAATTTTAGCATGGTTTCTCTTAGTCAAATAGATTTCAGTTGAAACAGTAAGATTCAAATACCATTCAGAGAGAGAGAGAGAGAGAGAGACAGAGACAGAGACAGAGACAGAGACAGAGACAGAAACAGGAGACAGACAGACAGACAGACAGGCTGGCAGACAGACAGACAGGCAGGCAGGCAGGCAGAAACATACACACACAGAAACAGAGAGAAAAGCACAAAGGTTTTCAGAGTATACAGGAATCTTGGTTTTGTCTTATCTGTTTTCAGCAGTCTACCCAGAGGAGGCGAGACTCAGGAAGTAATCAATAAGCCGAGGCATGGGAAGATGAATTGTCCAGTTAAGAAAAAAAAAAAAAGGAAGTGAAACCCATAGCTAGGCACATGTGGAAGGCTTACGATTAGAAGACTAGAAAGAGTATGCAGATGAAATAAGATCTGTAAATGAGGAGGTAGTGTACTGAAAGGTAATTTGTTCAGAACTGAGTCAACAAGTTATTGGGTACAATTTTCTCATTCTTGTGGTGATAAGTAAAGACCTTACCTTTATCAAAGAGAAATGAAAGATCACATTTTAAGAACAACAAAACTGTAGTGAGATTTGTATTTTAGGAAGTACTCTCTAGGCAAAGGGTGGAAACTTACCAGACTGGAGTGCACAAGGAACATATCTATGACACAGCTAAATTTGTTGAATGCTGACTGTTTGTCTTCTGTCTTATTTTTATATAAAGCAAGGGCAATTATAAAATGAAAACAAGAAGCATTTATATTAGATGATTTTGGCTATAATGTGAAATCTCCCAACAGGGTCATGTGTTTGAGCGCCTGCACCCTAGAGGATGATTCTGGATTGGGAAATTGTGGAGGACCCTAGACTGGTGTCTACCTCGTAGAAGTAGGTCACTGAGAAAAGATCTAGAAGTGTATTTCCACTTCATTGTCTAGCTTAAATTCTCTACTTCCTAGTCACATCAGTCGGGCCAGATGCTTTAAACTCCTGCCAACAGTCTGGCATGCTCTTTCACCATGCCTCTCCTTCACAGCAGACTGAAACCATGAGTCAAAGTAAATCCATTTTTCCTTACGCTGGTTCTGTCGGGCATTTACCCAAAGCAATAAGAAAAGCAACTAATGCCTATATGCCTAAATCTTCTGTTAAAGAACTCGTAAGACAAACAAACAAACAAAGTTCCTATTTCCTCATCACCATCCAGGTGCTTATAATTTCACAACACATTTACTTTTGTCCTTACTCAAGAAAGAGGTACAGAGAAAGAAAGATGCAGATATACTAAATTCAGCTTCAAGCAATTATTGATGAGACCTAATGGTAAAGCAATAAAAGTCTTTAGAAACCAGGCAATGAATAAGATTAAAGGAGATAATCCAGAGGCTAAGGGGAAAATGATTACACTTGGGAGTGACAATTATGGCTACAGAATTAAAGAGCTTAAGTATTTATGAGGGAAAAGGAAAAATAAAACAGTTAAGCTAACCCATATTGATCCAGGTATTTGGATGAGGAAACTTATTTTGGCCTGGAACAAGAAAAGTGTCTTCAGAGGATGTAATAAAGTCATCAGGAGAGGGCCAAATTATTTTGGTCATGGAACCCATACTGAAAACTTTTAGTTATGTGACGTGTTTACTTAGCAATGGAAATGAGAACAGACAGTGTAGTTTGCTTTCATAAGGAACTTAATTTATTCCCATCCCTACTGTTCCTTAATACTGGGTTGTCTTCCCACATTCCCAAGTTACCCTGGGTCT
Source organism: Mastomys natalensis (assembly GCA_021653895.1). NCBI lineage: Eukaryota > Metazoa > Chordata > Mammalia > Rodentia > Muridae > Mastomys > Mastomys natalensis. Next base: position 284,181 of record JAJTUV010001006.1, on the reverse strand, counting down.
TGGTTTTGTTGGGACAACTGTGTACCAGATACTCACAGAGCTGTACCTGGTTATAAACCATGGTCTGAAAGAACCACATAAAAAGATGTTTCCTGAACCATCTGATATGCAGCACTTTCATCCAAATTGAACTGAAACATTCCCTCCCGGAAAGAGAATGAATGCCCAGGAAACAAAGTAAGCAGTCTGGAAAAGCTGAAATCTGCAGGATTCACAAGGCCCGTCCATAAGGTTACAGAAGCAACACACAACTGGTATGGCAGTGCAGTCTCTCCAGCTTGTTGAGCTGCAGAAGGATCCTGAGTTGCAGGTTGTAAGTCACCCCAAAGCACTCTGGTTTGCCAAGCTGGAGTACAGTGGAGTCAGGTTGTGTCTTCCCTGATTTACATGGGGAAAAAGTCATTTGTTCTGTCTCTCCAGGAAAAGCTACACAACATCATCCAATTGAAAATAATCAATGTCCTGATTTTCGTTATTTACTGAGAAATTCTGTCATTTGATGTTAATTTATTAATCTTTTGATTTATACCCCCCCCACACAATGATAAATCAAAAGATTAAAAATTGAATTTTAATAAGGAAAGAACTTGCTCATTTCCACTTCTATATCCTCTGCTTGACCAAATGCCTGGAAATCACAGGAATTTAAAGAGTGTTGGGGAAAAGCAAGATAGGATGAATGAGAGGATGAATATTGTTGGGAAAAGTACATGTCAAACCGTCATGTTTAGGGTTACAGTTTTACTAGAACTAAGTTTACTAGGCTTAAACTTTTACTAGAACATCTGTGGATCACTGCTTTAACCTCTGTGCACATAAACTCTTCCTTGATATTGATACTTCTTTGTTATGACAGTTGTAGCTTCCTAGCATTCTAATTGATAAGACATCAAACAGTCTTTGCTTGAGGCTTCTTCCCACTGAAAGAGTCTTAGCTAAAACATTAACTAACTGCTTAAATACCCGAGGCAGACACTAAGTCTAATTCTTTTGTTTTTTGTTTTTTGTTTTTTTTTTTTTAATTTACACAGAAGCAAAATACATTATTTTGTAAATAATAACATTTTATTCTTGAGCAAATTCTAAGAAGTAATGATAAATGTTTAATAAAATAACACTTGAAATTTATAACAAGCAAAATATATTATTTTGTAAATAATAGCATTTTATTCTTGATCAAAGTCTAAGATATAATGAAAAAATTTAATAAAATTATGCTTGAAATTTATGAAGCATAAATGTATCTACACTATTAAAAAAAATAATATAAGGGGCAGAAAGATGGCTCATTGTGAGAAAGTGTATACTGTCGATCTGATGACTTCAATTTGATCTCTGGAACCTCCATACAGGAAGGAGAGAATCAATTGTCACAGCTTGTCTTCTGACCTCCAAATATGCCATGGCATATACACTCATGTCCCTCACTTCACACTCAGTACATAAACAAACAAACAAATAAATAAATAAATAAAAATATTTTAAAGGAATATATTCAAATTACCAAATCTAAAACTTGGAAGAAAGCTCTATTTATGTTCTATGCAAACATAGCAAAGAATTGCACAATAATATGGTCAACATAAACAAAACATGAAGATGTTTGCAATATAGCTAAGAGTTGGAAAAAGACAATAAGGTCCATACCAATGACTAAGAAAAGACAATGATAAAAAGGTAAAACATCATACCACTGAATGTAAACACTGAGAAGTTTGAATAAACAAGATCCCGCTGTTGTCTGTCACAATTCCATGTACTATTGTATAAATATCATGCTTTTAATCACAACAGCAATATGATAGTCAAGTGCACAGTGACCATGTAAACGGTTTAATTAATAGCTAAATGGTGTGTATTCATAATATTACTACGGTCATTCATATGTGCTGTTCAGAAATAGAAGAATCTCAAATGCTAAAACCCCAGTACACTGTGGGAAATGTCTATTCCCATGACTTCACAGCCTGCATGTATCAAAACACTGTTTTATCACAATGCAGCTTTTAATAGCTGGAAATATGACTACCAAGTAGGAATGTCACAAAAACATGATCTCCTCTCAACATAAAAGATGGCTTTTCATAAGAGTGCTTCAGACACAGCACACATATTAAATGGAAGAATGACAACGCTTCCCAGCACACAGTCCTCTGCCTACATTTATCAGCATTCACTTTGATTTCCTGCTCCTCTCTGCAGCCTCTCTGAAGCTATTTGTGAGATAACCATATCACACATTTCCTGATTTCCAAAGCTTAGAATGAAAATGTCCGCATTCTCAGCTCTGTGTCCCTGGCTTTCTATTACTGCTATGGTCCATTCCCATTTACAAGCTGTTGGCAGTTTTCACTGAGCCTCACAAATGAAGACTCTCAATATGCAACCTCCCATTCATTTTCTCATTTGAGAACCTCTATGTCTGTAGGTTAAGGGTTAACTGTAAGAATGGTCCTAGCAAAGGCATTTAGTAACTATTTCTCCACATAAGATTAGAAATGAGCCCTTTGACAATTAGCTGGAAATATGAGTTATTATATAAATCTTTATTATATAATTACTACTATTACTTCTTAGCAATAAATCCTAGGAGCTACTACATGCTCTTCACTGGCCATCTCACTTAAAGTCTCTGTAATACGAAAAGCAGAAACATGTGTTGTCATTTACAGGTGATATTAAAGTCAAGGTAAAAACAACTTGCTCAAATCAGAGATGGATTTTGGGGTTGTGGCAAATTGCCTTTCTTTTTTTGTTTTTTTTTTTTGTTTTTTTTTTTGGTTTTTCGAGACAGGGTTTCTCTGTGTAGCTCGGGCTGTCCTGGAACTCACTCTGTAGACCAGGCTGGCCTCAAACTCAGAAATCTGCCTGCCTCTGCCTCCCAAGTGCTGGGATTAAAGGCGTGCGCCACCACCGCCCGGCGGAAATTGCCTTTCTTTTCCCACATTCCTTGAGAGATTCTTAGAAAATGATACCTATGTCAAAATATGAATTATTTTGATTAGACTGCAGAGGTGGTTCTGGTTCTTTGTTGTGTGCACTATTTAAAACAGACTCTTTGACATCTTCCACCAAAGAGATGGCATCTCTTCTCTTTTCAAACATTCAATTTGGCTTTAATAATCAAAATAATAATAATAATAATAATAATAATAATAATAATAGAAAATAAAATAGGCCATGATGTTTAAAAAGAGTAAGCAAGAGGGCATGGGAGAGGTTGGAAGAAAGAAACAGGAAGGAAATTGTAGTTATATTTTCATTAAGGTAAAAATGTACTAAGAAAAAAGAAATTTGAAAGAATGTCACCTCTTCCTAAATCTGTTAAAGGGCTTGCTCTAAAGGAGATGCATAGTGAAAGATGAAATTTGACTACCCTGAAATTTTGTTAAGAAGAGGTCAAAGCACGATACTGTGGTCAGAAGACCGAGATGCCCTCCCAGCTAAGAGCAAGCATCAGTTGCCAGTCACAGCTTTGAACATATTCTAGTTAAGAAAAATCCTTGTTGACCATGCTCTATCCACCACCACAATTGTGAGCACATTAAAAATGCCTACCAAGAAGTGCTCTCATTCTTATCTATCAAAGTACTGGGTAGTGTGTTGGTCTCTGGATTCTGCCTTCTAATCCTTCAGTCTACAAATGGCTAGAAAAAAAAAAAAAAAAAGACCATGGGAGTCTCATTCTGCCACAATAAAATAGAAAGCATTTAGACTGATCCAGTCTAAATTTGACAAGTGAAACAGGAGTCCAAATGTGTTTATCTTTCCACATCTTTTTTAAAATCCTCCTTCCCCATTTGTCTACAGTATCTCATTATTCCAGAAGACTGATAACATGATGTACTCAATCAAATTTGAAATGCCCTCTTTCCTCATTTTTGGCCAAGCCTGTGCTTGGAAAGAAATGAAGTGAGAAAAAGAACTTATTCTCTTTCCCAAGGAGAATTCAGTTGACACAAGTTCTTCTAACCCAGATCTTATGTTAAATAAGCTCCAGTCCTACCTCCTGCAGCTCCTGTTGCCACTACTGTCCTTCGCTACTGCTACACCACAGTCTATTTTGTCCCTGCATGGGTCAAAAGTCAGCAGGCCAGTACTATCTCAGCTACTTAATATGAAATGTCTGTGATCTAAAGAACAAGGTTATATACTTGAGGAATCCAAATTTTATAAAAGGAAATCTGGGTTTCTCTACAGCTCACCTTACCCCTGGCTCTGCAGTGTTTTCCTATCTAATCTAACACTAGTGCAGAAATAAGTGGATAAATTCATTATTAATTTATATAACCCAAAAGTTCACATGCATCTCTCATTTGCAATAGTTGTTTGTAAATTTAAAATTTTTTTCCCATACCAATTGACTTTTAGATGTCAAAAATGAAAATACACCGAGAGTGGAATTCTGGCTCGGGAGAACTTTGAATTTTTCACAACATTAAAGGCTAAAGCATTTTAACTACCTATTCTCCCCAATTTTACCTTATGTTCTTGAAATGCACAACACAGGTGACTGAGAACACATTTCAGGGAATCTAAACTTTTTCAAATCTTAATAAGCCCCTAAGGATAGATTCTAGCCTTACTTTTAGTATTTTTATTTCACTATGTAGTAAGTATCTGTCTCTAGTTAACAGGTGGAAAATAAAAACAACAACTAGAATTAACAAAGCCTCATTCAATATCCTTTTGCCAGATCTTTCTAGTTCTCAAGAGGTATAGAGCTAGTATTTTGGCTATTCCTGAATCAATTCTTGTGCAGGGACTGGAAGATGGCTCAGTGTTAAATATTACTTTCTGTTCTTTCAAGAGGACCTGAGTCAAGTTCCCAGAACTTATGCTGGGTGGTTCTTAACCTCTTATGACTCTGATTACAAAAGAATCCAACACTTGAGTTTCTAAACATGTCCACAACTCCCTCCACCCGCCTCTCTCTCTCTCTCCTCTCTCTCTCTCTCTCTCTCTCTCTCTCTCTCTCTCTCTCTCTCTCTCTCTCTCACACACACACACACACACACACACACACACACACACACACACCACAATGTATAATTTAAGGAAAAGAAAATGTAGGTATTAGCCAAGGAAATGACTAAACCAGGAAAAACACTTGTTTCACAAACATGACAGCCTGACTAAAGAATCCACAGCATGCATGTAAAAAGCCATGTATGTCTTCTGAGAATATTATCTCAGAGTTATGAGACTCAGAGACAGGAAGATAACAGGGCTTCTTGGCTGAAATCCTAGATACAGGTAAAATAAGAGACCAAATATAAAAGAAATAAAACAGAAAGTGATAGATATTCTAACTTCTGCATATTTACCTGCATATATGTCTGTCCACTACACACACACACACACACACACACACACACACACACGCACACACACACACAGAAGTGAAGGGCAGGAGTTGGAATTCTGCATGAGCTTTTCTTCTTTTCTTGGAGAATGGTTCACATAATGAACCCATTTTCTTCAAAAAAATACCTTAAAGAGAAAGTTTGTTGTAAAATAATTAATATTTTCTTTTCTTTTTTTTTTTTTTTTTTTTTTTACAAAAATGGAATGACAAATTAATGGCAAATTAGCTTTGTCACTGAGATATACACAAAGTGTAACTATGTATTAATGCTAAAATCAGTGAAGATCAAGACATTATATATACAATGATTTTATATATTACAATTAAGAAAATTTCACAAATTATGTTTTAATTTTAATTTTCAGCTTCTATTAGAACAAATCAAACAGTGTTTTAAGATAATTGTGACTAGAAACTTCACAGTGTTAAAATTTCCGAAGAAGAGAATATAATGGAGTAAAATATGAACATAAAATAGAGAAAAATTAATAATCTCAGTGCCCCCCAAGGCCTAAACCACCTCATATTTGCTAATTAGGATTTTATGCAAAATAAGTTACTACTAGAGCAAGAGAGAAATTCTCATTAAATTCTGTGCCTGGGAGTCACCAGGGGAAGATGCTGAAGCACGTTTTAGAATAATTCTGAAGAGAGCTCGTGCCACTTAACACTGCCTTAACCTAAAATGTATCACATGTTTGTTTAATTATTCAGTAGACATTTATTAAGATCTTTCTATGTAGCATAACAACATATACAATAATTGTAGCAATAAAAACATACACAATAATTATAGCAAAGAATCTTTCTTTCCCTCTGTGAAATATAAAATGTATTCTGGAAGTAACAAATGGACGCAAGGAACCAGCTATAGCAGTCCAAACAGCCAGGAGAACAAACTGCACAAGTGAATGAAGCATGGTCGCTGACACATGCATGGCAGAAGACATGGTCCCTAACATTTCAGGGGTAGTTAATGAAGATGTCTACTGGGTCCTCAGATGATCTGGACATGGTATGACAACTATGATATGACATATAAACATGTCATGGGGTGTCTTGATACAGTTGAAAGTTCTGCCTAGCTGACTTAGAAAACATCCATCCTTGGGGAGGAGCTAAGGTGGGAGGAGTAAGGAGAGGAAGAGGAGGAGAATGAAGAGGAGGAGCTAGGAGAGCCATACAGGTATGGAGAGCAGTCACGAGTAACAACTTTTATTTAGGTTAGCTACTAGGGAAATAACTCTCCTTGTGTGGGCATATTGTTATCGAGTATTACCAAACACATAAAGCCTTTGATTAATTTTTAAGCATTAGAGTCTCATTTTTCTTCTGGGCCCACATGGATGGCGGGTTGGTTTGGGTATTGCCCAGCCTTGCGGAGACAGCATGGAAGATTGACAGAGCCATCTCCCATGCTGGCATCTGGCCGTTTCTAGCTCTGGCACTCTTGTGGCCTCTGGCCACGGAACATGGCAGCTGAGTTAGGTAGAGCTACCCGCAGCTTAGATAGTTGGCTTGGCCCACGACCGATTTAAAATATCTCCTGCAACACATCCTCACTTCCGGAGAGCTTTGTCCATCCACAGCATGACATCATTGTTTAAAAGCTTTACTATTCTGCTATTGCTTTAACTGTTAGCAGCTCAGTTCTCATCTCATCCTGACCCTTTGGAATCAACACCACAGTGTCATACTCAGGTTTCTATACACCAAAGTTCTGGCAAGCATGAGCCTTGGCTTGGAGAGGTCGTCCTGAGAAAGGGGTGTTTGGGAGCAGCAGAGGAAACAACTCCAAGTCAATGATGGGGTGGAAGCTAATAGCTCTGTAGTCTGTAGAGATGACCCTCTAGATAGGTATTTGCTTCAGACAGTTTTCTGCTTGAGACAGCTCTCTGCTTGAAATCTCTCTCTGCTCCAGATTACTCCCTAGATAGTTCACTAGATGGCTCTTGGGTTTTCTGATCAAAGTCAGAAAACCTGCCAGAAAAATTCTAAAAAAGCTATGTTACCTCTTCAAGTAGCTCTCTCTAGTTAGCTCTCCTTGGTAACTCAGCTCTTGCAGAACAAAACCCAGTCTTTTATTTATATATGAATTCAGTCAGTTACTCTAGGTTCCCTTTTGATTAACCCATGAACAGTATTTTGTGACCTTAGGCTCCCAAGTCTTAGAAAAGGACAGCATAGTTTTTAACATACTAAATGTATTCAGAGATCTGCTTGCCTTTGTAAGTACAAACAATAACCTAGCTGGGTAGAATCCTACTCTCCCACCACACCTGTCCTGAAACTTGCTCTGTTCCAGGCTGACCTTGAACTCACAAATCTGCCTGCCATAGTAAGCACAGATACTAAGTTTAGCTGGTAAAGATCTTGCCCGGGCATTACCACTCCCTACATCTCGTTATCTCCTTCCTTAATATCTTTCTGGCAAGCTGCCTCTGTTATTTTAGTCTCTGAATCCACTCATAAAATGGACATTGCATCGTTATATTTTCATAGTTGAGAAATCCCATAAAGGACAGCTCTTACACTAATTTATATATTCATTTTTTTTTTTTCAGAATAAACCACTTTATTGTTTTTAACTCACAATCACAATACAGTTAAGTTCAAGGAGGCCAAACATGTGCCCAGTAACCAACACTACAAGCCTCAGTAAACGTCTATAGTTAGATCTCTTTCATAGCCATTCCAAAGCAATGGAGCTGTTAGAATAAGGGTCCACACTTATCCTACAGAACCAATTTTACATTTCTTCAGCTTGAACTTCTTGATTAGATTAGACCATTTGCAATCCTGCACTGCCGCAGAACCTTATATATTCTTGAACACATGTTTTCTGAGGTTTTCCTCATAGCCATAAGACTGTCCTGAGGGTCATAGTGTTACGGAGACACATTCTTGCTTCCCAGAATAATGCTGTCTTTGATTTCCATGGAGTCATTAAGGTATGCACAGAAAGGACAGACAGTTCCCTGTAGGAGAAACATAAAGTAAAATACGTACAGCATTATACAAATAAGCCTACACCTAGGAATTGTGAACATTTATGGATGTCCATGACATGCTGGCTTTGCTCCAGGGGTGGGAATCCTGTCATGCTGTCCCTTCTAAGGTCTATCATGATGTTGCTGGTACCAAGGCCAGATCTTTATACTTCTGTAGGATTTTAAGAACATCCATGATATCAACTTAACTCATGGAGAAAACTAAAGGGACATGGGTTCCTTTATGCTTTTTACCATCTACATATAAATTTATAATCAATGTAATTACAGAAGACCTACTATGTAGATAGATAGAGCTCCAAGTTCTTAGTCATCTGTTATCATTGAACACCTCTTACTCCATAGGAATTATTACAAAAATGTGTCTTCATTTGGAACATAACAGAATTACTCCTAAAAGCTCTAATCACTGCTATACAGAGAAAAGAAGATTTGAGCTTAGACCACTATAGCTATGGAAGCAAGTCTATACTAAGTCACATGATACTCTGTATGCTTCATTGAGGACAATTTAAACAAATATGACCACTATAATAATCTCTGAGAAAGGACCACAAGAATACCAACTATGAGAGCAAGTTGCATAGTCAAACACTAATATTTTCAAAAACCAAGGATCTCTTTGTCTCCTCATGGAATGATTGGTTTGTTATTGGTTTGTTAGAAGACATGTTACTTTCCCCAAATCTTGAAGTAACTTAAAGTGTTTTGAACACTGAAAGTCTGTGCTATCATTGGAGATTATTAGGTAGTTTATTCTAATTCTTTATCTCTTACCCAAATTGATTACCTTCCTCAGAATCTATCAAGTCTAATACCCTTAAAATAGCAACTCCTTGATGTCCCTATTTCAATATGAAAACTATCAGCCCTACCATGAGATCATCATACCTCATAACACAGCCTTTGCATGAATATGTGGAATTCTACAAGGATAGCAGGTGAAAACTTCATATCTTCCCTTACTGGGGCTTTAAAGTAACAGAAAGCAGAACTTGCATTTTCCCCATAATTCTCAGTCATATTCTAGTAAATAATATGGTGTGTTCATTAATTGGGAAAGTTTCTTCCATTAGTAATGATCAGTAAATCGCATGACACTTCATAATGTATGGTATTTGAGTGACATCTTAAAAATTTCAAAGAAAATCTTCACTGAACACGTGCTATGTTTTCTAAGGACCCAAATGTCATCACCCAGTGCTTTAAGCACATAACAGTCTAACAGGAAAGTCATCTCTGTTTTGTAAGAAAGCTAACTGAGACACAGAGATGTTAGGTTCTTTGACCGAGTTCACACAGTTGGCATGTAATGGGAGCTACAGTATAAACTTCATCTATTTATTTTCATGCCTACTCTATTACTCCTGTGGAATACCAGCTCTTAATTACATAAATTACAGCATTCATAGAACAGATAGACACAACACTCAGTACACAGAAGATTTCACTTATAAACTGTGGTCACGTTAGTAACACAAGTACTGCTGGAGGCATAAAGATTAGAAAAGTCAAATGCCCCAGTTTCTTAATGGGTAGCCTCTCTTATATGGAGTGTGTAGCTATCTGTGGCTCCTTCCTAATGTTTAAAACTAAAGGTTTTCAATACTGTCTGGATCTCTGACCAGAAAGCACTGACTGGAAAGGAATGTTTACACAGTGTAGAAAGATGTCTCATTCACTAAGCACTCTGGTCTTTTATGCAAAATATCTATTGTGAAGAGAGACAGAAGGCCTTTGTTTTCCAAAATGACACATTTCTCCAACTACCCAAAGACTACTTCTTAATCAGAATGTTCTTTGTTAAAAGGCCAAGGATCATCCATTCTGATTTAGATTATAAGGATGGTACTCAAACTTCCCAACTTTCCTCAGACTCTGAGGATGGTCAAAATAGAAGAGGTGAGGGACAGATTCCCTTGGGTTTTACAGTCCTGTTTGAAACACAGTAGGCCTAATTATATATGTATGCCAAGCATAAGTAATTTAGAACAGGGGCATTTTGTTTGGCAGTCCTATTATTTCTTAAAGAAAACAGTTGTTAACAAAAAGTATTCCATGGTTTTTACTTTAAAGTGTGGCTTTCAGAACTGCTTTGAAAAATGTATGACCTTCTTACTGCTAAATTATCCTACTGCAGTGCAAAATAAGAGATTTACAAGTTCCTCTTTAAAATTAGACTCTGGCCTAGTAAAAAGGCCAATAAAAGCCATAGCGATGAAGGGGTATCCTTTATTGTGTGGGTTTGCTTTAAAATTGGTACATAAATAAATAATTTATTTGTTCCCTTCATGTGACAGTGGATTTAGTGTCATTTGAATAGCGTACATAAATGCACATAAGAAGATTCACTCAGGTCATTTAACTACAAAGTGGTTATGCCTACAGTAAAGTCTCAATGACTCCCACAGAATGCAGCATCCCACAGAAATCAAAATTCAGGACTTCAAGGCATTTCTGCACATACAGGGGCACTGCATTTTGTCAGGACTACTTATATTAGCCAAACTACACAAGCAAAGGGTGTTCTTTTAAATTATTTGGTACTTTAGTACTTCTGAGCACAGAATGTGGATACAGCCAAAAACCAGCTCATACAAGTGCTTGTAGCTGAGAATAGTACAAAAATGTAGTCTCACTCAGTTGTAGTAAATATTTATTGGGTTATGGGAGCTGTAAAAAGCTGTCAGTAAGAAAGACAGAAACACATACATGCATAGATCAAAGACATAATAGGAATGTGACACTTACAAAAGGGACTTGATAAATCAGTTATGTGAACAATGCATGGACCAGGTTGTAGGTGTCTAGATGCTAGAATGAGGTGGTGCAGTGAGAAGTGGAAGTGGAGGAAATGGAGTGTTACGCAGAGCGCCCTTCACTTTTAAGTTTCCAGTGACAGACAAATCCTTTCAGTCCCTAATTTTATGAAACAAATAAACAAACAAAGACAAACAAGAAACATGGAATACAAAGACGTAGAAAATTCAGAGCCATTACATTGTAAATGTAACTTTTTCAGTGAGGTATTAGACCAGCCATCTGCTTTGGCTTGTTTGTTTGCCTCAACTATTCCAAGAGCTGTAACTGGTTTAAGGCACCAATGACACCCTAGGGTTGAGATTGAATTAGGTCTGTCAGACAGCCAAGAGTTCCCGTCCCAATCTCCAGCAGACTCAGGGCATGGGGGAGGACAGAAATAGGTCAATTGGGAAGTTTCATTAGCTCTGAAGCTTCATGCTAGGGCAACTGAATTCTAGCTGGGTCCGACATATTTAGCAGGGAGATCTTTAAAATAATATACTCTTCAAATTATGCTTATGTGACACAGCATTTAGACTGGCGCTCAAATTTCAAAGTCATTGGGAATTCTGCACATAAAGGGTCTTTATCTTTAACAAGGTCATTAGAAAGCTGCCATCAAGGATGGGCCATGGATAGTAGTCCAACTTGTTAAATGAGAGAAAGACATCTCCAGAAACTTTAATGGGGATGCTTTTAGAGATATGTTTTGTTCAGTTTACTTTAAGGCTTCAATTGGCTTCCATTTTTCAAACACTAGGTGTTCCAGCATTAAAGTCTTTAATTCTTTAAGAATGAAGTAAGTGTCATGAGAATGGTCTTCCTATGGGGCAGAGCAGTGATCTCCCAAAGCTGAGCAGAGATTTCTGTATGAGAACAACTATTTTTTTCTTTCAGAGCACTCCAATCCCCAGTGCTCTGAATCTAGAGGCCTGGTCATTAACCTTGAACTATCTGGTCCCTAATGTAGTCTGTATATATCTACAGTATGAGAAAACTCACACTACCAAAACCTCCATACTAAATTATCCACCTTGAAAAGGTATTGATATGTATTATTCAATTTCCATTAAACTGTTGAAGACAGTCCATAGCTGGACTCTCCAACACTACCTTTTAAACACAGTTCATTTATTCAGATACTTTCTGATGTAGCTTTTCTCCAACTGCTCATAAACATGATAGCTGATATTTTTTAAATTCACGTGCCCTAGTTTGTGCCTCAAATCTGATAGACACATTATAAATAACCAAATCCCATGGGTTTTACGATCAAACTGCTGTTTCTTTTTTCAATGTCATTCTTTCATGGTTTTTATATGTTTACATTTGAACAACACAAATTTGTCCCTTTAGAGATCACACAGGTGATAAATAAACATTTTGAAATAGAATTTTAATTTGGGCCTTCATTGTGGTCATAGCTGACCCAGTGAGTTGTGTAATGCTTTTGGGGAAATGACAATGCTTTCTGAATTTGTTTCCTCTTCTCTCTTATGTCTCATTTTCAACCACTCTTCCTTTTCCTGTGTCATCTCTCACCATCCATTTATATCTCCTTTCCTTCTTTTCATCTTTTCTTCCTTTTACCTTTCCTTTTTTGGTCTTTCTCCCATTCCTTTCTTTCCTACTTTAATAGCTTGATCTCATAGCTTACATGGCAATAGTCATTATATGAATAAATATACACGAGTAAAGCAGATTGGGAGATAGATGCTGTGAGTATATTTGTTTGTGCCCTGATGATACAGGCTATGAAACACTGAAGCTTCTTTCTGTGCAATGATCAATGTAGAGCATGGGATATATCCCCTCTGAATAGCTAGAAGCAGAGTGATGGCTATATCAGTAATATGCAAAATATTCTTACTCCTAATTTTAATCATTCACATTTTATTTGAAGGGAAAAGTACAATGAGTTTAATAAATAAAAAGAACAGACAGTGGGTTTCAAAAGCTATTAAAATCAATACAGTATAATTGACAAGATTCTGATGGCCATAGAACTGTGGACGCCTGCTGCAAAGGTCTGGGGAAAATTTTCATTTAAAAACAATTTTAGATTCCCTAATTTTATTTATTTCTTATTGCTCTTCCCAGTTATTTTATTAGGAATGAAGTTTATAGAAAAATAAGATGCTTTCCCTTCAACCAAAGCCTCTGTTATAAACCTTTTCTTTCTATTGTTATCACTGACATTTGGAAACATTTATACAGTTACTCCCAGCTATGTCAATTATATAACATTGTTTAAAGATTTATATTGCTCTGGCCTGGTAAGCTGTAGTATTCTATATAGACCCACAATGTATCTGTCCCTACTCTCACTCTGGTTTGAGAATGTTCTAAGACTTGGGAGTAAATTCTCAAGCTTAGCACCATTTGTCCAAAAGGATCTAAAAGAATCGTTTAAAATAATAAACCTATGCTACAACAAATTCTGTGCAACAGGGGATAGTGATCTGTACATACGTTGTCCACTAATATGCAAGTCGGTTAAAATTTGAGATAAATATGGTTGAGTTAATGCCTTGATTCATAAGAACATAATGATACTTTAAGAACATGTAAGAAGATAGGGATGTTTATTTTAATTCTGTGTGGTTCTTGAACTGACCCTCGTACTCACTTGTCATAAAACTGGACACATTAACATTTGAGTCTGTAGGTGAAACACGGCCTTGAGCTCTACTGACATATTTTTCATTGTGTAGGTAGGCTGTTTTTGAACTTGACACTTCGCTTCAGCTTCACATTGCTTGGATACCAGACAGGTGCCGTGAGAAATTCTAATTTTTTATCACAAGAAATGTGCTCAGCAATGCATGTTATATTGAGAAACTAAATCCTTTTTCACTTATTCATTGAAGAATTTTATTATAGCCAATATATGTTGAATAACATGGTGGTTGACACAGTAATGAAAAAAAAAAAAAACAAAGTAACCTTTTCATGATAATTTCATGATCATTCAATGCATAAATTAAAAGGCAATATCCCTGGTAGTGATTAAAAGCAACAAATAAAAATAAATCAGGAAAAAGCCAATACAGAAAAATGGCAGACAAGATAGGAAGCCATGTTTATATCGCAGGCAAGATCTGTATGATAAAACACGAAGTCATAAGTGGCTCATGGACCAGACTTTTGAGAAGTATTCCTTAGTAGGAAATAGGCAAAGTAAAAATGAAAAGGCTGCCTAGTTTGTTCCCTTGAACTAAGGTCAAATATTTTTGATAATTTCTAATTTCTGTTTCTTTCCATACTTTATTGTTTAAGAGCATTAAAAAGATTCAAATTCTTGAGTCTAATTCCATTTACCATACACACACACACACACACACAACACACACAAAAATCATTACACATATGTTCATTGAAAACATGATGCAATAGGCTTAACATAAAGGTGTGTCCCACAAAAACATTGGTGATAAAAACTTGCTAAAAAGTCTTATGGAAGGAAGAATTCAAGTACCTGGAGAAATTTTCTTGTAGAAGACAGGAGTCAAGTAAGCCATTAAGCCTATCTTCAAATATCTGAAACTCACAGAAAAATAAAAATAAAAATGATAAAAATGTGCCCACCCCCCAAAAAAAATGAAAGAAAGATCCTGGAAGAAAGATTGTGAACTGTTATAAACACATTTCTAGTTTGATGTGATACAAATAGTCTTGGAAACCTTGGTTAGGAGATTCCCTATTAGAACCTGTCAAAGTTTGTAATAGTGTAATAGAGAGTGGTAGGCTCAGCCTCCCTCCTTCAGCATATAAAACCCCTGAGATAAGTCACTTGTCACTTATAAAGGGAAATATTATGATTCATAGCTGAGGCTTTAGTCCATGACAGATTGATCGCATTGCTGTGCATCTGTGCTGCACACCTGTGACAAAGCAGTACACCAGGATGGAAGTGGATGGTAGAGTAAGTTGCTAAACTCATAGCCAAGAAGTAAAGGAAGAAAAGAAACTCCTGACATCCTGCCTGCGCTTCAAAAAACAGACATCATATGACCAAAAAGCCTCCTAACCAACACTGTCACTGTAGGCTACAAGCCTCTGCATCTGCACATACATTTGTGTGGGATAACGAAGTCCACCACATCAAAATGGGTGGTAACCAAAAGGCCTTTAAAACTCAAAGGGGTGCATGTATTGATCCGCCCTGGTCTCACTGACAATTATTCATAATTCTGTACTGATTATGGTATGACTAATGGCCAAATGAAACAATCCTTCTTCCTACAGTCTGAGGCCCTCATACCAGACATCATATGGGAGGAGAGGGGCTGCCGAGACAGAACTCCACATGAGAAAAATGAAGGTTTCAAGTTGATGCCACTGGTCTGTTAAATGCCCATCCCATCCAAGTTTCTCCTGTTGGGGCTTGTGTTCTCTAGGGCCCCATGGAACACTCCAGAAATACATCCACATATTGGTTCTTTTGAAATCATTCAACCAAGTGACAGACACATCTATAGCTCCATCAAAATGAGACAGCAAAGCAATAAAATTCTTCACAACTACTTAAATGGCACTGTCAGGATTTTTTCCCAGGTCTTTATGTTACTTGGATTTATTTTTAATTGAGTTATATTTCTATTTAAAGTGTCGTTTCACAAGATAAGCACATGGGCTCTAACTACCATCAATGAGAAACCAGCCATGCCTATGTAAAAATGCATCAAATGCAAAACAGCTATGTTCTAAATACAATCCTTAGCCAACTGAATTTCTAGTGCAGGTGCCTTTACAAGGACACAGAATGTAGCTCAGTTGATAGGGTGCTTGCTTAGCATGAACAGAGGCCCAGGTTCAATAGCCAACAATACATAATACTGGGACTGAAGGTAAACAGCCATAATATCAACATTGGGATGGTGAAGGAGGAGACAACAAAATCAGAAGACCAAGGTCATATTTGCCTGCATAGTAAGGCAAAAGCCAATCTGGGCCACAAGAGACCCCAACTAAGAAGAAGGAACATGAAAATGATATTGGCAAAAGATGAAATTAAAACTATAAGTATTTAGACTTTTCTCCTTTATAAATGCTATTACTATCAAGTACATGTGTGAATACATGTGACAAGCTTGAAAAGATACTTATGCCAGGGTGAAAAGCACAAGGTCAGAGGAAGTGGTCTCCAAATCCATTTTCTTCTTTCTTCTTCATAAGTCACTAAATGTGGCTACATGCTGAACCATCTCACCAGCCCAAATATTTAGATGTTTCTTCATGATTAATACAGTATAAGTTAGTGTCTCTCTCTGAGAGTATATGCATACAAGTACTGTCAGTTAAGAAATAAAAAGTATTGATCCTCTGTCCTTTGGTGTGACATCAAGTTACCAAATGCTAAGAGTTATTTGAATGATTGATAACAATAAGAGGATATGGACTATAAATCATAGTTGCTTACGCTGAGGGTTTGTAGTCATAGAAATTCTATGAAACATTCATAAATTTCCTTTTAATCATAAGTCAAGAGATTTATTTATTATTTTATTTATTAACTAAACTACATTCAGTTGACTCACTGAGCAAAACAATTCTTGCCCAAAAAATAATGGCTTTTTTTTTTCCAGGTTTGGGGTTCTAGTAGGAATCCAATGAAAATATTAAGAATGAAAAGATTTATGCATAGTATTCTGTGAAAAATTAGTACTTCATCAGCTTAATTCAAGAATGATTCCTGGGGCTGGAGAGATGGCTCAGCAGTTAAAAGCACTGACAGTTTTTACACAGGTCCTGAGTTCAATTCCCAGCAACCACATGGATGGCTCACAACTATTGTAATGGGATCTGATGCCCTTTTCTGGTGTGTCTGAAGACAGCTACAGTGTAGTCATATACATAAAACAAATGAACAATTTGAAAAAGAGAGAGAGAACAATTCCATAAGGCAGAACTGCTGTACTTAAAGGTAGATTAAACATGTCCAGAGACAGGAATGCAAAGAAGGGAACAAATGTGGAAAAATCAATTTTGGCTTCTTCATGTGTTTCAGACATTTACTTGGACTCTCTCCAAAACCTACATGTTGAAACATAGTGAGTAGCCTGATATTGTTGAATATTGTAGGCTTGGAAAGGAAATTAAATCAGGCTCCTCCATTAGGAATGAGATAAGAGCCCCTATTCAAGCCTTCAAGCAGGCTCTGGGTTGGTTGCTCTTGAACTTCTATCATAAGATGAATAGCCGCTTCTGATTCTAGAAAAAAAAATAAAGTCTTAAAAATAAGTAAAGTAAAATAACTAAGTAAGTAAGTAAGTAAATAAATAAATAATAATAGTGATGACATTATTTCTAGCCTTAAAAGGTATACATGATTTCACATATCTTAACTTGACTCCATGTAAGACATCAAAAGACATTCAATTTGTGTCTTCTAATATATTCAGTAGAAGACGTGGATGTAAGTTTCATTATGGATTATATTTACCATTTTATTAATGTATGTGTGTATGCTCATGTGCATATGCTTATGTGTATTTGTGTGTGGGGGTGCCTACTCACATATATTCTTATGTGTGTGCAGGCCCATTGTTGGCCACAGTGTCTTCTTTTGCTTTCTGCCTCATTATTTTCTTTGTTTTAAAACAGAATCGCACTATGTAGCCTGAAATCTCTATGAAGATCAGGGTGGCCTCCAACTCACAGGGATTGGCCACCCTCTGCTTCCAATGTGCTAGGATTAAAGACTTGCACAACTATGTCAGTCTCCACCTTATTTGGGGGTCAGAGTTTCTCACTGAACCTGAAGCTCTCAATTCAGCTACGAGTGTTGGCCAGTAGGCCACAGAAATCCTTCCATTTCAGACTTCCCAGAGCTCATGACTGATATGTCTCCATACCCAGTTATTCTTGCTTTGTTTCCGGTTTTGTTTTGTTTTACAGTGGGTCCTGAGGGCTTGAGCTTAGGTCCTCAGCATTTGAACAAAGCATTTTACTCTCTAAACCATCATCCTACCCTAGGAAAATTAAAAAACAAAACAAAGCAAAACACAAAGACTGTTCCTTCTTTACTTGTTTATTAGCTTAAAATATATTTTCTAATGGGTGTAAAGAATTTTCTACAAATTATGACAGGGTGTTGCCAGGTATCCACTGTACAATAACTTCAATAATAACATATAATAAACAAGACACAAAACATTAGCAATAACAGGTGTTAAAGTGAAGCATGGAGACATATTTTTAATATCCTGTGTTACTGGATTGTGTTAGCAGGTCACCAAAATAAGAAAGAAAATGAAACAGGTTTAAGAGTCTTTATTGGTAAATAAACCAAAGCTATATAAAAGGCAAAGAGAGAAAAGAGCCTAGCTCCATACACATAAACACTATGTCATGTCGCTGATTCTCTATCTTGGTTGCTTTCTGTAATCATTCTTTGAGTCTAATGTTGTTATCATAAAATGAGCTCAGCATCCCCAAGAAAAGGACCTAAATGCTTTTTGATGCATATTTAACTCATAAGAGGTTGCCTTCACATCTCTGTGGCCAAGACAATAAAATAATATGATGATTATTGAGCCTTTACCAGCATACAATCTAGACTACAACAGTTACCTGAATACACCATGTTCAAAAGAGTCTGCACTATCATTTCTTCTTTTATCCTGAGAACATTAAAGCTCTAAGACATAAGTAACTGTCAAAAACCACCCATCATTAGTTAGTTCTGAAGGTCAAACTTGAGCCCTCTGCAATCACATCTCCTGTATCCACATCTCCTAAGCACATGTTCAGAGCCACCAGACAATTAGGCCTCGATGTTGGTGATGTTGGTTTCTATATATTTATATTATGGCAACCATAATTATTTCATTACCTTAATTAATGTATGCTAATCAGTTTCCCACCCAACAGGAAGGCATGATAATTGGACATTTGCAAATGAAAAGCGCATCCAGACAGAAGTTGACAACATGGAATCTTTTACACTGGGTAGGAAGGAAGGGGAAAGAAAAGTAAGTCAACATAAAATATCATTTACTGCTGTAGTGAGTGAGTGAGACAGTCAGAAAATGATTGACCAGTTTAAGCAATGCTAATTCATGGCAGGGTCTGTGTGCTTCATTTCAGATGTGGGTCTGTATTGTCCCAGAAAACCTGCCATGGATTGAGATCTAACTTTCATTTAATAAACACAGAAGATTTCCCAGAACTCAACCTCTTGCTTATCTAACTCATAAGCTAAGCAGACTAGCAAGGGAGCTTCCTACTGAATGTATTTAATTTGCATTTGTTAAGTGCAAAAGTCATAGGTTTTAACGTACTTATGCAGATTTTAAAGCTGATGTTTGAAAATACAAAAATGTCAAACGCAGGAAAGATAAAAACATGCATCAGGGTTTCTTTTTCCACATGTGACATTGACAAGACATTACACATTTAGCATTATCAAAAGCAAACTTTGTCAAGCTAAAGTAATAATGATGTCAGTAAAGGATACTGTCAAGAAGTGGTGCCAATGAAATATTTAAATAAATAAGGTAAGTGTATGTGTGTGTGTATGTATGTGTGTGTGTGCGCCTGTGTGTTTTGTGTGTGTTTATGTGTGTGTGTATGTGTGTGTGTGTTTGTGTATGTGCACATGATGGAGAGGCCAGAAATCAACAT
The DNA here is from genome assembly GCA_021653895.1 of Mastomys natalensis. Lineage (NCBI taxonomy): Eukaryota > Metazoa > Chordata > Mammalia > Rodentia > Muridae > Mastomys > Mastomys natalensis. Next base: position 264,372 of record JAJTUV010001006.1, on the reverse strand, counting down.
CAGGTGTTGGTCTTCAGGTACTGTCTATCTTGTATGGCGAGACAGAGTATCACTCTTGGCCAGCTGATTATGCAAAACAAGCTGGCCAGCAAACTACAAGGATTCCCCTACCTCTTTTTATATTTCTGGTACCAGATTTAAACATTGAAAATGCCTAGATTTTTTAGTGGGTGTTGTGGATTGATTTCAAGTCCTCATATTTGTGCAGAAAGCATTTGGTTGAATAAACTTTCTCCCTGGCCCATATTCTATATTTCATAAATAAGAAAGAAAACCCTCCATTTTCTTAGTGGTCTTCAAGGATGGTGATGAATGAAAATCTTGTTGTTGTAAAGGTTGACTTTTCAACACTTGATTGTACAGTTTGCACCTCAATTTTCCAACTCAGCTTGTTTTTAGTTGAGAAGCTGAATTCATTTTATGTAAACCATGAAAAATTAGTGACAATTTCAAAGAGAATGATTTTAAAAACCACAATGGAAAAATGAATGTCCACTGAAACTCTAAAAGCTTTCTAGTTGAAGAAATGTATGGTCTAGAATGTAATCTTTGACAGCAGAAACTATTAAAATGTATGAAGGGAAAATGTAATGAGAGTCACTGTAAAGTGTAACTTTGTTCTACTCTGTTTTCCTAAAACAACACTTCTTCTAATCTTATTCTTATCACAGTTTCTTCACTGACAGCTTAGATAATAATTGGGAATCGGAACACAGAGTGTTCTGAAAATCATTTAACCCTGTGCCTCCATGTTGTAGAAATGGGCAGTTTACGTTCCAAGGACTGAAAGGGATTTGCCTAAAACCACACTGTAAGTCAGCAGGAAGATGGGGCAGAGGATGCTGACTTGAGAGGCAAAGGGAGCATGCAGTCATTTAGTCTTCTGAGATACAAATGACCTGCAATCCTGTTCTGAAGCTGGAAACTTGCATGTCAGAGAGGTTTGCGGATGTGCTCAAAACCAAGTGAGATGTTGCCAGGTTACCACTTCAGCTCATAGTTTTTCTGCATCTAAAGACCATCCTCTTAGTAAATTATCTGTAATATTCTTCCCTATATTGAAATAAGATTGAGTTTTCATGGACACATGTGCAAAAAACTATGCTAAAGAAAGACAAAAGCTTCTGATGTGTTCTTTCTACCACACATTCTCAAATACTTACAGAAACTGTGGAGGGACAAGGGCATATGTACTTGATAGTGTAGATGTGTGCACATGAGCATGTGCCTGTCTGTTGAGTTTAGAAGTAAGCATAAGGTGTCCTTCCTCCACAGCTCTCTGTCTTGACTTTTTAACAAGGTCTCCCAGTGATGCTGAGTCCAATCAGTTCATCTAGAGAAAGGTGCTTTAAAGATCTACCTATCTCTGCTACATCCATTAAGATTGGCAGTGCAGCTAGCTGAAGCCACTCAGTGTATGAGGTTTTACAAGTGTTCTGCGGACCTGAAATCTGGTCCCCATACTTGTTCTGCAAACATTTTAGAGACTGAGAAATCTTTGCTGGCCCCTCTTGCTCAGTTTTCATTTATTTCCAGTCAGGTGTCAATGCCTCAGAAGAAGTCATATTCTGAGCCCCATACGTAGGTCAAATTCCCATATAATTCCCACTTTCAGAACTCAATGAGTATCAACTCTATACTTGTCTGCATGGCAGTATACAGAATGTATGCCTGCCCAAACAGATTCAATCTTTCTAAAAGTAAGAACTGTGTCTATTTCCCCCAAGAATTGCATCCTTAGCTAAGAGGCACTAAAGAGTAAAAATAGTTATTTAATTATTGAATGAATACATTAATATACTTCATATGTGTAATTCATAAATAGAATCAAGTTCTTTATTTTCAGATAAAAAGAAAGAAATCTGATAAAATTCTCACTACTTTTATAGCACAGGTTCAGACTGCTATGACATATTTAAGGCACAATAACATTAAGGCACAATGTATAGGAATGAGGAAAGGCCAGAATATGCCACCTCAAAACATATTTATTTTGAGTAATTGTAGATGTAGCTAAGGAGTTCAGTGGGTTCTCTGTGCTCACACAGGACCTGGATTCCTTCTCAGAGCACCTTCCTCATAAGCTGCTGTCACTCCAGCTCCTGGTGCTCCCATGCCTCTGTCCTCCATGGATACAAACACTCACTCAGGTGCATATACCCCCACAGAGTGACATGGACACACAATACAAAAAAAAAAAAAAAGCAATGTATCTATTAAAAAGAATTATTTTTTAAATGGATGGAAGTTGTAAAATAGTAAACCGAGAAAGAGCTCTCTGGCCTCCTTGCATCTGGGTCAAAGCTCTCTATATAATGTTCCTGTCCTGTAGATGGACCATCATCCTTCTCCAGCTCCAGGAAAATCATTATTCCTATAGACCAAAGGCAGGCATACAGATGAGTCTTCACAGACAAACCTTTAAAAATATCCTTATCTTCCAGTAGAACCTCACACATATCTACCTTCCCACAATGTACTCTACATGCAAGACAAGTGTCGTGGGTTCTATCACTTCTGCTCAATATATAATTTTTTTAAAAATAGTGTATATAGTTGGTGTCTAACTGCTGTTTGGATTTCCATATATTACAATGACATTCTCTGTGCATTTGAAAGTTAAATTATTAATATCAAATAAAGCGTACATGCCCTTTCTCCAAGTAATTCTCAGATTGTTAGTTTGATTTCCAAAACACAGGCACAAATAATAGGAGCAATAGGAAAGCAGGTTTCCATTCCTGTCAAATATATAGACACAAATAAAGAGTGGAGTATACTCAGTTTGTACAGAAAATAACAAAAGAATTGTAGTTTGAAATAGCTAGTCTATTTTTTCAAAAGAACAATTATCATCTTAGTATTGCTATTGAGTCTTTGACTCAATAGAAAGTCAATTAATAGTCTCTCAAGTAGAAAATTATGTACCTATTGTTTGCAATGGTGAGAAGATTCTCCATATATGCAAGCAAGAACTACAAATTCAGAAACATTACTATAGTGACAAGCACTGCCTAATATGTATTTGCAAGCAAGATAGCTGAGCCAACCACACCAGCTCCTCACAGTTTCAAAGGTGGCGGGGGGCGGGGGGGGGGAGACTCAAGCACATTGTAAAACTCATTTCCACTTTTCTAATTTTGTATGCTGTCCTTAAAAAGGGGGAGATTATATCACACTGTGTTCTTAGAGGGCTTTGATGTAAGACTTCTTTTTCCTTCTCTCTGCTCGGCCCCCTCCCCATAGGGCAGGGTTGCTGTGTTATATGTGTAGATCCCAATCTTTGATCTTTGTGCATGAGGCTTCTTTCCACTGCAGGATCATTTATGACAGACTAAATTAGGCTTTGATCAGAGACTTTGATTTCTTTCTTAATGCTCTACTTCATCACTCGGCTCTCAGATGTGTCTGCTCCCATCCTGTGTAGTTCAGTGGTGATAGTCATGATGTATTTTATTGTTGGGCTTCTTTCCCGAGGCCTCAAGTATTTTGCACATGTGTGCAATCCAATAAAACCTGCTGTTTGGGGAAAGATGTGTATGATTTGTGTCTATGTTATACATGGTCTTTTTTTCCCAACACAATTGCCTTAGGGCAAACCCAGCATTTTGGTGGAGAAAACACAATTTTCTCCTTCAATTTGATTTTGCTGGAAGTCATTTGTTTGGTGGTAGTATGTGTTTTCCTGGATATTTTATTTATCCTAGGCACTGCTCTGCTATTTAAATAATTCATTTATATATACATATAAGATCAAAAGATTTATTATTAAAACTATCACACACATTTTGTTGCATTCTGCTATCTTTTTAAAGATCGTCTTTTTGACTTCTTTCTCTGCAATGCAATAGCAACTATTTTTGCTTTTGTAGACGGGTACTGTTTTCTGAACTTGGAAAAAATGTGAAATCAATGAAACCTAAAAAATGCTTATGAAGGAAGAACCTTCACCTATTAAAATCTTAAAACCAGGAAAAGCAAAGGGGCCCAGATGAAACTACTGGAGATGATGGATCTGTCCAAATCCTTAATTTGGGGTGGTCTCACCGGTATTTGCATATATCCAAATATTAAAATTTTACATATGAAATACATATAGATATTAGTATTCACATTTGTGCCCCTGTTATAACATTAAGATAAACCCACATAGTGACAATAACCAAAAAAAGAAAAAAAAAAAAGAAAGCTTTACTTTGCAATATGATCATGTAGGTAAAGCTTTACAATCTAATTCTTCAAATAATGCTTACTCTGTAATCTTTTGAGTTTGGAATTCCATTTTCCTAGGGACACAAGATCAACCTATAGCATTGTAACAGAATGTTTGTGTATTTCAGCTTTTCAGAGCCCTTGCTGAATTTTTATGCCTTGGAAATCACATGTATTTGTGTGTATGTGATTTGAGTAAAACCAACATCAATAAAACTCCAGATGAAACAAATGGATTTTTGGCACCTCAAAACCAGAATTACATATTCAAATTGTAGGTAATCCAAGGAGGAGCCAAGAGAGCAAGGAAGGAAGCAGAGTGCTGGGCTAAGGAAGAAATGCAAGGCTTTTCTGCATGCCCCTGGGGAGCGTAAATAACAATAAAGCACGATAACAGCTCATAAATATTTAAAAGGTGTAAACATCAAATATGGATAGAAGTGATTACAGCCCCTCACTCTTCTGACACATTCGTATCACTGGAAAGGAAATGGATACTGTTTACTGTCAGCACCATGAAATATGACACATTAATTATTTATGCACAACATTCTAGCATTGATGGAACTTTCTATTGCCGTTGCATACCCCATCACAGAAGATGCTGAAAAACTTCACTTAATTATTCAACGGAGGGAAAGTTCTTTCCAAGGAGATTCATTTTATTTGGCTTCCATGCAGAACTTCTTGGAAGGAGAAGTTGGCTTTGTATAATATGCACGGACAGGAACTTACACTTTTATTTTCTAGCAGTCCTCATGGGAACGAGCTAGAGCCACTGCCAGGAAGAAGACTAGGAGCCACTTGGCTGGCTGGGGCTATCAGGGGCTGATGGATTAGAAAGCATTAAAACTTATCACAGCCCATGTTGAAATGGAATTGGAAACCCTTGGCAAGACTGTCAAGGCGATTACAGGATCCAGAGAAGCAGTCCAGGAACCTCTCAGCACAGGTGTGCAAAGGGACATCCATAATGAGAATCTTTCCAGTCTCCATTTCTCTGTTCCTTCCTCCTCCTCCTCCCCACTTTCATAGAGTGTGGTGTACCTCAGGGTTTTTTCTAACTAATAATTGTGGAAATTCAATGGAAGCAAGATCAAACAAGCTACATTTCTGCCTTATGTGAAGTTTGTTGTATTGAAGAAAACTATTACAATAGACAGGTTATTCTATTCTATCATCCTTAGAGGACATGGGCCAAGCTCATGCAAGCAGGTCAGTAGTTTGTGCCAGTTTGTGCCTGCACTTTGCTAATCAGTGTAAAATAACCAACATTTTTATAAAATCTTCACAGACAAGCTAGGGAAGATAGCTGTAATCTTCTTTCACATGATAGCATGTTACTAAAGTTAAATAAATTATATTAGTCTTTCTTCTGGATTGTCAGGGCATGAAGCTAAGGCTTTGATATAAAAGAACACATCAAAATCCATAAATCAGTAGGAAGAGCAGTGGAGAGAGTAAGAACCATCAGTCAGTCTGGGTGTGTGCCCCAAGGTGACCTTCTGCTCCATGTATTACCATGAACTCCTAAAACAAAATCATCTTCTCTGTCAGTCACCTACTTAAGCTGTCTGTTAAGATACATTGTCAGTACTCTTCAGATAAATTAGACCAGTACAGCAATAAATGACATGTAAGAGGACGCATGCATGTATCTCATAGGCACAGAATTAACCTCAAAAAAAAATCAACACTAATAAATTGCACAGTTAGTATATCCAGACAAATTTTCATTTTGAAAATGTAAGGGCAAAATTAGTATTCATTTCTACCAGAGCATTGGTGATTATTTTATTCTCTCAAAAAGTGTTCTTGAAGAGGCTCTATAGCAAGGAGAAATCTCCATAGGAAAGTTTACAAAAAGAATTAAAGTGTGTGTGTTTGTGAGTGAGTGGTGTGTGTGTGTGTGTGTGTGTGTGTGTGTGTTTATTCTGAGACCACGATCCCACAAAGCTCTCCTAAAAGTTTAAAGTAATCTCTCAAGCACCACCATAGAGTACTGTAAAAAGAAAGCATATTTTATAAAATTAAATAATGATTTGATTAATCATCAAAAGCATAAGAAAGATATAATTTTAAACAGAGGGAAGGATGGGCAGCAATGAGTGAGAAATGGTGTATTTCACTGATTTGTATCCATTTTCATGGTGTCAACAGATATAATTATTAATTATATATCACTCTGACACAATGAAAATTAGGCTTCTTATGATACAGTGAGGTATTTTCCTTTTGTTGTTGTTTATTTGATAATTTATTTGGATGTTTTATAATTTTATTTGGGGGTTTGTATTGTTTTGTTTTGTTTTTAGGTTTATTTATTTATTATATATACAGCATCCTGCCTGCATGTGCAACTTCAAGCCAGAAGAGGTCATAAGATCTCTTTACAGATGGTTGTGAACCACCATGTGGTTGCTGGGAATTGAACTCAGGACCTCTGGAAGAGCAGTCAGTGTTCTTAACCACTGAGCCATCTCTCCAGCCCCGGGTTTGTATTGTTTAACTGGGATATTTTCTGTTTTTCTGAACTCAAGGCATTGTGCATTCTGGGTACCTACTTTACCACTGAATTATATGTCCTTTCCCATGGGTGTTATCCATGATCCTTTAATTTCTGAGGAGACTTATCTAGGTATCTTACATACTAAAAATTTATTACAAGTTAAGTCATAAAAGGGCTTTAATAGAATAAACACACTCTTAATAAAGTCTATTATCAACAGACCTAAGCAATCAGATTTCCTGAGGACTTTTCCTCCAGGGTATTAAAAGATATCACACATGGTTTATGATCTCTAATAGACATGCAGATTAACTGGACTTAACATGCCCGTGCAGAGAGGTTTCAAATGGAAGACACAAATACAGAGGGAACAATGACTGCACTGAGACACAAAAAAAAACAAGTGATTTCACACATAGTGTCCTCAAACGTTTGTTCCTGGAATAGCTTCAACTTTATTTAAAAGGCCTCTAGAGGTTACTAAAAGTTAAAGAATGCTAACAGCACCTCAAAGTCAAGGCATCATGTCTGTTTGCATGTTGTATCATCAAGATTCCACTTATAATTTATATACCAAAAAGTTCTACGCACATCAAATGATACTGTAAATTTTCAGGTATCATATCCTGTCACTGACAAAATGCATTCTTAGAGTATGAGAACACCTTTTATATTATAAAATATATTTTCAAATAGCTTTGTTGAAAACCAAGAATGACATTTAATTTTTGACATTATTTTCTGAATGGAACACAATACTACAGACCAAGCAGAACATTGAGAAGTATGATTGAAACAGTCAGATTTATGATGTGTATATACACTATTATATATATATATATATATATATATATATATATATATATATATATATATTATAATGCACTATATATACAGTGTAAAAAAATCCCTATGCTATAACTACATGTAGTTACAACTGTTTATCCAGTAATAAGAATTTGAAAATCTAGATTTAAACACAGTTTCCTTGGAAGAACATCACTGTGTGTCTAGCCCTGCACAACAGACCAACAGACTTGCTGACTTTCAAATTCTTAGACACTGGGTATCATACATCCTAGAATTGCAACAATTCAATAAAACACCAACTGAAGGATTAGGTCAGATTTCACATTTATCCAAATTTTAGGGACAGTTCAAACTCCCTCCGGACCACAAAAGGGCAAGCTCTCTTTGACCCCTGAAAATATAAGATTTTACTATGTAAACATCAAGCCTCCTAAGAAGTTAACCTTCTCAGAACTCAGGAGCTAAATTCATGTTCCCATTAAAGATGATATTTAGATAAATATAGTCAAGATGTAAATTTTCAATATTCCACGAGGTCATTGAACAAGAAAAATAACTTCAAAGGAAGAGTTTTACTCTTAAAATAAATAAGACAGTATTTTAATGTAATACACATACATGCATGCACAGTCAAACACACACAGGCATAAACACACATACCATACACGTACATATACACATAGATGAATATGCATACATTCACATACATACACAGAGATACATATATGTAAACTCTCTTATACACACACACACACATACACTATTATGAACCTGGTTTATACATGCTCTTAAGAAATAGTGAATATACAATTTCTGTGACATTTTTAATCCCTTGTTACTTCCTCTGCCTACACCTGTGCAGTTTTGTCATTTGATAATTAAACACAGTACAAATGCATAAAGAGACTGATTAAGGCAAAATCTCTTACCAGTAATTTTTGATCCACTGTGGTCTGCCTCGATTATCAAGGTAGAATCATTGTTTTCAGTTTATAACACCTAGAGATAGACCAAAGTAGCAGTCTTAGAGATAATTTCCAAGTATGGAGAAACTTTTAAACTAACTGTTGTCATTACTCTATCAAGCATACTAATTTGATTCCTCCTCCCACTTTGCATGAAAAACAATCCAATACCTACTAACATTGTTCTGTTGGTTAGAATTCTGGGATTATATCTCAGAACATCCGAAGTCACAAGGGCAAACCTGAAACAGTCATGTAATCACACTTCACACAGGAAGCATTATTGATGTGCTTGCCCTTACAGATTAAGGTATTCTGGAACAGACCCCAATTTGTCAGACTTCATCCCTGGCTGTCCTTTCCAAATGGCTGTGCATGAGAGCCACTTGTTTTGGTCTGATGCTGTGACCAATGCCTCTAAATGAAACAATGCCACTAAAATGAGGAGAGTTCTATTAAAAAGCACTCCAAAAACAGATCTCCATCAAATGAGAGACAACATGGCCTTCAAGAGGCCATTTCCCACCCACAGGGGTTCATGCCAAGCTCCCATCTTTTAACAAATCAACGGGAAATGAAGGATGCATTTCAATCAATATACAAAGCCTTTTATTGTTAATTCTCCGACCATTTGAGGCTTGGCACTCAGACTATAGGGAGCATCCATAAGCCTGTTTTCTAATTCATACCCACGAACACACTTCTGATGACCTTAACTTTTCTTTCAAGTACCAATCAGAAACTGTAAACTAAGTAAATTTTTATGTATCTATTGTCAAAATCTAATAAGCATTATTCATACTGGCTAAATATCATCTAGTAATCCTAAAGCAATCTGGCAGAAATTGCTAATTAAGGAGATTTATAAAAGTATAACTTCTTTGGCACTAAAGGAAAGAAAAGATTGTTTTAAAAATATATCTACAAGTAACCTTCTTCTCTTGCAAGAATTTGCAGGCAATCACATTGGCCTCAATCCAAAAGCTTTTGTCAAGAAGCTCTAAACAGATTGTGATGCCTCCGGAGAGAACCTCACACCAGTACACTGGGAAGAAAAATTCCACGATAGCATGTAAAAGAAAGTCTCTACTGCCGAGCAATTGACCAAGGGACACACTGCCCAGACTGTGCCCTTTACACCTTTGTTTAGTAACTTCCTTTCAATCCCATTAGGCCTGTTTCTGAAGCCATTATTTTTTGCTTGATTATAACAAATAGAATTGCTTATGGGCAAGTAACAATGCACAAAAAAGCACTTTATGTGGCTCCCAACCAGTCTGTGAGCGGTACACACCACGAGAGCACACTGAGATTGATTGGTTTCCGGAGGCAAACCGACAATGTTTACTTATCTAGGGAAATACACAGACTGAAGTCATCCTCTGCTGTTCAGCATCCTAAAGGTTACAAATAATCTTTCAGTGGCAAAAATTCATGCAGTGTTGGCACAGATTGATTTTGAGTGAGGCTTTCTGATTCACCTGTTCCCTATTCAAGGTTGAAGTTAATGTAAAATTCAATATGCTTCTATAATTCAATTGATAAGGATGCTATAAAGTCAATATATTACATAGTTGGGAGGTCCAACTTTTGATGTTTAAATATTTTGTCATTGTGAGACAATCACACAAAAACCATTCATGTCATACAATCAGCATTACATGGGTCCCAACAGGTCTCAATTTCTCACCACTGTCAAGAACACACATGACCATAGAGATGAAATTCTGTGCTGACATTCTTGGTTTTTCAAGAGATGTTTGGCCTCAAGTAGGGAGTCTGTTGCTATTGTAGCTGCTGATCAGACTTATTTGTATGCTCACAGAGGCTGCCTGAGCCCTCTGAGCTCTCATCTGCTTCATTCAGCTTTGGTTGAGAAAGCTTTCTCATTAATCATATGTAATGTAATCTAATCTCTCTCTCCCTCTCTCTTCCTCTCTCTCCTTCCCTCTCTCTCTCTCTCTCTCTCTCTCTCTCTCTCTCTCTCTCTCTCTCTCTCTCTCTCTTTGTGTGTGGCGTGTGTGTGTGTGTGTGTGTGTGTGGTGTGTTTGGTTTTCCATATATATGATGAATAAACACTGAGTTATTTGTTTTCCTTTCAATTTTTCATATATGACTTCCCAAAGTGGTGTGTATACAACTCCTTAGATTATAAGTATTATGAAAACATGCTCACACATGTTTATTTTTTACTTTCTTAAATAAAATGATTCCTCTCTATCTTTTTTTCTTTCTGATAAATCCTAAAACCCATAAAATTTACTCTCTCTCTCTCTCTCTCTCTCTCTCTCTCTCTCTCTTCTCTCTCTCCATATACATATATAGGATGTATATAGTCTATCAGTGTCCTAATGCAGGTAGACACATGTATTGATGATACCATTATAGTCTAATAAAATGCCTTTCCAACTTTGCTGTTATTTCATTTAATTGAATATGTAATCTTTTAAACTAATTTAATCTAGAAATACTTATCCTTTCTCCCACTACTGTTGTTGCTCAGTACTAATATCTCATTATTTTATCACTGCTGAAAAAAATAGGTTTATTTCACACATCCTGAAGATTCTTCTACTTAAGAGATATAAATAATTGTAAGCATCAAAACTAAGGAGGAGACTTGAAAGGTTTACGGAAGCCTGACAATGATAACTTAGAAGTATAAGAAAAATTGCGTATTTGGTTGCTTCTTTACATTTTAAGAAACTATATTGCAGGTACAACAATCTAGTTAAATTTCTATCAATTGAAGAGAAAATACAGAAAAGGAGAAATTATGCTGAGGACAGAAACAGAATTGTCTCGAGAACAAAAGGAGTAAGAAATAGATTTGATGTGTACCATCGGAAATAACATATCTATCCAAGGAAAATGCAGTACAGAAACTCTGAATTAGTTCATCTCTGGCCCAGACAACCTCTTGCAAGAAGCACCTTGCAAACCTGAGGCTGTCTCATATCTGAACGTAGTATTTTTCACACAATGCAGTAAGCAACCCCATGAGGTTTTATGTGCTTAGAAAGATAACAACGTGATCTTTCCCGGTGCTGGAGAAAAAATTGGCTGCATAAGAAATCCTTAGAGATCTGTCAGTTTTCAACGTGACGTCTTCCTAAATTATTTTCAAGGTGACTATGTTACAGTAAAACCCAAATAAATTGCAATCCCATCCTTGACAAAGTATAAGAAGGAACCATAGATATTCCTGCTAGACTCTACACTAAGCTTTTAACAAACTGGCAGATCCTAAGGATTGCTGCAATCTTAGGATCTCTGTATAGCTAAATACAGGCTGGACGAGTTCACAACTGAATACATGCAAGCTATACATGTACTTAATGGTGAATGACATTCCATAGTTCCTTAATGTGATAAGGCTAGGTGTGACTGTCATACTCACACAGAGCAAGAAAAAGTCCATTTTGATTGGATCTATCAAAAGGCAGAGAACAAAAGAAACAATGAAAGGGCTGAAATTACAGCCAGTGTGTACATTCTGACCATGTGAACTTAACACTAGTGATACAGACTTCTAGAATTCTAACTATCTCATTGGCAAACAAAAAACCATAGCGTAATCCTTGAAGCAGAGGTTTAAAGAGTTTAACTTACATTTTACAGGGTTTATCATAGCAGGGATATAGAAAGTGCTCACGGAACTGAAAGGGCCAGAGTAGCACCACTTTCTATATCCTTGCATCATGTCACAGCAGACCATCCTCTAAGCATCTCTAGTTTCCTACATGGTAAGATCCTCTACTCAAATTGAACCAACAAGGAGAAACCCCAAGGTATTCAGATGATGACCACATATGAACCTTGAGAACCGTGTAAGTCACATATCTGAGTAGCTACATTCATTTATTCCCCAAGGAGAGAAAAGGGCTTCTTTCTAATAATGTTGGCATGCTTATGAGTTCCTTAATACCACGGAGAAAGGAACTGAGGAGATAGATCAGCAGTTAAGGGCACTGGCTTCTCATCCAGAGGTTGTGAGTTCAATTCCCAGCAACCACATGGTGGTTCACATTCATCTGTAATGAAATCTAATGCCCTATTTTGTGTGTGTGTCTGAAGACAGCAACAATGTACTCATATACATGAAATAGATAAAAAGTTTTATAGAAAAAAAAAAGATCAGGAAGTAATAATTTCCTTAGTACCTTCAGTACCTTTTGGTGCTCTAGTAGCTAAGTTCAAAGGCTATCAAAGTTCCACTTGTCCTTTTCTTAAGACTTGTACACCAAATGAAAATGCCACTTCTAAATGTTTGTGTTTATAATGAAGAGTGCTTCTTTTTTTTTTCTTTCTTTTTTGATGAAAATCTGCTTAATATCAATTGGCCTATAACACTGTTGATATTCTGGTGGTTTAAAAAATAATCATTAGTGAAAAAGCTGACACATCTCAGCTTTAGTCAATACTGGGTCAATAAACTTAAGACGTCAGGATTGAAAACATCTCTTTTTCTAGCATCAGTAGACATTTACCTGGCAGGAATGAGCTCTTCTATACTCAAACTCTGTGTCAGATGTTCAATACATGATTGTTGAGTGACTATATATTTTAGAAAATGAAATGTTATATGGTGTACATAATAGGTATTGGAACATGAGTCAGTAAATGAGCACACAACAGACATTGGTTGATAAGACTAGCAAAAAAAAATGATGCACAACAAAATATACATCAAAAGGGAGGGGGGCAAAAGGGCAATCAACAATGAATGTTAGTTGTGAAATATTTATAGGAACATCCTTATGTGCGAAATATGACAATGTTGGTTAGTTTTTCCTAACATGACCCCAAAATAGGACTTAAAAATAGTTTCTATTTCTCATTACTTTTTTGAGAATTTGTTCGTTAAAACTTAACTTTCAAAGTGTCAACATGAAATATACTGCATGTTTTCTTAGATTTCTATTTGTGTGAAAAAACACCATGACCTAAAACAACTTGTAAAGGAAAGGATATATTTCACCTAGTAGCTTGCAGTCTTTCCAGGAGGAAAATTAGAGAAGGAAAGTTAGACTAGAAAGTGGAGAAAAACCCATGGAGGAAAGGAAGAGAACTGTTTATCCTCTTGCTTTCTTTGACTGGCTCAGGTTGCTTTCTTATATACCCCACGACCGACCACCTGCCCAGGGTAGCGCCTCACACAGTGGGCTGGACCCTCCCACGTCAATCATCAATCAAGAAAATGTCCTACAGACTTGCCTGTAGACAATCTGATGGAGGCATATTCTCAAATGGGATTCCTCTCTCCAGATAACTCTAGTTTGTGTCAAGTTAACAAAAAACAAAGCAAAAACAAAATAAAAAACAGAATAGTGTTGGACATTGTGTTGAGCAATTTATGTATTATTTCAACTAGGATAACTGTTTATGAAACTAGATAGCAGTGACCAATTTTCTATGATCAGATCACATACAAGTTACCATGAATGAGTATCAAAGCCTGACCTGAGACACAGTGCAAAAATCTCTAAAGCCTCTGCCATTAATATACTAGACTGCCCGCAAATACTATATCATTCATATAAACTATATTAAGCTTTCTGAGAAAATAACCTTGCCATAAGTGTCTTCCCTCTTATTGTGTTTTAAGATATACATTCAATATTCTGAAAGAGGCCAACACCATAATACAGATAAATCAGAAAAGAATGGTTCAGGTCAAGTCCTCAGTTCTAATGAGTTTTGTTTCAAGTTCTATAACTAACACTGCCTCTAAGTGAATTTTGTAAAACAAAGATGCAATTAAACTAAAACACAATGTGGGCTTCAGAATCCTTATTCGCAGAGAATTTTAACTGAAGGAATTTTATGGGTTTTTTGTTTTGGTGTGTGTGTGTGTGTGGTGTGTGTGTGTGTGTGTGCTTTCTTTGTGTCTGGTTTTGGTGCCAGATGCTATGAATTGGAGGGAAAATGTTCTCTAATAATGGAAGTAAAGTAGGCAGCAAGGGGCAACTGACTATACACGATACAGTGAATTTGGCAACTTGTGGGCCCTTCAATAATAATCTAACAGAGGTCTGCAGAGAAGGTGAAAAACATTAAAAATTTTTACTGTAGAAAGATAAATACATAGAATAATATAGAGGTAGCAAACAAAACACTGCTTTCACAATCTGAGGCTATTGGAACTTGGAAGAGAGTTTAACCTTCAGAAACAAAACTGGAAACAAATTACATACAATAGAATTCTAATTCTACTACTATAACAGGCTACAAAAGAAAATAAGTTCATCCCAGAGACATTGAAACATACTCTTGCCTAGTGCATTCATATTATATTCAAAGAAAATATTATATATATTTATTTCATCTCTATCTCTTAATAATATTCTGGGGAACAATGGGATTTTCTCATATCCATGACTATCCCAATAGACATCAACCTGGAAGGTACTGACCAATGGGATCAGTAACACTTAGGTATCTTAGGGATTAATGCAATTCCAACATGCAATGTCCAGTCAGTATCTAAGCCCAATATCTGTCTGTATCACCTTGGAAGTTGCCTCACTCCTCACCTTCTCTTCAATTGTATACGGTATGACAAAACTCCCTAGAAAAGCAAGAGTTCACCGTTGTTGAACATTGTTGTTTTAGAGCAGACTCTGACCTGCAGGCTTCAATGGAAAAATTCAGATTTGTTATTACAGCCTGGAGCAGGCATTCATAATTTTCAAACTCAGGTAACATTAAAGTCTATTTCCCAAAGGGCACAGTCCTTCTGGTTTGCCAGTGTCCTGTTGGCCACTATAAAAGAACAAAATATCCAATCTCAGATTATGTCCCAGAAATTTCAGATCTCAGCAGACTCAGGATTATCTCTATAAAGACTAATATTTTTTAAAATAAAAATAAAACTATAAAAGAAAATTATTGTCTTATTCACTGTACTACTGCTATGAAAAGACACCATGACCAACGCAACTATTATGAAAAAATGTATTTCATTTGGGGTCTGCTTCCAGTTGTAGGGGTTTAAACCATTATCATCATAGCTGGGAGCATGATGACAGGAAGACATGCACTGAAAGAATAGCTGAGGGTTACATCTTTATCCATAGGCAGAGGGGCAGAGAAAGAAAGAATCTGAACCTGGCATGGGCTTTTGAAACCTCAATGACCACCCCCTGACACACTTCCTCCAAAATGGCTATACCTCCTAATTCTTCTAATCCATTCAAATAGTGTCTCTCTCTCTGGTGACTAAGCACTCAAATATATAAGCCCATGGGGGCCATTCTTATTCGAATCATCACAATTACTGTCAAGGAAAATTAAATTAGTTAAGAATGCAGTTAGCAGGTATAACCACACTTTTCTATCTGAACCTTTTCCCCACAGAAAAGATTTAATCAAATGAAGAATAGATGGAGATTATGAGACCTTGTGTCAGCAGAAATGGCAATTGGGTGGCATTATCTGACCATTAGGTAGTTCCTGATGAGTGTGCTCCTTCTACCTCACTCCTCCATAGGCTCTTGCCTTCTTCCAAGCTGCTCAAGTCCCCACCTCTTCCCACATTATCACTACACCTTTCTTCACAATTTGGTTTTTCACCCTTTTGTCTTCCTATTTATAATTTCAAAAAGATAATCAGACTAAACAGTGAGTGAGGAATATCGTTCCATCATCATGGGATCTGATATCAGAGGTGGTCTGTCTTCTCTCAACTACTAAAGATAGTGTGTATATCACAGGAAATCATGTTTGAAATGGTTTTGAAAGCAGCATGAAAATGTCAATGTTTCACATTAAAAATAATTAAAAATATAATCTTATAGGTTTCAAACCAAACCTACCTACATGACACTATTTTCTGAGTCACTTGGAGACTACTGTGTCCAGTAGTAAAATGACCATTAAAAGATATATGCCCTAACTGTTCCAAAACTAATTTATAAAGAAACATTATGTTTTATTTATACACAATTCTGACATGTATGATATTAACCTCTAATAGTAGTGTTTTGAGACTTTTTTAGATAACCCAAATCAAACCAGATGTTTTTGAGAAGAGTTAAGTGTCAGCAGACTTTCTTCTCTCCCTGTCAGGACTTGTGCCCATCCCCTCATATCAGTGCACTCTAAAAAGGAGGAGTCATCTGGCAAGAATGTCACTTTGCCATCTGTGTTCAAAGCCCCCATTCGACCAGATATTGTAAACTCTGCCATCTGTTCTTTCTTGGCTGCCTCAGCCTTACCACCTTTGGTGATGTCTAAAGGTCATCATATTGAGAAATCTCCTGAACTTTCTGGTAGTTAAAGATAAAGTCGAAGGTTACAAGAAGACCCAGGAGGCTATTCAGCTGATGAAGAAACTTAAAGCTTGGAATGACATCCAAAAGGTTTATGTCTTTCAGAGAATGAGAGCTTGCAATGGCAAAATGAGAATCCAACAAATAAAACAGTACAGGGACCCTGCGTCATCTGTAATGAAGATAATGGTACCACCAAGACCTTCAGAAACATCTCTGATATTGCTCTGCTTAATGTTTGCAAGCTGAACATTTCGAAACTTGTTCCTGGTGAGCATGTGGGCTGTCTCTGCATTTGTACTGAAAGTGCTTTCCAGAAGTTACATGATTTGAATGGCATTTGGTTTATGCTTCTCTCAAGAGTAAATATAACCTTCCCACGCACAAGACGATGAACACACAACTTAACAGAATCTTGAAAAGCCCAGAGATCCAAAGAGCCCTCTAAGCACCACACAAGAAGATTCAGCATAGAGTCTTGAAAAAGAATTCACTGAAGAACCTGAGAATCATGTGAAGCTGAACTCTTAACCAAAGACCGTGAGAAGGAATATCATTCACCACCAATTCCAATTGAAAAAACTGGAAGCAGCAGCTTCTGAGCTGACGGCCAAATTGGAGAAGACTGTAGCAGAGAAGGGGACTTCAGACAAGACGCCAGCAGTAGGCAAGGAAGAAGAGAATCCTATGGATGTCAAGAAACTGAATAAGCCTGCAGGAGAAAAGGTGGTTACCAAGAAACCAGCACAGAAGAAACCTCCCCTAGATGAAGAAGAAAGTCTGCTGCATAAGATATTAAAATTTGTCTCATTCCAGAAAGCAAATAGAAATAACCTATTTGAATAAAAACATAATCAAACATGCAGAGAGAAAAAAAGGTAACTGTCAGCCTCCAATTTTGAAAATAATAAGATAGATTAATGCAGGGCTAACTGTCAGCCAGGTAGGTTCTTCATTTTTACAAAGTTCTTACTTAAAAATGAAAACAAACAAAACAAAAAACAGCCAAAAAAAACCCCAAAGTATAAAGAAGATGCCTATTGCCCATGGTTATGTTGACATTTCTTCAGAAATACTGTGAAAAGTAATGTAGAACTTTCCCATGCATTTTAAATATAGAGTATTGTTCTTTCAAACTGTGGGCTTGGTGACAAAAAAAATTTCAAACATGTTTAAATTACATAAACCAAATAAATTGCAGCTCTTTAAAGGTGTACATATGAAATACATACAAAAACTGCCTGAGGTCTCTCAGTTGCAGTTAGGTATGCAAAGAAATTATCATCGCTGTTACGGAGGCATTCTGCCTCTGAAGCATTCATGGGGCCCCTTTTTTAGTCATTCCAGTATATGTTATTAAGTACTATGTGTCTGAATAGTCAAGATACAGCCCTAAATGTGAGGCCCTGTGCCCCGATAATAGGAACTTTTCTTAAGAAAGGAAGTCTTGATGTTCAGACAATAGTCCCTATTTCCTGCTGGAGCCCTTGAACCTGCTAGTGTGTTCTCAATAGTTGTGTAAGAGCCTTCAAACTTCTGGCCAATGCCACATACCTTATCCTAGTGAACTGTAGACATAGACTATATGGGTTTATAACAGTTCCCCAAAGGAAATCAAGAGCTACATTCTCTATTCTCTTTTGAGATATGACTGAACTCTCTGACTGCCCACCAAACTGCATCAACATTTGCCTTGGTTTATGTCTTGAGAGTTCCTTAAGGTGTTTCACACCAATGAACTTCAGAACGTAGTGAGAAATTCTTTTGTGGTTTCACTATTCCATCAATGAGAAATTCACTTTCTACACAGAAAGTCATTCACAAGAGATTTGGAGATGGCAACTTGTTATAGTATATAAGTATGGGTTGTTTGGCTTATTATGAAAGTAATGAATATTCATTACACAGATTTGGAGAAATAAACATTTATTATATGTGCAATATGTATATATATATATGCATAATTACATATACATGTTTACACAATACAATGAAAATTGTCGAAGGTATTAACTAGTCACATTACTATAATTTTCTCAGAAATTTCTTTTTTTTTTTTTTTGTTAACATGGTAAATTACATAATGGTGTGTTTTCTGATTTAGGTCCATTAAACAGGATTACAAGTTGTAAAAACACAAACCAAAAAGGTCATTCGAATCTTTACTATAGACAGATCACAAAGTAGTCAATACATGTGTCTTTATGGCAAACAAAATTCCCAATCTTGTTTGTGAGGGTGTCAGAATACTACAGCTTTACAGCATGGAAGAAAGTAAGGTTGATCTTAAAGGTCATAAAGTCCCTGTGGCTTTAAGTGTATTCAGTTGCCTGTCCAGCATCCTTAACTAAAACACCTCCACAGAAACAGAACACTGTCTCTAAGCAGTCAGTCTTCATATTGAATTTTGTTCGTTGTTGAAATTCTCAACTTGTTTCCAGCATGAGACTAGTGACAAGAGTGAGGGCCCCTTCTCTTGTGCAGTATACTGATATGTCCCCTTTCCTCTACTTCTTTCCATCCTGCTTCTACATGAAAGCTCTGTCATTATTTTTAATGTTCATGTGCCTGAGTCCATATGCACAAACAAAACGAAATTTAGATAAACTATTACATATGTCCAAACATCAATGTAAAAAGATATTAGCTAATATCTTTTAAGTTTAGATAAACCACAGATATACGTTCAACTACCAATGTAGAAGGATGCTTACGTTATAGAATTTAAAATAGAGAAACTTTGGCAATATCTTAAATATTCAATAAAGCATAACTATTAAGTGTTTCAAAGATATTTTCAAAGAAAATTGAGTACCAGGAGAAGCATCGTAATGACATTAAGGATGAAATAATACACCACGATTTGATGCAAAATTCAAGCTAAACTTTTGCAATGAAAGAATTCTATGCACCTGAATTTACACAGGAAATAACACTGGAAGAAAATGATCAACTGGCAAATATTATTCCTTATGGGAGGAAACAGAAAACAAGGAATAGATTGAAGCTAACACATACATTTATACTAATCATGCAATATTTTTTAATATTAAAACTAAATGTTAAGAAGTAAACACACCCCTTCCCTACCCCTTATGTTTAGTTTAGGTTTTGGATATGAGGTCATGACAAAAATTATGAAACCAAGAAATAAGTCCCAATTTGAGAGTTGGGACTGGGCTTGGGAGTCGAGATTCCGCTCAGAATCACACAAGAACAGGAAACAGTAAAGAAGATATATGGAGTGTGAGAGGAGTGTAAGTATTGATGGGAGGATGGAGGGCAGGGACTAGATCATGAAGAGAGATGCAGCTGATTAGGTGGGCTGTAATGACAGCCCTGGGTGTCAGGCTTAAGTAATTAACCTTCATCTCCTAAAAGACCATTGTATGGTTTAATAGAAAATGACAGGATCAGATTTATATGTCATAGACATAACTCTAGTTTGACAACTTTATAGGTTTAGAATCAATTAAAGTTTCAATGACATTGGATGTCCTGATTTACTAAAAACGAGAGAAAAAGACCTGGGGTGATAGCTCAGTTGGTTAAATTCTAGACTTGTAGGTATGAGAACCTGAATTCACTATCCCAGAGCTTATGTTAGAAAGCTTGGAATAGTGCCTTACAGTTACAGCCTCAGAGCTGAGGAGGTAGAAACCGGGAGAAAAATCTCTGGGCTCACTGCCAACCAACCTGGCTTCCTTATCATATCCCAGAACAATGAAAGACTATGTTTCAAACAAATTGAAGATGATACTTGAGGTATGATATTCAAGGTTTATGCATGTCTCCACATACATATTTACCCATATGTCCACAAAAACACATGGTCCTGTACTCAGATTGTGCACACACGTGTGCACACATGCACACATGGGTGTGAGCACACACACACACACACACACACACACACACACACACACACACAGAATGAATGACAAAAGGAAAGATAGAAGGCACTAAACTGACCTAGGAATAGCTTGAGTTCTATAGTTAGCTTATGGAAAAAAAAGGGTTCCTTGATACCTTTCAGCCATGAATCTTTATCTGGAAAGGTGTGGAGAGTCCGAGAAATTTCTACATAATCCTGTGATCCAAAAGGAACCCATTCTGGTACTTACTAGCCACATACTTCAGTTCTGTCACAACCTCTCTGAACTGTTGCTCATTGTTCATTCATAGCTGGAGCTTAAGAACACCTCCCGATGATAGGTTTACTTCTCACTGACAGCCTACAAAAGGCAAACTGTGTAACTCAGTGAGAGCATCTAATGTAAGGACAATTATCATGCACATACTCAATGGCTCATGGAAGCTGGTGGTAAGAAATAGCTCAAGGGCAAACACCTAACTTAGAAAACTGTGAAACTAAGTAGCTAATCAGTAATGCGTGAATTATTCAAGTACTTTAACCTATGTCTAAAACTGTTATGAAGAGACGTAGTGAGACATTCAAAAGCCAAGTAGGCTGTAACTACTGATATTATCTAAATGGTACCAACTATTTAATATCTAATTAATACAATAAAATGCTTATTAATATTAATTATTATTAATGTGTAAAATTTTACTGATAATTCTCAAAATACTTTAGTGGACATCCTCACAAATCATAATTCTCCAGTTCAAAGTTCTAAGAAATTGGTGGCATTGTAGCTCATTAGTATTGTAGTTTCTTAGTATGCATGAGGCCCTGGATTTAATTCACAGCACCATAGAGAAATAAAATAAACCTCGCCACTAGAAAGCATACAGAAGAATGTTGTACAAAGAGAGCTTTGTCACTCAAAGTACCAAGCTAGTAATTTGTAGCAACTTGCAGATATGGAGACTTAGTGTGCTAACCCCAGCATCTCTTCTTAGTGTGCCTATGTGTAGGCATGCATACATTCTGTCTATTAAAGAGATGGATGTGTCAATACTAAGCCTAACTACATCAATCAGCAGCTGTCACTCTTCTACTTGGCTGCTTCTCCTCCTGCCTAATCCTGAGAGAACACAGTAGTCAGAAATATAAAGGAAGCTGGAGATATTTAGCACATAGGTAAAAACTTTATTAGGGATTCCGTGAAAAATATTCACTTAGAGATAGTTATATTGGAAGGTGAACATTGAGAATATATAGTTGAGGAATATAACACATTTAGGGTGCATTTTATTTAGAATGGCAAAATCTACACATCTATTTTCAAATGTATAATTCAATTGGCATAATTGATAGTGAGTCAATATTTAATAGGAACTAGATCTATATTTAATTCAAAGCCAGTTTGCAAATGTTGAAACTAATTTCACCTATGATCTAGGCTATCCTTTCTCTCTATATCACTGTGCATCTGTAAAGAAGGGGCAAAAGTGTCAATCATTAGTAGCCGTGCCAGTGTTAAAGAGAGGAAAGAAAGGAAAGTAAAAAGCTCCTTAATTGTAAAAAATAACTCGCTAAGACAGTTTCAATGCTTTATAATAAGTGAGAAGAAAGTTATCAGATCTCTGTATTCTTCTCTCTAGTTCCCATCTCTCTCTCCCTCTCCCTCTCCCTCTCCCTCTCCCTCTCCCTCTCCCTCTCCCTCTCCCTCTCCCTCTCCCTCTCCCTCTCCCTCTCCCTCTCCCTCTCCCTCTCCTTCTCCCTCTCTCTTTTATAATTATATGGTGTATTATGTTGTGTATGAGTATAAATTATATGCATGATTTTTCACTAATCCTAGAGGTCACCATTGTCTACATTGGCTAGCTAACAAGCTTCAAAGATCTAACTGTGATTGCTCTTCCACTATTCTGGTATTAGAGCAACATGCAGCCATATACTATTTTTGACACGAGTGCTATGGATATCAACTCACGTCCTCTTGCTGGAGCACAAAGTACTCTTGTTATCCAATGAGAAAAATTCCCAAGCTCTCCACTCTGATTTTTTCCTTCCTTTGGTTATGGAGATTATTTTTGTTAGAAGATAAATATTCTACAGCACAGAAATACAGTTAACACCTCTTAGCAAGTATAAACCAATTTATCAAAATGCACCCTCCTGGTGTCTACCACTATAAAGGTAGGTAGCGAATTTAATATGAGAGGAAACTCTGTTGTGGTCATTTGGTTAAGGAGTCCCTAAGTCTGCTGGTATCAAAAACACAATTAGAAGTCTGGAACCTCCAGTGGCTCTACAAAACCATGCACTTGTCCTCAGACACACAACTCAATAGACCTAATAAGGACATTGGCTTGTGCAAGATATTTAGTACAGAGTTCAACTGTAAAAGCACAATATCCAGAGAACTGAAATTTGTGGCCATCGCTTGAATTTTATTGTAATATATTCACAATGACAAAGCATTTCACAATTGGCAGCATTATAATAAAGGCTTGTTGAATCCATGAAAGAACTGTGTCTATTGTTTTAGGACAAATTTTAAATGAAATAGAAATTTAAAATGCTGAATTCACACATTAAAGTAACATAAGATATGACAAGCTATGATGGTTGAATACAGACTCTAAGTACCATTACTTCAGTTCATAAATTGTAAACATAACTCCTATGTTCTTTAAGGAAAATGCTTTGTATTTTATGAAGGTAGTCCATTTACAGTGGCACAAAAACACTCTTAGTCTTTACTATGAAAAGAAGACATTTTTCCCCAAATCATCAAATGGTGATTTGTTACAAAGAAAGCAAGCAAGCTGTGAACGTACAGCTTCTTTGTTCAGGATGGTGTCAATTAGACTCCTTTACTTTCATCTATTCCTGTTTAAAGCCAATGACACAAAAGCCAGAGTGCTACCACTTCCTTAGACTCTCCACATAATCCAAGCATCATATAAGAGCTCAAAAGACTTCTTATTTTCTCTTCATCACATCGTTACTGCTCAGAATTTATTATACAAGGGACCTTTTGATGGTGCAGAAATGAGCTCTTTTTGATTCTCTGGCTACAGAGCTCTTGCAGGGACAGTGTGTCACTCTGCATACATGTTAAGTACCCACTTGTCACAGGTTTTTTCTTCTATTGGACTTTCATAGTAGCACAAACTCACAGGAAGGAAGAGAAGAGAGGGAAAACGGAAAAAGAATCTGTCTCCCCAAAACAAATAATCAACAAAAACATGATGATTTTTTTCCTTTCAAAAGATGATGATGTAATAGAAAAAGAGAAGCTTTGTCTCAAGAAGCAGAGTCTGAAATAAGAGAGAACGATGTGGGGAAATAGCAGGTGAATGATTTCTTAAGGTTATGATACATATGCATGATGGGCTGAATATTTATTTATATGCAAGTTAATATATAAAGGCTTAGTTTACACTCAAATATAACAATTACCAAATTTTCTTTCTTTCTCTAAATCATACATGATGATAAAATTTACTTGATTTCAAACCATAATGATATCATTAAAATCCCGATCCCAGTGGGGCAATTCATCAGCCCGTAGAGAGGGGAAAGAACAGTGGCTTGAGTGGTAGCCTAATTAGCTAGAATCTTCCATGGGTGGGGGTGTTTAATTCTTTTAAACCCATAAATATTTCCCTTGTCTTTACTAATGCTGAATTTAAAGATTAAATTTGCCGGAGTGTTGTGAAGGTAAGGTGACACTAAGCTGTCCATAGGAAATAGACCTGGTTCTCAATAGGTCTCCTTCAGACATTCAAGCCCTTGTGGTTGGAGAAGTACAAAATTCCTCAGCTCTTCCTTACACTAATGATTCAGTTGGTCCACACCTGGGGTGAGTAGAACTCAATTTGCTTCTTTTTCTGAGCAAAAGCTTTCAGAAACACAGAGGCATGGGAGAAACTGGCTGGTCAGGAAGCCTTTTGTCACAGCATCATTTTCTCTTGCCATGTTTTTACACATCGATGATCAAAATTAATGAAGTTTCAGAAGGGCATAACAATTACAAAAAAAGATTATGAAGGATTTCTAATAAATTGTATTGGTCATAAAACATGTTGTAAGAAATTATAATTAATAAGAAGTGAAATGTAACACCACCTTCAAATAGAAAGCAAGATCCCCTTGGAAATAACACATGGAGTTAATACAAAAATCAATGTTCACTATGCTGGTTGCTTGCAAAATTACACAATTAATCCTGTGTAAACTAACCTATCTGCAGCATTCACTACAGGGTTGCTGATGGCTGCTGGATGGCACAGTGTATTAAAGAGCAAGAGCTTTAATGAGATCCCATGAGACCATAAAGACTTAAATCATTTTCCTCCCTAAAAGAATATTTTTATTCTATTTTGTGAATATTGTTCTTCTTATCTCATAAATGCATGGTCAAGTCCACTATTAAATCAGTCACCAAGAAGACAGTCTAGGGTGAGTTTAAAATATGTTCCTCAGCTGGTTTCAGTATATTGGAGGATTTAGAGATCCACCTTGTCCTCATCTATTGCTGTCCTGTGCTCCTGGGCTCTCAGAGGCCAATGAGCCATTAAAAAATTGCTTCATTCACACACTACATATACCACAGGAAAATACACAGTCCTGTGTGCATTTGATGTTTGATAGTCTGTGTTATTCCACAAGACAAAAATAAACACAAATAAACTAACCTCTTAGGTATAATCATAAAACCAAAATAAATCAGACAAAAATCTATTTCTCTTTCACCCAAGAAAATTTGAGTACAAGTATCTACATCCTTGTACAAGGATCTCAACTGAATGTTTAACCATCTAAGCAGACAATTGTACACAGATTAAGAAAATATATAATTTTCTACTGTTTGGGAGGTGTCTTTAAGACATTTTATCAATGCTTGGATTGACTATTATCCAAAAGCATGTCACCTGGATAGAGGCTAAATGATTCTTCAAACACTCCCCTGTGTTTTACTTACATGGTTAATTGAATTGAAATTGCCTGAAAGACAAAGCATATTATTGTTAAAAGTATACAT
The DNA here is from genome assembly GCA_021653895.1 of Mastomys natalensis. Taxonomy (NCBI): domain Eukaryota; kingdom Metazoa; phylum Chordata; class Mammalia; order Rodentia; family Muridae; genus Mastomys; species Mastomys natalensis. The sequence goes on along the minus strand of JAJTUV010001006.1, from coordinate 238,700 downwards.
TCCAATGGCACCATTACATTTGCTCTTAACTCCCTCTGTGACCTGATTCTTTAGTCACAACTTCAGTCTAAGAATAGAATCAAATCCTAATCCACAAACACATTATTTTTCTCTGTTGAAAATATGTGTGTAATAATAAATAGATTGGTGGATGGATGGATGGATGGAGGGATGGAGGGATGGAGGGATGGACAGTGAGTGGGAATTTTGATAGATGAATTTGAGTATTAAGGTCAGTCATAACAGAATGTTAAGAGGACCACAGTCACCATCTTTGCTCAGGCTCACCTGAGAGTTACTAGTTGGTTTCCTCTGCTCTGACTCTACTCTAGGAACCTTACATGCATTGGAGTACAGACACTGTAGCAAAACAACTAATGGGCCAGAAGCTGAAAGAAATGAATTCAAGGATCTAAGGGAACAAAGACAATGGAGGGAGAGATGATAGGTGAGAAAACTGAAGGGAGGAATAAAGATAAAGATGCACAAATGTCACAACTATGCTAGAGTGCAGCTAGCTGGAAAGGGTGGCTTGATTCTGTGATACATCAGCAATACAAGAGAGCCAATGGTCCACGTACGTTACTGTCTGCAGATTTTAGTATTTTCCCAGCATTGTTTCATTTCCATTTCATGCTTTTTGAAAACATTTGCCACACACAAAACAGGCACTGTCTATAAGAACAAGATGAAACTTTTAGCTATGAATTTTGTGTGGCAAAAATCACAATATTTTAGAAAAACAATAATATTTTGAACTTGTGTATTTATTTATGTTTATCTTTCCCCTCCAGCAGAAAAGCTAGAAGCTGGGTCTGGACATTCAGAACATCACTAGAGCTTGTTCACAGGATTAGCATCATCTTTGACTTCAGCTTCAGATCATCCTTCAGTGAATATCCATTCACTGTGTTCTATGCTTCTCCTCTCATGACTTTTCTACTAAAAAGATTTGAAAAAACCGGAAAGAAACAGTCAGAGAAGAGAGAGCATACTTATAAATCCCTTCCGTTGTTTGAATAGACATCCTACTTAGGTTTATTAATGCAAAAATCAGATGTTTATTACACGGAGAGGAAGCGGATAGCCAAGGAGTCAAAAAGCAGTTATTCTCCATTCTCCTTTCAAATCTTGGTAATGTTAATGCTAGCAAGTTGCTATAATTATACACAGTGTAAACATTAATTTTACCTAGAAAGACTCCTGGTGAAATTATTTACTTGAAATAATATGCATGAATTAACCTGCCATGAATTTTAGCTTTTGCCAAAGTTTTTCCCTGTTCCCAACAAGAAAATATTTTGACAAAGTCTAAGACACACTCCTCCTGCATCTTTCAAAATTCTCCTACGAAGTCTATTCAGAAAAGTATGTTTGATTTATTGAACTGCCTGCTAAGCATTGTAGAAGATAACATACTATGGAGAGTAAAAGAAAACCCTAGCAAACAGTAGAGCAAGAGACTGGAGAATCCTATGGTCTTACAGGCTAACAAGTGTGTTTGACTCAATGAGCTCTCGTTTCAATGAGAGACCCTGCCTCAAAAACAAAATACAGGGTGAAAATCAAATGAGAAAGACATCAATTTGTTAGCCTTTGGTCTACACACACACCCACCCACACACACAAAAGTCTGAAATTTCTGAAGAGCAAACCTATTTTATCTATGAAAAAATAATGATGTGTTTTCACATTAAATGATAAGTTACTCTCTTATGTAATCTCCCTTTTCTCAAAATTCCCTAGTTTGAATTTAGAGATTTTAATGTAACATAAGAATTGCTTATTTACGTGTGTGTTTTGGGATGGGAAGGGTATATGCAATCTCTGTGTGTTTGAATTGTGTTGTTTGATTTATCTTTAATATTTGTTTATGAGCTATTTCCTAAGGAAGAAGATCTACTCTAAGAATTAATTGAGGCTTATTAGTTAGCTCTCTAATTTATATTCATTTTCAAGCTTCAGAAATACCAATTTTAGAACTCTAGAGACCAAACAAATGATATTCAATACAATTTCCTTCAGAGTACATACTTTTCCCATTTTAATCATCTACTTATTGTAACAGACTGCATGCTATCTAAAAGTAGGGATGGCTTCAAGTTGTTCATTATTGGCATGAACTTGGCAGAACTATTTGTCCTTATGCAGTGATCAGTACATCTCTACTTACAGAATGACCTCTTTCCCAATGAAGTCTTCAAGTTTTAATGCTAAAAGATTTTTAAAACTGAACATGCCTCCAACAATACCAGAAATTTCAGCAAACACAAATTTAGCAAATACTTTGTCTTAGTCACTGTTCTAACAGTTCTAAAAATAGTTCATGTATGAATTAGGGCAGTGTCCTAACAGTAGTCTTATTATTTATACCTTTTACAATAATAGTAGTTACTGTAAAAACTGGCTGTACTATGTTCTCAAAATTGTCCTCAAAAGAAATGGTATAACCACCTACACAAGTTATTTTAGCTCTATGACTCAACATTTAGAACACATCGGTCTTTTAATATGCATTTCTAGTGCAGCTGTGTGCTCCTGTAAAATTTCACTTAGGTATTATGTTTGAAATTAGATAGTGACAATGGTGATCACAACCCTTTAACTAACATACCACTTGACTGTGTACATGTCAGAATCTAAAAAGAGTTTTGAAGAGTGATGTTGTTGAACAAAGTAATGACCATATAAAAGTTCAATTCATGGCTTCTATGGACAGATTATCTTACACAACATGTGACTTTGGAGATGAGATGCAATGACTGGGGAATCTTAAAATGATACTGACTCTGAGTACGTATATAATTCCAGTGCAATCTCACGTTTGTTTACAGGTGAACAAGACCATGCAAGGTTAATATGGGAACAGAGCAGAGACATAGAAAGACATTGAAAGATGCTATTTGCCTGGCATTGAAATGAAGGAAGATGCCACAGCCAAGGCTTGCAAGCAGCTTCTATGTGCTAAAATAGGCATAGGAACCGACTCCACAGAGTAAACACAGGAATACAAGCATAAACCCTACAGACACCTTGACATTTAGCCATCTGACCTTCACAGTGGTAAGAGAACAAGTTATATAGTCTTTAAGATATTCAGTCTGTAGTAATTGGCTCCTGAAACAAAAAGAAACAAATACAAGGCTGAATAAGAATGTGAGTACAGAACTCTACATTTAAAGTCTCAGGACAATTTTCTGCATCTTTTGAGTTCATACAAGATGCATACTGCCTTTATTCTAATTACTTTGTAAGATGATGATGTAATAGTATATTCTTAATGCTAAATTAAAACTATGTTCTTTTACAAAAAACTGCATTCTCAAACTCAGATTTATGTTACAAAGGCAGTTATAATTTGACTGACTGCATAAAATATTTTCACAAATTAAGTCAATAAATACTAAAGTAGAGTAGCTTAATATGTCATAAAAGTTAGCTATCATATTTATATTCATATGAGTCTTAGTAGTAAACAAATAACCTATCTCTTCCATGGCATGTTTGTCTATAGTGTTGCGAAAAGAGGATGTGATGAAAACACTGGTAGGATTACCTACCATTCTACATACTATGACCTACAAGTCCCCATGTGCATGCTAACTACTGGAGTGCTAAGGGTCAGTCTACTGACCCTGCTGAATATGAAACTGACTTGGTATTTATCTACCATTTCAAAATGACTGTGTGCTGTGTGGAAAGTCTATCTTGGAGGAAAGTCTATAAAACACAACATGTTCTAAAAGAAAGTGAATCAGCAAGTGAACAACACAAAAACCTCAGGAAGTCTCTGAAACTGACCAGGTATACTTGGTCCCTCCCTCCTTTTCAATCATAAATGAGAAGTAAGAATTGTTTAGAAACATTAATCAGATAAGCTGAGCTCCATAGAGGAGGTAGAGACCAGATCAGCTGTCCCAAAGAAATACTCTTGAACCCAGTATGCAGCCTTTAAGTCTTAGAGTGTGTTCCAGATTTCAAGATTTCAAGAGCTTATTACCTGTCCTGAGGTTGGCTTTTGTTGATGCCACTGTGAGTGTAGCAACAACTCACCCATATCCTTATAAGTAATCATGATAAAACCCATTGTTTCACTAATTTAGACTTTGGTGGTAACTTCACTTTGGTGTGTAATGAATTAGCTATCTAGGGCCAATAGGTAGTTGGTCACATCTTCCTGGATAGTTTCATACACTATCATGATGTTATAAGTGGTAAGCATGAATATCTATTAGGTCTAAGGAGTAAGTCTTTGGCTAAGTTTAGGGTACTTTATATAGAAGTTCTCTGTTCTAATTGACATGGTACCTACTCTGGAGTTGACAAGAAAGCATGTTTTAATCCTCTCCTATAATATTTCCACATCTGACTTAAATGATAAAACCAGTGCAAACATTTCTTTACTCAGGTTTTTTATTAACATATTAAAATGCAAAAAGGTATCTAAAATATGACCTAGAATTGAAGTATATTTATACATTTTCCTTTGTTACCTATTCTTTCACTTTCTGGGTGTGGAGTGTGGAGGTGTGGAGGTGTGGAGGTGTGGAGGTGTGGAGGTGTGCATGCACATAGATGTGTGCATTTGAGCACGAAGCATGAATGTGCAGAAGCTGATGAAGGACCCTGGGTCTCCTTTGTCCATGCCTATCATGTTCCCCTGAGACAAGGTTTCTCACAGAACCTGGAAACAGGCTAGCAGTTAGGAAGCCACAGTGATCTTGTCTGAGTGCCCCACAGCACTGGAGTTACAGGTTTGGAAATCCAGGCCAGAGTTTTGTTTGTTTATATTTTTGTTTTCACACTTTCAGGGGATCCAAACTCAAATCTTCATACTTGCACTGCAAGAGTTTTTATCCCCTGAAGCATATGCCCAATCTCAGAACTTGAGATTTTAATTTAATGAAATTCAAGAGTTTCCTAAAATGTTCTTTCTATATCTTGTATTTCTTTTATCCATATCAAAGGAGTCAATATATTTTAACTTATGACAAGTTCATTTTTACATTTTCAATAAAGACTAACAGTATTATCTGAACTTCACTAAATTTACATAATAAGCACCATCCACAAATAGCAATCTAAAACTTTTTTCTTATGTGAAATTCATTGAATATATTTGAAATCTATATTTAGACAAATAAAATTACATACTTGATGTTTGCTTCTTATGTTTGCTAAGTTATAAATTAATATGTTATGTGTTAAATATTTAATATTTCTATATAAACACAGTTTATGTGAAGTTATATATTCAAAATTTTCTTCTGTTTTTGAATTCTTGCTTTTGGTTGTTTTTGTTTATTTGTTCTTAACATACTTGCATAGAAAACATTTGCATGACTTTTATTGAGCACACATGAACATTTCTTTTGAATGATGATAACCTGAGGCAGAATATCTGCAGCATCACAGGCCACAAATACCTCAACTTTACTAGCTCTTAAATTGGGATTTTTCCAATTTTCACTCACTTCAACACTACACAAGCATGTACAATTCCTGATGTATTTATACATGCAGCAACATGTATGATTTTTGTTACAGCCCAATAAATGGTAAATAGTTGCTTAATATTTTTTAAATTAGAGCACTGGAATAAGATTTCCATATAATCCAGATAATCAATAATAAAAAGTAAAACCCAGGCTCAGTTGGTAAAGGGCATGTATAAACCTAGGTTTACAGGCCAGGATCCATCCAGTAGGTAGCACATGCAATGGAGCAATTTCAAGGCCAGCCTGTGATACACTAGACCCTGTTCCAAGCAAGCAAACAAACAGACTTCAATTCAAAAGCTAATACTGTTTATACAAACAAACTGTTATAAAAACATACCAAAATTAATAGTTATTTGTCACATGTCAGTCCTAGATATTAAGGATTTTGTTTGTCTTCCTTCAGTCTTGTCTTTAATAAATATCACATTAATAAATTCATACATTCAAACTTATTTAGCCTGCTTAGGAAAGTTCCTTTAATAGCTGCCTATGTTTGTAGGTCATTCCTTTTGATTGTCTAATAGTATCCTCTGTCTCTCTCTGTCTCTGTCTGTCTCTATCTATGCCTCTCTGCTTTTCTAGCTTTAATCCTGCTTGCTTTATTTTTCTTTCTGGCTTGGTTTAAAAAGCAGAGAGATTCTTTTCAGAGAATCCTTTTCATTACTCTCCTCCAATTTTTCTCTTTCATAAGCCTTTGTTTCTTTCCTGGAATGATTTTTATGTCTTTATTAATTTATTGACTAACATTCTTAGTGAAAGCAACTGGAGGAGAACAGGAGATTTATCTTCCTCACAATGCTTTTCATCGTGTCTGGGATTTAGTCTTCGATCCATAAACATTTGATGAATGAATGAATGAATGAAACCTAAGCTACATACATATACACTTCACTTTAGGGCACTAATTCTTTTTTCTCCACCTTTTATCTGAGAGCACAGTTATATTCCTGTAGGTAATTTTTTTTTTCAAATTGACAATGTTGTTTCCCAGCAGGAATCTGCTTAAACCTAATTAGTCAGGAATTTCACAGAAGGCAATGCCTTCCCCCACACACCATGCAAAGAGGGATAAAGGAGTACAGAAATCAAGCCACTAAAATTCCCTCTACATGAAGATTTTCAAACAGCTACTCAGTGTAAGGAGCTCATAGAAGATTGAGCACACACACAAGCATACATAAAAGGTTGCTGAAATCTAAATACACTAATTCCAGGTGATTTAATATCATATGCCACTCTGGTGAAAATACTGACAAAGAAGAATGTGGTTTGGTCTCTTTCTGTGTTGCTGAGTTTCATGCGAGCATCAGACCTTTGGTTATACATTCCTATAAATCAATACTAAGCAAGAACTCTGAGTTTAGAATCTATTAAATCCAACAAAAATGGTCACATTTAGTTTCCTTTTCTTAAAAAAAAAAAAAAAGATGTATGTGTGTTTTGGTCAATGACATCAGTGCTTACAAAAGATAAGTCTACCAAATGCATTTTTGTGCCATGGACAGATGGCATTAGCAGAGAATTTGGAAGATCAGGTCCTTTTGGTAAGTTGATATGTTCTTAAGGATATATGAGAAAACAAGCTATCTTAAAGTATTTCTAAAATTTCCTTTATGTTCATGTTTCTGTCTATGTGTATGCACATGTGTATGCACACATAGTTACCAGTGTCTATAAAGACCAGAAGAGGATATCAGATCTTGTAGATTCTGTAGAGCTGGAGTTACAGGCTGATGTGAGCCTCTTGATATGGGTCCTGAGGACTGAACTCCAGTCTTCTGCAAGAGCCGCAAGTACTCTTATCTACTGAGCCATCTCTCTAGCTTCTCTCTTATGATTTTACAGAGAAAAGTTTAGACAAAGATGAATGTATCTATGATTTTAAAGCTGTGGTTTTGCCTTTGTTTCAAAACTGACTCTCATAAATTAAATAAAGATGCATTCATTTAATTCTGTTGATCATAGTATGAAGAACACACACACACACAACACACACACACACACATTTTGCTTTTGTTTAAATTGTCCTCAATGAAGATCAAATTTGAAATTATGAGAATATACAATACATATACATATACATATATATATACATATATATAAAATTTACAATTGAATCACATATCTTTAAAGGTACAATTTCTGGGTTTGGACTGGACTTTTTATGCTTGGTTACTTTTCTACATCATAGGGATCAAATTCAGGGCCTTCCACATGTGTGGCAATGTTTTACAACTGACCTTCATCCTCAGATTCTGGCTTTCAAAGACAATGCCTCACAGTTTAACCCAGGTTTGAAAAGAAGCAAATAGGTATGAGAGGCTGACATCTAATTGTCAACATTCCCACTGTAGCCTCCAGAGTGCTGCGTTACAGACATGTCATTTGTATGCCTGACAACAATTTCTCTTTAAATAAGTAGAAACTCTAAATATCACTAAGACTGTTTTCTCTAAAATATTAAATTTGTCCCTTTGAGACATCAGAGCTTTTTGTCTGTTTCTGTTTTTGAAACAAGTTCTTGTTTGTAGCTCAAACTAGCTGATCTAGCTTCACCTAGCTATACACTGAAATTACAGACTCTGCAAATCATCAGACATTAAATATACTGGATTAGTTTCATTTCTCTAAATTACAGTATTGTTTCCCACAGCATTTTGCTTAGATTTTTCTGCTTTATTTTAGTGACTAGGTTTCAGGCCTGTATTCTTATTTTTAAGCCAGTCCTAAAAGTATCTAGTGTCACTTACAATATTCATTTCACCAATTTCCAAAGGATGAATAAACTGACTAATTCATGAAAACAATTAAAAAAAAGCACTGGTGAAAACAATAAAAGTGAACAAAAGAAAGAAAGAAACAAAGAAAGAAAGAGAGAGAGAGAAAGAGAGAGAGAGAAAGAGAGAGAGAGAGAGAGAGAGAGAGAGAGAGAGAGAGAGAAAGAGAGAAAGAAAGAAAGAAAGAAAGAAAGAAAGAAAGAAAAGAAAGAAAGAAAGAAGAAAGAAGAAAGGAAAGCAAGCAAGCTAGAACATCAACTTTGAAGTCATAAAATGGCAAATAAATGAATCACTTTTCAAACGTCAGGCGATAAGCTTATGACAGAGATGCTTCAGTGCACAGAATCATCCTATAATTAATCACCTAGTGTGTGGCCAAGTAAAAGATGTCATTTTTGCTCCTAGTAAACACAGACTAAGTGCTGACAATTTTAAAGAGATTTTTCACTTTGCTGATGAGATCTTTAGGAGGGAGCATAGCCTAAGAGATGGAACCCAGGACTGGAGTATTAGAGACTCTGTGTGTGTGTGTGTGTGTTGTGTGTGTGTCAGAGAGAGAGAGAGACAGAAAGAGACAGAGACAGAGAGTCAGAGAAAGACAGACAGAGACAGAGACAGAGAGACACACTGAGTGCTCAGAGGTTCAGCTTCTAACTGCCCTGTCTTTAAATGATACCTTTTAACAATTTTTTTTCTGTCTCCGCATAACTCATTTTCAAGGAGTCATTCCAGAAGACAGAGGTAGAATATTTCACTTATATGGAACAATTGATTTCAAACCCTACAACACAAAAACTCCATTCTTCTGAGACTAGACTAAGTACCATGTTGTATTAATAGGCATTAATGAAAAATCAACACAATTCATGGAAAGAGATACATTACTAATTCAAAACACTGTCAGAGGCAAAGGACTCTATTATTAATCATACTGTAGGTACTGTATCCATATTATTTTAAATAAACAGATGAAAGAACTCAGTTGTAAATTATATTAAAATGAACTATGTAAAAATCCAATCCTATTATTTGTTTCCAGGGTCAATAACAAATGTTTACAATCCAGTATACAGCATAAAGATAGCGTAGAAAAATATCCTAAATAATTACACTTGAAACCCAAAGAAAGATTTGTACACACACAAACAAAACTTAGGAGGATCATGGCATAGCCTGGAATATATAGAGACCATATTGTTTTATTTTTCCATATCATGTGATTAATGACTCCACAAGATATTGATCTCCATCCTGGTCTGAGCTTCCAGGTGAAGAAGAAATTAGCCTAGGTGAAAAATAAACCTGATGCTGTGGGGTTTGGGTTTAGCTGGTTTTCTGTGAACAGATGATTTCAGGATCATCTGGAGTACTACTCAGCTATTAAAAATAATGAGCTCATGAAATTCTTAGACAAATGGATGGAGCTAGAAAATATCATCCTGAGTGAGATGACCCAATCACAAAAGAACACACATGGTATGCACTCACTGATAAGCGGATATTAGCCCCAAAACACACAATACCTAAGATGCAACGCATAAACCTCATGAAACTCAAGAAGAAGGAGGAAGACCAAAGTGAGGGTGCTTTTGTCCTTTTTAGAATGAGTATCAAAAGATTCAACCAGAGCTCCCAGGATCTAAACCTCCAGCCTGAGAACAGACAGGGGCAAGCTGTCCTCTGAGAGGCTCTAACCAGCAGCTGACTCAGACAGATACAGACATCCAGAGCCAAACAGTGGATGGAGCTTGAGGACTCTTATAGAAGAATAGGGGGAAGGATTGTGGGCCCTAAGGAGATAGGAACTGCACAGGAAGATCAACAGAGTAAACCAACCTGAACCCTTGGAGCTCTCAGAGACTGAATCACCAACCGTGGAGCATACCTAGTCTACACAGATCTACCTCCATGGGCTGGACCTAGGCCTCCCTGCACATATGTTGTAAATGTGCAGCTTGGTTTTCATGCAGGTCTCAAACATCTGGAGTGGGGGCTATCCCAAAACATGCAGCCTGTATATGGAGTATGGTCTTCTAGCTGGGTGCCTCATCTGGCCTCAATGGGAGAGGAAGCACCTAGCCTCTCAGAGACTTAAAGTGGCAGGGTGGGGATACAGGAGGAGGGGGTACTCAGATAACAAGAGATGGGGAAGGATTGTGGGAGGGGGTGACTGGGACGGGTTATAAAGTGAATAAGCAAAAAAAAGATAAAATTAAAAAAGAAAAAAAATAGATTAATTCAAATGAAAAAAAAAAAAAGAACTCTTCTTGAGGGCATAGATGTATCTAGATACTTTCAGCTTTCTGTACAGCTAGAATTGGCTACAACCATTTGACAGCAGTTGAAAAGAAAGTGCTATAGCTGTATAGGCTGTTGTGATGGGGTGCAGGATCCGTGGGGCATAAATACTAGAAAGAATGGCTGTGGAGAACTGACTAACAGCTGATACTTTTTGCTATACTGCCCAAAACTGGAAAGTTATGTCTATACTATATGCTTCTTTTCTACTATTAAAGAACATTTACCAGTGGGAAAAAAAAAAAACTGAAATGGACTTCAGTAAGTTATTGGAACCAACAATCTAGGATGGAAGGATTATCCCTGCATTCAGCATCTTGTCAATGGAGCAAACAAGCATGAGCTTGCCACGCATGCCTTAGGAGAAGCCATCCTCCATCCGGTTGGTTTCTCTGACCTGACTCCAAAGTAGAGAAGCTCTTGCTTTATGTAACAGGGCTAAATAGTACTTATGTCACATTTTATCACATCATAAGGTTTTATCAAAGGATTTCAGGTTACACTGTGATAAATACTGATACAAAAATTAGCTATTGGTTAAAAAAAAAAAGGCAGATAACAAATGAATTCCTTCTTTGCTTTTAAAATGTGACCCTCTTCTCTGATCCTTTTGACTACTTACTGCCCAGGTAGGAGTTTTCTGACTCGGATGCCTTTGGATTAGGTTATCTGATCATTCCTATCTCATTCTCACCTACTACTCTGCCTGCTATTTGAGATCTTACCCTAGATCTTCAGTTTTCTTTAAACCTGAGCTTCTTATCATCAGGTAGGTGCTAGGCTCAGGAAAAAGACAAAATACTCATATTGATATTTCCTGGACATATATTTAGGAGTAACGATAAGTCTCTTGGGATCAGCAGGTGGATATAAATCATTCTGGAATTCATATATCAGCACAGTGTTTTTCACACATTAGGGGCATTACAGATTTTCATGTAATGATTAAATGTGGGGGCAAATTAAGAAAAGAGTGTGAAAATGGACTCCTAGGGGTTCACTTAGTTGTTCTTTTTGTTGCTGACATAAACTCTCTTAAGAGGGGAAAAGTTTATTCTGTCTCACAAGGAACAGTTCATTATGATGGAAAACCATGTCAGCAGGAACTGAAGCAGCTGGTACATCACGTACATGGTCAGGAGAAAAAGAAGATGAATGTACTCTGCTGCTCAGTGCCCTTTCTCCAGTTATATTCTCTGGGACTCCAACTACATAGTAGTGCTGTCTAGTGTGGGTATCTCAATTAATGTAAATAAGATACACACACACACACCCCAATGACCAGAGGCCCATCTCCTAGATGATTCTAAGTTCTGTCAAGTTGACAATTATCTCTAAGCATCACTTGGTTGTTTTAGCCCTTCTTGTTTTGTTATATGTTTCTACCTGTAGTATCATAAGACCTGTGATAACCTTAGTATGTGCTTTATGTGGGACATCAGTGAGTTCATCACAGGAATGCCAGTCACTGGAAACCCTCTCTCCAGCTTATAGACTACAAAGGGTTACAGGTCTCAGGTAGGAGTTAATCTGTCATCATCAGGATTCAAATATTACAAACCCCCTGAGTATTAAAGATAGAGAAGACAAAAGCACAAGCCTGTAACAGATGGCAGAATCTAATTAGAAAGTGGTGAATTTTGCTGCTTCTACCCTATTAATGTTTATAGTGACTTTTCACTGCTGGCTACTGACATGAATGTTGTACTTTAACTAGTGAAATACAACCTGCATTTAAATAAACATATCGATATCTATAATTTACATATATCTATACCTCTTTCTTTCTTTTCTTTCTTTCTTTCTTTCTTTCTTTCTTTCTTTCTTTCTTTCTTTCTTTCTTTTCTGGCTCTCTGTATATACACACAAACACATACAAACATTTAATAAGCAGGTTAAAATTTTTCGTCAACTATAGGAGGTGGTACTAAATGCTACACAAAAAGTTTGAAGTAGCACGTCTTAGAGTGCCCAATGACTGGTTACTTCAGAATAAAGGAAAGCACATGAAGTCTGTGTGAGAACCTAGAAGCTCGGGAGAAGGGGGGCTGTGGCTGTTGTGCTAGAGGGTCTCTAAGGATACAAGGATGTAGAGAAGAATAATGAAGCCCAGTGCCACTTTACTTGGAAAGCAAGTGTGACAGTTACTTGGCTAGCAAAACTGTAGGGAGCCAGGGGAGATTTCCAGGAAATACGTGACATCCTTGTCAAAGTGACAAGCAAGAAAGGAGATTTGAACAGTGATATTTAGGCTCTGGTAAAAAGAGGCTATACAAGACAGAAATCTGGTAAGACGTGCAGTGCTCTAGCAATTAGAAGAACGAACAAAGAATTTTCCAGAACAGTTGACGGGGAGCTAAATCTGTGTGTCAAGGAGAAAATAGAAGCAGGTTTTGTGGTTGTTTCAAAGGACAGAAAATGGAAAGTTGCTAAAGCAAAACAAGAAGAAAGTGATATGTGCTATAACAAAATTACTGCATTTTGTCAAAAGGGACTCTGGGAGAATTGGAGATCATATGTTCTATGCCAACATCCAGAGAGGAATTGCCTCATGAAACTCACTGTGGCTTGCTACTACTTTGCCCATCAGGCAGCTATCATTACAAGTGTTATTTACAAGACATAGGATTTTATCATCTGAAAATGAAACCCATTCAAGCAGCATACTCCTGTAAACGTATATTACTTGTAGATTCCTCGTGCATCAGGTTGCAGATCTTATGAGGGAAGGGATGAATTAAAATTGTCACCATGGAGAGTTGAAATGGTATGAATGAAAACTCAATATTAACCCCATACTGTCTTTAGTTCCCTCGATGGCCACTTATTGCCCTGCTCTGTGTTTAATTTAACATCCTGCAGACTATCTACTAAAACTTTTAGAATATATCCACTTAGCAGACAGGTACCTTCAAATAGCATTACAGTCCTCTAGCAGCAGTTTCCCAGATTTGTTGCAAGACATTTATGTGTTGCCCTCATCAAAGTGTTTAGCAAATGCATCAATGCTTGCCTTTGTTTATTAAATCTTTTTCCCAGTGGAATAGTTCATTCACAGTAATCTGAATCTTTATTTCTGAGTCACAGTTCCTCAGAACTATCACTTATTCTTTTTGGCTCAAGAGGTGTGTTGTCAGTTGACACTGTGAATAAGTCAAGATGACCTGTTGAGGAAATAAGGCAAAAATCCTATAACTCATGAGTTCCTGGTCTAGGCACATGCCTGCTAGTTCAGTGGATTTTAAAGTTCTTGTTTATGAAATTATCAGAAACATCTATTAAATGATACTCACGTGCTGGCTTCCATTCAAAGGAAATTTAATACCCAATATAGAATTGAATTGACAATAGTAGAGTACTTTACTGTTACATATGCTGCCTTTGTCATTAGTATATCTTGTGGAGTATGGAAATATTTCTAATATCTTACATGCGATTTTGTCAAGACAATCAAAGTCTATAATGTTCTTGGGTTTATGACAGGTAAGTCAGAGCTTTAGCATAATAAGAATGATATCCTCATACAATTTGTAATATATAAGAAAAAGGGAGAGACACATGAGGAAGAAAGGTGGCAACTGTATACTTCCCTTTCTATTATGGCTTTCATGGCCATGGAAAGAAAAGGGAAAGTGCTCTCTACTCTCTTCCCAGTAGAACCCAACAACTCTGGTCAACCTAAGCAGCAGATTTTTCAGATCCTGGCATGTGAAGTTCTTGTAAATGGTCCTTCTGCTAAGTGATAACCTGGTTTTCACAAGTCCAAGAGATTTCCAAGAGAACTGAAAAAGAAAGTGAATGAATCTAAACAAATCTGAGAGAAAGAATAAGAGCATCTTACCCAACTCAAGAGTATTGGTCTGCAATATTCATAGCAATACAGGGCCTCTTTCTCTCATCTCACTGCTGCTCTCTAGACAAAAGCCATAGGCATCTTCTAGGGCTAGATGCACCACAGTAGAAAAGTCTGGGTGCTGAACACACAGCCTTCATCATTAATATACTTTGAGGAATATGAAAATATACTCCACTATCCTACATATAATTTTGCCAAGACAATTAGAGCCTATCATGTTCTGTGTTTATGACAGATAGGTCAGAGCTTTAGCATGACCTTTAAGGCATGGAGCCCTAAGGTCAAATTAAATAACATGGTATCTCTCTCTCTCTCTCTCTCTCTCTTTCATGCACACACACACACACAAAACATAACAAAACAGTATAGCCTCAATTTTGTCAAAGCTCAAAAACTATTGCCATGCTTCTACTCTTAAATCTGGTGGTCTTAAGGTCCACAAACATGAGTGATTGGGTAGAGAGATGGAGCTGGTGAGTGGCTGAAAATTACTTCTGTATTCTACAGGCACTGTCATCCATGTGTGAGTATAAACACACACACACACACACACACACCAAAATATAAAATAGAATCTTAAAAACAGAAGTGGGGTATTGCAAGGAATATTATACTCCCCTAGAATACAGTGTCTCCCAGGCAGATTTTTAGTTTTTTATGTAATTGATCGTGTGGCAAATAATAAATATAAATGCATCAAAGGAGGTAATATTTGTCAATTTACTGTCAGTATGACAAAAATGGCTAAGATAATAAACTTATAATAGATGAGGTATATTTGGTTTACAATTTCAGAGGTTCTACCCCATGCCCTGTCACAATGAGTCTTTAAAGAGTGGGGACTAGGTAGAAATGTAAAACTGCTTTCTTGATGGCCAGCAGGCAAAAAATAGAGTAAGAGGGGAGACCAAGTGCTCCTTTTCCTTTGAAATCCATTGACTGAAAGACCCAAGGGCCTCTAACTGGTATCCACTTTCTGAATGTTCTACCACCTTACTGGAGATCTATCTACCTAGAGTACATAGTTGGTTCTATAAATCTGTTCATGAACATTTCTATTTTTCTATTTTTCCCTGTCTAGCCTACTAAAATCTGATATCTAGAAGCTAGATAAGCACTTGCACTTGACTTTTTTTTTTTTTTTTCAAAACTAGTCTTAAGAAAAGACAGGTGATGTTGTAAGTTGTGTTCTTAGGACCCACATCCTTGGTCCCATGAAGGCTGGACGTTGTTTGGGGGGGATGGGGGGATAATCGAGGGTGGGGAGGTGAGGTACGGGGGAGGGTGGGTGGGGGTACACCAAAGTGGAGGCAGGAGGAGGGGGGAAGGGATAGTGAGTTCCTGGGATGGAGGGGGGAAATGGGGTAAGGAGAGAACATCTGAAATGTAAAAAAATTTCCAATAAAAAAAAAAGAATAATAAAAAAAAAGAACATTGACACAAGAAAAAGCCATAAGAAAAGCAAGAGCCATGTGTATGTGGCCTTTCTTGCCATAACATCATACAGAATGAAGCCCATCCAATCAACATCTGACTAGCACCATAAGGGCTCAGGTGTTGTCCTATTGTCACTCAAATGAGTTCTGCCTAAATCCCTGACATAAAGTGTCATGATATTTCATGGTTTCATTGTTTAGGCTTATGGGGTAGTTTGGCATCTATCAACAGATAGGTGGAAAATATCATTTCACATCTTACATAACTCACTAAATGGCCATACTTGAAAATTATCTGTTAATATCTCTACTTGTGACTTTTATTACATCAATTCTTGGTTGACTATATCTGAAACTAGCAAAAGCCCAAGTATTTGGATATATCTGAGGGGATATTTTTTAACAAATTAAATAATTTTACTTTGAAAAACCCACTTTTAATCCATATCTTTTGAGGTAAGAAGATGCACCTTTAATCCATACTTTTTGAACTGGGAAGATTTATCATTAATCTGAACCACATATTTCCTAGAGAACCCTGTCTAATACAACTATAATAAGCATCCTCCTAGTTTTCTTCTCAGTGGCTCATTTTTCAACCAATACTCTAAGAATCATATATAAAATGTATATATCTGTTAGCCAGATACATGCTATTTTGTAAAGTTCCTATGTTTTTGCTGAACTGTTTCAAGTTCACTAACTACAGTCATTTGCATTTCCAGAAGTAAGGTAGCTTGTTTGCCTAGATTCTTTTCTCCCCTGTACCATCAATCCTTAATAATGACCAACCCCCCCCCCAAAAAAAAAGCCTTTATTGATCACCTTAACCAACTACTCACTGCTACCTATATCAATGGCCAACTGCAGACCAAAAAAGGAAACATTTCAATATGGTCAACACCCCTATTCCAGTGAAAACTACCAGAAAGGACACATAAACCCCACTCTAACATGAATGCTTGGTCTCTTCTCAGACCTACAGTCATTCTGCTGTCCATCTGCCAGCCTGTCTACATTACTATATATTTTTTAATACATTACTCTTTAGAAAGACAACCAGTCTAAGTGTTCTCTTGTACTGCAAACTCCAAACCTTTTACTATATCCGGGATTTAAATTATCTCCAATCCTATGGTGACTTATTTATGTGCAGTTCAGCAAAGCAAAGGATGAGATCAGAGTAAGTCTGACTTCAGAAGTCAATCATATGGGGATAGTGTTTATATAGCATGTTCTCCCTGTGTAAAATCAATTTTAAAGCATATGCCACAGTTCACCTGCAATGAACAATGGAATGCCCTGCCTTCAAACAATAGCCCCTGTTTTGGATATTTAGTAATTCACTGACTCTAAAATAAACTCTTTGGAACAGGTTTCTTATTCAGTTAGAGATTTAGTCTTACTTAAGCAGAAGTACTAAAAAAGAGTTGTTCCACCTGACTGTCAGAAAAATGAGCAGCACTCCAAGAGGTAATGTACCACAATGTATTTCTTTTATTTTGAACTGTTTTGTAACTTCAGGATCATTATCCATATGATTTTTGAGTTGTCCCATTCTTCACTTTAAGGCTCCCTTTCTTGATGGAAAGACACTGAGTGTAACTTCTCTCCTCTGTGAACAAGTCTGTAAGACTGACCTGTCAACTACTAAATAGGACACATATTGTTATCTATTAAAACCGAACTGTTCTAAAATAAAAGCAAATACTGACTGAGGACAGATTTTCATAATAAAATTCTGTGCTATACAGTAATGATTTTTCTTCTCAGAAGACTAGATTCTTCCATTCAAATTCCAGGATGGTTGAAAACTGCATATGTAGCTTCTAATGGTCTTGGACAGACATTCATATCCTCACTAATTTATTTTATATTTTTATTTGCTATAGTAAAATAACTGTTTTTTTAAAGTGAGCATTCTTTTGGAAATATCTGAGAAATAATTATAACACTTTGATATGACTTTGTATTTTAGGACATTTATAGAGCTTTAAATATATTTTGATTGTGATTTAATACCATGTGTTAGCTATAGAAGCTTACACATTAAAATTAAATTAGTCTATATGATTTAAGCCCTTCAAAGTTATTTTTAAATATTTTTGGACTGGGAGCAGATACATAATTATTTTAGTTTTCAACTGTAAGCTTAGTTATGAGTTGTAAATACTGCACAACAATCTCCTCTCATGCATAAACATATCTGCAGCCACCCATGAGTCCAATTCATTCTTGGTATCAGTGCCAAGCAATGAAAAAGACAGTAGAATTCAACCTTCAAAGATAATAAACCACAATACAGATGCAGATGGGTAAAAAACCCAGAAGTTAATGATCCATTCCTTTTTATAAACCACAAAAACAAAGGTGCATCCCAACTTGTTTCTCAAGGAGTACAGACCCTGGCTTTCTCCAGAGACAGGCCAAAGATGCAAGCACAGTACTTCGATGAGCTTAGGGAATAACAGGCCACAGTTTCTATCCCTTCTCACCAGCTCTGTATTTGCAGGAGCAAAAGCTCCCAGAATGTATGCTTAATTGAGGTAGTAAATACTAGGCTGTAGCAGATTGTTTTACTGTTAAATACAGTAATGGGTTTTTAATGGCTGCTGTCCAAAACTACACCAGAGAAAAATGGTTTATTAGTAATAATAATAGCTGCCACCTTTATCTTCAAAGCACTTTACAAATATTAGCTCATTAATCCTCCAACTGCCACCGAAGGGATGGTCAATGCTCTTCCTATCCTCAGTTTTTAACTGGTGAAACAGGAAAATAGAAGATAGCTTTCAAAAGGTTTTGTATACAGATGTCAATTTCCAATTTAAACAAGTCATACCAATTTGAAAATGTGAATAGAAGACATTCTCTCTGATGAGATTCCCCCACCCACTACATTTTTCTCTATTAAAGGGACAGGGTTTAAGGTCAAGTCAAATTTATTTGACCTTGACTCACGAAAGCACACACTGGGTTGCACCTGCACTCCATAGTCCTTTAATATTACTTCAAGCACATCAACTGTGGACAAAATCTATCCAGCCTAAATCAATTACAGGCAGAAACTTGCATGCATAAGACAATTAGGCTGTTGAGACTCTTTGAGATCTATCCCCTCTGAGAATTTCTAGAGGCCATAAAACAAAATGGGATTAAGGTCAATTTTAAAAAGTTAGTTTTCTATTTTTTAACCATTCTTTTTTATCTCTACGGAAAATAGTATATTACTGAAAAATAACAAATAACTCCAAGTAGTCAATTAATTATTCATGCAGGTAGAGGCTGCAGGCTGCACATGATAGAGTTATTATTTATCTTTCCTTGCTTATTGCCACATCACTGCTCTGAAATTCTTGTCATTATACAATCTATGAAGAATTTTTTTACACCATCATGTTTGAAGCTAGTATATGAAATTTTGGTAGTAGATGCATTGTACAGAGTGAGTTATGAGAAGCTTTATATTCACAACCTAATAATAAGCATGCTTTTTGAAAAACTAAAGGCTGCACTCCGAAGAGCAGATAGTGGTTAAACAAATGCTTAATGGCATATACAATGGAAAGAGATGGGATCTCCTGTGTACAGAAAACAGGGAACAACCATATTATTAACGCTAACCTGTACACAAAAAGGAACCTGTTAGAATCAATTAGCATTTAAGAATGCTATTTATATATACCCACTAAAATGATAAATTTGCATTTACTTCTAAATACTCCAATTAAAAGATAAGTTCCCACCTATCTGAAGTATAGTTTATCAACCAGGAAAAGAGTAACACTACTTTCCAAATAACCTTTACATTGATTGACAGGTGTCAATAAAGACTGTGTCGTTATTAATGCCTCAATCATTTGAAACAATAGTAAAGTGAGATAGATCATCTGCTATCTTGAACTGATTGTTTTTCTTAATCTAGAATGGCATAAATGACAAACACATAATACCATTGGTTATATATAATACCCAAATGTGAGAGAAATCCATGTGTATTTATATTATGAATCATCTACAACATTTCTTCAAGAATGAGGAAATGGTAAGCAAAATCTCTGGAGACAGAAAATGCTGGCTTCTACATACAGTGCTACCAGGATCTGGCACAGGAACTACCATGGCAACAAATGCTCATAAAGTACACTTTTAGAGGGATCACAAATGCTCCCATGGTGTTAATTGTCAACTTGAAAGAATCTAGAACCACATGGGAGACAATCCTTGTTGGCATGTTTGTGTGTGTGTGGTGTGTGTGTGTGTGTGTGTGTGTGTGTGTATGACTGTTGTAGTGTATTTTGAACAGATTAATGGAGGTAGGAAGACCCATACAATCTGGGTTGCAACCTTCTATGTATTGGGGCCTGGACTGCATTTAAAAAAGGATAAAAGCTAGATTGTCAGGGAATTTAATCACAGCAGAGTGTAACTAAGATAGTTGCACATACCTGCAGCCCTTGCAAATTTTCCTCTCAGTAGCCATTCTTCAATATGACTCCACTGCATGAAGGATTTCAAAACCTCTTTTAAAATGGTACTGTAAATAGGATATGTATCTGTTGCATAACACTTTAGAAAGACTTCTTTTTATCTACTTTTCTCATGTTTACCTTGAATAAATAGATACATATCAAGAAAATTTGAACAGACAACAAGGGATATTGGTAGTTCATAGTGAAAATCAGAATTGACACTTTAGGAGAACATTGATAGACACTGTACATTTTGAGAATGAAACGTCTGAAAAAGAAATGCTGAAATGGTATAGTGGACTAGGTATAGCACAAAGTAGGAGTCAAGAGCTTGGAAAGAGGAACTAGTGATTTCACTTTGAGTGCTGTCATTGCCATTTGCTAGCAATATTGGGTCATTTTGAACAAAGTCCTTCTAGGTACTATGTGGCTTAAAATGGGGTATTATGACATTAGTATTTTCCTCAAGGTACTGAAATGTAGATTGAAAAACATCAAGTAAACATTTAAAGATGTTAGGTGGAATTATTTAAGTTGCTTCTGCTTCAGCTTTCCTCCTACAATTAGCATGAAGTCATTATTCCATATGTGCTTAATTTGTAGACAGAGGATTCATATGAAGTTAAGGCTGATATTGAACTCATAATCCCTCTACCTCAGCCTTGCTTGAATTGCAGATAAGTATCACTACACTAAGCTAAAATAAGTCAAGCTTCTTCTTCTTTTTTTATTGGAAATTTTATTTACATTTCAGGTGTTCTCTCTTTACCCCATTTACCCCCTCCCTGCCAGGAACTCACTATCCCTTCCCCCCTCCTCCTGCCTCCACATTGGTGTACCCCCACCTAACCTCCCCTGTACCTAACCTCCCCACCCTCGAATACCCCCCCCCACGACGTCCAGCCTTCATGGGACCAAGGATCTCTTCTCCCACTTATGTATAGCTCCCTTGCATATATAGCTGAAGCCATGGGTCCCTCCCTATGCGCTCCCAGGCTGGTGGTTTAGACACTGGGGGCTCTGGTTGGTTGGGATTGTTGCTTTCCTCATGGTGTCACGAATCCTCTCAACTCCTTCAGCCTTCACTCTATCTTCTCCATTGGGAACCCCATGATTAGTTTGATGGTTAACTGTGAGCATCTGCCTCTGAGTATGTCAGACTCTTGCAGACTTCTAAGGAGAATATCAGGCTCCTGTCAGCGTGTACATCCTGACATCCACATCAACCTCTACCTTTGGTGACTGCACATGGGATGGATATCCAGGTGGAATGGTCTGTAGACTGCCCCTCCTTCAATTTCTGTCCTGCACTGTGTCTCCATATTTGCACCCTTGAGTATTTTGTTACTCCTTCTAAGATGGACTGAAGCCCCCCCTACTTGGTCATCATTCTTCATGAGCTTTAATGGTCTGTGAGTTGAATTTTGGGTATTTCAAGCTTCTGGGCTAAAATCCAATAATCAGTGAGTGAATACCATGTATGTTCTTTTGTGATTGGGTTACTTCACTCAGGATGATATTTTCTAGTTCCATCCATTTACATAAGAATTCATCAAATTCATTGTTTTTAATAGCTGAGTAATATTCCATTGTATAAATGTATTTATACATTTTTTGTATCCATTCCTCTGTTGAAGGGCATCTGGGTTCTTTCCAGTTTCTGGCTATTATAAATAAAGCTGCTATGAACATAGTGGAGCATATGTCCTTGTTATGTGTTAGAGCATCTTCTGGATATATACCCAGGAGTGGTATAGCTGGGTCCTCAGGTAGATATGTCCAATTTTCTGAGGAACCGCCAGACTGATTTCCATAGTGGTTGCACCATCTTGCAATCCCACCAACAATGGAGGAGTGTTCCTCTTTCTCACATCCTCGCCAGCATCTGCTATCACCTGAGTTTTTTATTTTAGCCAATCTGACTGGTGTGAGGTGGAATCTCAGGGTTGTTTTCATTTGCATTTCCCTGATGACCAAGAATGCTGAACATTTCTTTTTTTTTTTTTTTTTGTATTTTAAAAGAATTATTTTAATTTAAAACATGTACACACAATAAAATATAAAATATAGCCATCAGAGAATCTGGAAATCTTTCTTCTGGGTTGATGAAAGCAAATGAAATTTCCACCTTTTCAAGATGCCTGCAATCATGCTCTCTGTTCCTTAGTCAAGATGCGGAAACAACCCTACTATCCACCAGTAGTCTGATGGATTAAGAAACTATGATGTGCATTTGTAAGGAAATATGATTGAGTTTCAGAAAAAGACTTTGTTGTATGCTACTATATGATAAGCTAAAAGAACTTTATAATAAGTGAAATAAAATAAAAAGAAAAACATTAGCTTGCTTAACCATAGTTGTTTTTTTAAGTTAATGTTGTGTAGTTGTTTCCTCTACAGGAAGAAGACAGAAATTTCACCAGGCTTATAAAACTTAGAAGAAACTCACAAGACTCAGAGGCTCATGAAACTTACATGACTCACAGAGTCCTCTCCAAGATTTTTGAAACAATAATTTCTCAGGAAGAGACTTCTCAATAGTATATCTGTCTAAATGATGCACAGGGATCTCCAGTGGCATGACTTTCACTAGCTGGCACCCATGCTTGAGTGAATTCTCGAGCAACACAGCTTCCTTTGAGTCACCCAAGCTTCTGTAATTTATGCCAACAAACATCACTGGTTCACTAATTTGCTTGTGGGTGAAATTACTTCTTTGGTTTATCATTGCTTTCTTTATTTGGGTGAATAAAAATAGGCTTTTCATGGAAAGTTCACACAATAATCAAATACAGAGAGAATAAAACAGAGTCAATGATGTGTAGTGAACTGAGAGGAAATCAGGAGATGTGGCTCAAAGGATACAAAATTTTTGATATCTAAGGTGGGCGAGTCTAGATATCTGATTATAAAACAGTTATCTAGTTAATAAAATTGTATTATGTGAGATACTTGTGTCCAATAAGTAATTGTTACTAATCAGATCTTCTCTTCTCTAATCCAAAGAGAGATAAAAAGTATCTTGTAAGATGAAAGGTACATTAATCTGTTTTAGATACTGGTGATCTTACTTCCTCTATGAAAGCATAATATCCATTTATGATCCTCAAATACATGCAATCAACTTTATTTAAAAACTTACAAGCTAAGCATAAAAAAAAAAAAAACAGAAAAAGAAATGGCAAAAGGTATGTTAATATTCTACCGAATACAAGAACGTTTTCTCTAACTCTATCATTGTAGAGAGACTTGGGAATCACTAACTGACTCTGGAGTAGCTTCGGAGCCATGCTCTCTGATAACCAATTAGCTACTGTCCTGGATGAGAAGATCCTAAGGGGTGTAGGTTTCCATGGAAATGCAATTTCCTTTTCATAAGATTAAATTTGTGGAAAGCCATGGATGACTGTGTGCCCAAATACACTTCTTTAGGTGCTTCTCGGCCATTCTCATTTCCTCAGTTGAGAATTCTTTGTTTATCTCCGTACCCCATTTTTTAATAGGGTTATTTGGTTGTCTAGAGTCTAATTTCTTGAGGATAGCGAAAACCATCCTCAACAATAAAAAAACTTCTGGAGGAATCGCCATCCCTGACCTCAAGCTGTACTACAGAGCAATAGTGATAAAAACGGCCTGGTATTGGTACAGAGACAGGCAGGAAGATCAGTGGAATAGAGTTGAAGACCCAGAAATGAACCCACACACCTATGGTCATTTGATCTTTGACAAAGGAGCTAAAACCATCCAGTGCAACAAGGACAGCATTTTCAACAAATGGTGCTGGTTCAACTGGAGGACAGCATGCAGAAGAATGCAAATCGATCCATTCTTATCTCCTTGTACAAAGCTCAAGTCAAGGTGGATAAAGGACTTTCACATAAAACCAGACACACTGAAACTAATAAAAGAGAAGGTGGGGAAGACCCTCGAATACCTAGGCACAGGGGAAAAGTTCCTGAACAGAACAGCAATGGCCTATGCTCTAAGATCAAGAATTGACATATGGGACTTCATAAAATTGCAAAGTTTCTGTAAGCGAAAGGACACTGTCAATAGGACAAAACGGCAACCAACATATTGGGAAAAGCTCTTTACCAATCTCGCATCCAATAGAGGACTAATATCCAATATATAAAAAGAACTCAAGAAATTAGACTCTAGACAAGTCAAGCTTCTTAAAATGGCTGGTTACTTCCGCTGTCTCATAAGAGAGCCCTTGACCCTACTCCCTTACAAAACCATAAAAGTAAGTATTAAAGAATTGTGGAAGTTTCATAAAAATCTACTCCCTATTTTTTTGCCAAGACTGAATTCAACCTTGGGAATGCAAACGGTGACATTTGTAGTATTTTACTAGATTCATTAGAACCCTCAATCATTCACATAATGTCTCTGGATTTGAAGGGGTGGGGGAAGTCACTATCGTTTGTAGGTTTTCTCAAATGTTTAAATAAGAAATCAAATAAAGAATTATGAAAGCGAAGAGTAAGAATTTAATTGGGTTACTAATGAAGTTATCTGAGCTCTCTTTCCTTTTTACCCCACTGCCTGGCTGGCTATTTAACTTTGAGTTGATGTTTTGACATATAAAACAGGGTACCAGCCTCCCCTCTTCTGTTGATCATGTTGCTCTAAAAAGTCAAGAAGGATATGAGAACATCCTCTAAAATAAAAATTCAGTGCTTGTATAACACAAGATATTACATTTTAAGTGTCCATATCATAAGTAATTTTCTGAATTAATGGAAAAGCAGTTTGAGTTGTAGAGCTCCTGGAAAAGGTCAGTATTTATTTTCTTTCAAGCTTATTTGTAGATGAGATGATTTATTTCTTTTAGATCCATTAAAATGTAAGGCAACTCCTAATGAATGGATACTGTTCATTTTAGATTCTTTAGAACAGGTCTTTAGTACAGTCGTACACTCTGTTCACAATTAGCTACAATCACATCATCAAAAATTGTTGCATTCTTCTTACCTATTTATGACCTATAATCATTGAGAATGCCTCCTCCCTTAGCTTCAGAAACACAAATATCCTTGACCTGTTTCTTCATTCTTCCCTTGTGTATACAACTTTGCCCAAATCAGTGAGACCCTGCAAAGATCCAGATGTCCAGCCAGTGTCAATGTCACTTGATTCTCCACTTCACATGCACAGCAACCACTGTCTCCAGTGTTGCGACAAAGCTTTCCTTGGAGTGGGACTTCTGTTCTGTGAGCAAACCTTATTCCATTGAAGTTGTTTCTGGCATTCTCTGCTCTCTTGTTTCAACTCTAGTCTTGGAAAGCAGAGAGAATCTAGGGGGACGGACAGTTTGTTCTGAAGGTTGGGAGCCACAGTTGAAGCACATATGTAGTTATGATCACACCCATCTGGGGTGATAAAAATAAAGGAGGAGAGAATAGCAAAAGAAAGGAACTAAAGATGGCCTGGAATGCAAATTTAGTGAGGTTTGTTTGTGGTGGTTCAAGTTGTATATTTCATTATTCACATTCTATAAATTGGAACTATCCAATGTATACTGAGTTTCATTGCAAACCTATCAAACCCCTCTATTTTGGACTCTCAGCCATTCTGTTCTATTCTGAGATAGCTAGCCTTTACAGAGAAGACCTCTTTAGCTTCTGACTGTGTGTCAAATTTGCTATTCTGCAGAAGGAGAAGCACTTGTTGAAACAGGGAGATGACATTGTATTTTGACTAGACATTAGTCATATACCCTGTCAAAAGCCACAGGTTCAGCCTGGCTCTTCACTTAGTGACGTCAGTTTCAACTTTAAAATGAAGGCCAGTACCATCCTCAAGGTTATGTAACACACTGTTGATTTTCATTAACCCTCTTTAAAGAAGATGCAGACCTCTATTTAAAATTCCATTTGATTGGCCCTTTGGAAACTAAAAAATAAAAAAACTAAAAAACTAAAAAAAAAGAAAGAAAGAAAAGACAGGGGGTAGGGAGAAGGAGAGGGATAGAGAAGGGAAAGGGAGAGGGAAGGGAGAGGGACAGAGAGATGGGGGAAGGGAGAGAAAGAGGGAGAGAGAGAGAGAGAGAGAGAGAAGAGAGAGAGAGACAGAGAGACAGAGAGACAGAGAGACAGAGACAGAGAGAAGAGAAAGACAGAGAGAGAGAGAGACAGAAAGACAGAGAGACAGAGATTAGGTCTGACCAAAACCTGATAAAAATCTGAGTCTCTCAATACTCCAAAGTGTGCCATTCAGCTATTCAATTCAGACCAAGGAAATTCTCTATTGCCTAATATCACAGGTCGTGTTATGATTAGTTTTCCAAAATCAGCCATATATAGAACTCGTAGAATCTCTACATATTATATTTTAATTAGAACTTCTTTGGGGGGTGAGCAGCCAGACAAAATACATTCTCATGTCATATTCAATCCAAAGGCCATATGTTTGCATTCTAAATTTCTTTTATTTGACACTGCACAAGAAGGTTTTAAGCTGAAACTCACCTATAAGATAGTTGTATCCAAAGCTAGTTACTCTCCCTGACTCCTTTGAAATCATAAGATAAAATATATCTGTGTTCAGACCTCAAAACTGCCAGGTTTCTTGATCTTTAATTCTGCTATAAATCTACTAACCTAGTGTGGCCTTTTAAATTCAGTGTGGCTTACTCCAATAATCCACAAAAGTCACAATAATGGCTTATTTTCTACCTTTCTCATAGAGAGATCTGGTTGAAAAATGAAATTATATTCATCATGAACTGGAAAAAGCTGTTTTTTTTTCCAACCAAACTTCAGGACAACTGTGACTCAATACTCAGGCCTGCCCAATCTTAGGGAAGACATATGCAAACCTAAAGTAATTGTGGCAGGACACTGGAATCTCATTGCAAGCCCCCACAGACTCTGATTTATGGGAGTAGGGTAGTAATTTTAATAGCTTTCTGGGTACTTTTCATTTCAACCACAAGTAAGAACTATTACTCAGAACCTATAAAACATCTGACAGAATTGCTATTCATATATGTGCATCTAATAAATATAGAGAAAATTCAATGGCACCATGGGTGAGAACTCACATTTATTCACACACAAAGGGCTAAAGAGGCACCTGTTTATCTGTCCTTGTTCATTCACACACTAAGAATGCTATAGAAAGATGAAAACAAAACTTGACTCCAAAGCCATTGTATTTAACCATCACAACAATATGTTTTCTACCATGCCAGGGACTGTAAGGGTTTATGAGGTGCATAAAATGGAACACATGCCCTCAAAGAATTTACAGTCTGAGAATGGAACTGTGATATGAACCAAAATTCATAGGCAGTAGAGGAAAATGATATAATTGTCATTCTTAGAGAGTAATGAAAAAGACAATAATATGGGGATGGGGTGGGGAGCCAGTGGCTGCGTAGATTTCCTCTTTCTGTAACTACTAAGACACAAGCAAACGTCAGAAGCAACAAATGTGGCAAGATATAATCAAAGCCAAAATGGATTGATACATTTTCCAAATTCAATGCATTTATTATTGTTGTCACAGTCTCCCTGAATCTTCTGAGTTGGATGTTCATATCTACCTCAAGTTTACTCAATTGGAAGTTCAACTGATGAATATTGAGTTCACAACACAGCATTTCAGCTTAAAGGATTCATCTCACCTCAAAGCACTCTACCTCAAGCTGTATGCTTGATTCCTAATTATTTTCGTGAATACACCTACACATAGTCTTACTGATTTGACTTCCAAAAAAGGCACACTATTTGTATTCTTATATTAGAAAAAAATGTGTGTAAATAAACATTGTTTAACAAAAATTCTGAAATATGAAAACAGAATACACTTTTTATATTTTTATTATCTAAACACAATGAAAGGTAAGCAGGATCATTTTCGAATTCACAATACATAAAATATCAATTAGTTATGGTCTATTTGTGCACTGGCTAAAAACATTTGTTAACAAAACAGAATTTTCTACTTTACTGGATAAATATACCAGAAGAAATTGCAGAATAATGTTGGGTTGCCAAGCAACCAGAGCTCCACTCTCTCCCTCATTTGGGATCCATCGGACTCATTCATCAAGCTTCTTAACATACTGCTGGAGAATTCCAACCAATTTGATTTTCTTGGGAAAATTACAGTGACTTTTGGTAACACAATAACACTTTCATTCTCAGAATATAAACTTAGATGTTCTTTTGATCAAAGGGATGTGTGAATTCATTATTCTCTACATGGTGTTAATGAGAAAGCTATAATTAACTAACCACACTATTAAAACACACATACAATAAACTGCAGCAATTAGTAATGTTTAAAGTGTTAACCAGTCCCCAAATTAGAAAATGCAGACTCTTTCCTCTAATAAATATATTCAGAAAAAGAGAAAGCACCATATCTAATTAAATTGAGAATTGTTTCCAGTCCCTCCCAAGGGGAAGGAAAGACACGTGATCTCCAAAATGTGAGAGATTTCACTTGAATAGCAGAGAAAATGGCTCAGTGCCAAGTCAACTTGTAGGTAGGCTCAAAGTACTGGTGAATAATGTAATCTTGTCTTTCAAAGAATGCTTAGCACAATATTTTTTCCAGGAATGAATAGAAAGAATATCATGCTTTCACTCATTAGCTGTGTTAACTTAGCATATTGTATGTAAATCACCAGAATAATTGCATTCTCTTCAGACTGAATTAGCTAGGATGAAGCTATAATCAAAATGTTCATAATTGAAAATACAGTATTCTCAGAGTTGGTTTGAAAAAAAAAAAGAGCAGGAACACTGATTAAATCAGAAAATATAGTTCATCATTGCAAGAAAGCTAGGCAGAGAGACAAGTTCACCCTCTTGATTATACCATGACACGTTAATTAGATCCCCAAATTCGGGGCTCAACACCTCCCAATCTGTCACGTTTTCTGCTGCTGCCCTTTGTCTGCTGTAATAAGCCTTTTCCAAGTGCAAGGCTGCTTCGATTTGTAAAGTAAAACAGAAAATGGTGAAAAGTGAAAATCTGTGTCTCCAGAGCAGATGACGTTAAACCATAGTGTTGGCTGTCATCAATCAAAGGGCAAAATAATTCCCAATAAATAGAACATTTAGTGCCAGAGCTCCTGGGAAACAATATGTAAATGATCACATGAATTTCAGACAAGCTGTCACACTAATTTCTCAAGGTCCCTTTTAAAGATGACATGCCAACTGTGGATGTGGGTGCTCCAATGCTTACTGTAAAGCAGCACTCCACCACCTGAACTGATGTCACAGCATGTTGTAGACCATCATCCCTTCCTGTCTGACATCAGTTGCTTTTACTTAATTTTTCCCTTGTCAGTTAAAACTAATAGGACAACAGTTATTCATTTACTTCTTCAGAAAAATAAATTAGGTTAAATTATTTAGGCAAATCTCCTATCTTCAAATATTTCACAAATAAATATAAAGGCAGACTTCTATATAGGTAATGCTTTTCTCACTGAGATATGCTTCAATAAAATTTTACCAAAATATTTGAGATGGTATCTGTATGTCTTGATTGTCTAATATATGTGTGTAAGAAAATTTTCTTTAAGAATTGATTTAAAACTAGGTGCCTAATTGGGGTTAGGGTATTAACATAAAGATACCAGCACATTGTGAACAATGTGAATTCCTGTTGCACAATTCCAGATAAATAAAACTTATACAACCATGAGGCACTTGCAAGGAAGGAAAGGATCCTGTAAGTGTGAACACAAGAGCAGCCTGGAAAATATGTGCTAATCTTCATAGTCTCATGCTTCTGTGGTTAGATACAAGCATTTTCTGAAAGAGATGCTAGTCAGCTGCCACAGCCTGTACCCACAGCTACCTAGCAATGGAACCTCATGTATTAGACCACAGTTACTCAGGAGCATCCACATGATGACAGGAGGGCACACTTGGCCATTAGGTGAGGTGAATATATTGGAGCCCTAAATACCATGAGAAGGAAAATCCAGGTATATATTAGACGCTATAGCCAAGTGAAATCTAGAAAGCAATAGGCCGGTGTTATCACAAAGAGACTGAAACTGAGACAAACCCAATTGCACCATCAGCAGGTAAGAGGTGGACCTCAGATTCTAGATAACAATATTATGGGGGGGGGGGGAAGAAACCTGTTTTTTCTTGTAATCAGTGATTTCCCTGGGCAGCTTTCTAAGCTTTGTCCAGCACTGGACTCATCGCTAATCTGCTAACAACTGCTCAGGTTTTCTATCTCAATCTCCTGCAAACCAGATTTACGAGTGGAACTGAGTGTTAATAAATTTAACAAATGCTATTTTCTAAATGTAATTTCTAAAATTAGAAAACACAGAATTTTGCCCTCAATCAAAGGGCTGAGAAATAACAATCTACCATATCTAATTAATTTGAGGATTAATTATAACAGCAATACAATCAATGACAGCTAACTTCTGAGTGATTATTTTTCATCAGAGAAGGCTGGTAAATTGTCTGCTTGGATAATCTCATTCCAGTCTTACAACTCAAAATGGGATGTATTGATAACTATTTGTGAGAGGGAAACTGGGTAAATGACTAAGCCACACATTCCAGAGTAGATAGGGCTGGAATTCACAGTTAGGTGGGCGCTCCAGCACTCTACCTTGATGTACCTTCAAGAGTTACCTAGCTCAGCACCCACGCGCACGCGCAAATCTCCCCCTATTTCCAGCAGCGGGAGCGCGCTGTGGTGCACACGCCTTCCGCTGGCTGCCACCAGCAAGCTCTTCGCAGTTCTGGCCTGCGGGGCGGTATTGATCGCCTTTCTCCCCAGGCAGAGTCAGAAGGTCCTTCCCCGCCCAGCCGCTCAGTGCCTCTCACACCTGCTTGTGCTTGGTGGCTACTCACACTCCCCGCCCACCCTCTCAGCCCGACCGCAGACCACCCACCCAGCGCCCTCTCTGTGCTTTGGGCTCCAATACCTGAATCGTGGTACCGCTGCTCCTCCCGCCCCAGATTTTTCACAGGAATTTCTCAGACTGTCCCTGGCTGAGAAAGTGAGGTTCTTCTTAGCCAAGGGACTTAGGGATGGAGACAGCCAGGTTTCCTCAGACCTTCAGTTCCAATCCCCCTTCTCCAAATTAATCACTTGCTCCCGGCTCCCTCCCTAAGCACACTTTCACTCAAGGGAGGAAAAAAATAGGAAGAGACAGAGAAAGAAGACAGGAGAGGCACAAAGAGGAAAAAGGGACTGTCCGTGACTGGCATTCCCAGCTCCCGGGGCTCGGCTACAAGGGAGCCATGGCAACCGGGACCCCAGCCTGCCTTCTAGCCCCCACGGTGTTCTGTTGAGATGGAGTGCTGTGCTTCTACTTCCCTAACCTGACAGTTCACAGATCGTTCATTCCAGGCTGGAGGCATTTAGGGAACACCATTGCACCCAAGATTTATCTCTAGATACTAACAACTAGATAGGGATCCGGGGCTGGGTGAGAAAGTCTGGACCCCCAAGACCCAGAGGGGGCAGTGGAAAGAAACGTAGTACTTGTCCCCACTCCCTGAAGGCTACAGTCTATGGAGGGCATGCATCCTCCTCTCCTGAGGGTAAGGAGGCGGGCGGTGGCTGTTGGAAGAAAGACAAGTCAGCCTACCGAAGGTTGGCAGCTTGAAGGTGCAGGGGTCTGCGAAGCTGGTTTACTCCATTCACTGACCAGGAGCTGTCAAAACATCCAGCCTTCGCCACCTGCGGCGGTGCTGCTGCGAAAGGTGGCGCCTCTTCTCAGGTTAGGGAAGAAACCTTGAGCCACTCCCATTTTGGGCAAGGACGGAGCCCAGAGATGTGCACCATTTCCCTTTCATAAAGAGTTGCTCTCCTTCCAGGAGCAAGCCCTTGATTTCCCTCCACCTCGCTAAAGAGTTGGCAAAAGGGCAGATGGAGAGAGTCCCATCCATAGTAAGGCACGCGGAGATAGACTCACCTGAGCCGCCTCTGACATCCGAGCTGTCTGGTACCTTCTCTTGGGAAAACTTCTCCTAAAGCTGAAGCGCTGTGGCAAAGGAAACAAACCGGGTCCAGCTCCTCTGGGAGGATCCTGGGGAGTTTCTAGTTGGGCGCTCCCCGCAGATCCACACCCTGGTCTGCCCACAGAGATCCAGTCTGTCCCCTCCTGCTGTTGGCACAGGTCTCCAGAAGGCTGGACCTGTTCGAGCTTGCACCGGTATCCACGCCCTCCTGCCGGAGACTGGCTCGCGCCTCTTCTCGCTGTCCCCCGGATCTGCTCTGCCACCCCTCACCCACACGGCTTCTTTTCCCTCCCTTTTACACACTCTCCCTTGGGACAAGAGACAGTTACAGGCTTACGACTTTGGTTTTATGAAAAGCAAGGGACAAAGAGAAAACTTTGCTTGTCATTTTTAACGTCTCTAAGCCAAAAGAGGCAGGATCGCTGTCGGGTTCGCCTTGCCACTGGGAAACCAAAAAGAAACCCCTCCCCTCTGCTCCCTCTCCCACCCTCCTCTGTTCATATTCCACACACAGGCTTCCAGTCTGTTTTACCCTTTACTGCATGGACGAGGGGTGTGGTGCCTTGTACCACTTTTTTAAAAAAAAACGTCTTGCCGGTTTTGCTTCTTCATTTTAGGAGGGCGATGGGACTCACAATTTAATTTATGAAAGAACCCTCTCCATTAGCTGTCAAATCAGTGCAGGCATAAATTTAAAAAGCTCTTCTACTGTCATCTAATGTACAATTTGTGCCCCGCTACCATCTGTACTTCTCCAGATTGGTCAGTGACGTTTCCCTATTTATCTCTATTAATACAATGCTATAGAATAAAAGCTTTCCTTGCTTATACCCAGAACCAAAGCCCATTCCTGATGTTTTATGTATCTCTTTTTACCAACAAACATGATGTTTGCTTTAGGATACACTATAGAGAAGTTACCAACCTTGGAAATCTAACCGGTGGGCACACCCCTTCATTTTTTCTTCCACACGTTGATTATACTTTGAAAGCGTTCATCCAATGTTGCTTTAAAAAAAAAAATCCTGTTGCATGTAAGTGCTCTTTGACAGTAATGGAATTACTGACTTCTAACTTTTACTCCACGGAGGTTTGATCTTACAGTCTTGTTTTGTTCTCATCTAATGACTAAACAATGAGGACATTTATGGCTCTGTGCTATCCTCAGAGTCGGATGTCATGACTGGGATCAACAAGAAGGAAGGAGACTCCAGATTCTGCCTCAGAAGCATTTACATCAAATATTTTGAAATGAATAAATGGGCCTTTCCATGTTCATAATTTCTAACCTTGAGGGCTCAATGCTGTTAGTTCGTGTGTGGGCACAATTCCTACTGACTGTGCTGGCATATTACAAATGCAAGTGAGGGCAGGATGTGTCCTAGGTTTAAATTGTGCTATTGGAGTGATTCCTCTGCCGGAGGCATCATTATTCATGCGGCATGTTTTCTAAAGTAGAAACAAAGAAAACTGAAATAAATTCCAACAAGAAAAATACTGAGCCTGTAGGAAACCATTTCCAAGATTTAGGAGCCCCAGGAGAGATACAAAGCCAAGTTGGTCTCAAATTTACCACTTTCTGGGGTGGCATTTCCTGGGCAAAAGAAACAGAAAACTCTATTTTGGCCAGAGAAACACAGAACCCTTAAAGACTCAGCTTCTCTTCACTGATATTTGATGGAAAATTAGGATCAATAGATGGATGGGCAGGATATAGGAAAATAGATGCAATTAGGTAGGTATATAGGTGATAGATAGATAGATAGATAGATAGATAGATAGATAGATAGATAGAATAGAAAAATAAGCACACAAATTGAAGAAAGGGGAAAGAAGGGAGATAGATACAGACATTTTCCAGTTTTCTCTGTTGAGAAACATTTGGAAACTCAGTGAAGAAGATCATATCTTTCTTTTGAAGTTAAATGTCCTAAACTATATCAGGTAATACAAAAGCACAATAGCCTGAATCATAAATAAAATGTCAGTCTTTCATAAGGCTTCTCATTATGAACACAGACACACACACACACACACACACACACACACACACACAGAGTTCTGAGCTTCTGATATTGAAGCAACCTGCATATAGATAGGAAATATTAATAATTGCCTGTGGCTAACTAAAAACATTAATTAAGTCAGCATATATCAGCTAACTTTCCCAAGGCAATCAAACTTTCAAAAAGAAAAGATGAAGGAAAAATGTTTAGAAATATGGGAAAGAGAATGAGGGAGGGAAAAAGAGAGAGAGAGGAAGAGAGAGAGAGGAAGAGAGAGAGAGAGGAAGAGAGAGAGAGAGAGAAATGATAAAGAAAAAGACTACGTTTTCAGAGGTCTGCTCAGTAGAAGCTGATACCTTTAAATATCTATATCCAAGAAGTATCTCGCAGCCACAATCTCCATGCATGAGCCCATATTTTTATACAGTAGCAAATTCGGGCAACACAGCTATGCTTGCTGGCCAAAGCAACAGCTTCCAGCAAGTCTGGAACCAGAAGACAGCCTTCAGCCAGAATGAAAGACTGTGAAAGATACCTTCTGCTGCTGTTTTTGGGCCTCTTTCCTGGCTTTCTCTCCACTGTCTGACACTTCACACAGCACATACCCCTGGTCTATAAGAGATCCTAGGGAAACACTACCGTTTCATCAGTCAAAAAAATTCTGATCACATTACCTTCAAAAGGTGAGAATTTTCTCTCCTATGATGAATGAAGACCCTGCCAATTGAAAACACTACTACTGGACCACAAAGGAGGGGGGATGGGCTCTCATAAATAGAAGCAGAAGGTGAGAGAGATAGGCCAGTGGACTGGAAAAACATAAAAGGTATCAAAAGCTGTGGAAAATTTCTTCTTTTCCTGTTGATTTACTGCCTACCCTCTGGCTGAAGAATCATTTGGTATCATTCCCAGGGCTGGGGCTATTGCAAGAGTATTGCCTTTTGGCAAAGCCAGTTGCTAGTGATAATGGCATCATTCCTAGAAAAATTGTTTAGTGGAAGAGCTGTAGTGTTGGAAATGGCATTGGGGTCTCGCAGTTCCCAATAGTCACAGATCGACTGGGATTCTCTGGCCAACTGCTGTAATAAAAGGAAGGCAGGATGTTCCTCTGTGGAAAAGATCCTTCAAAGGCAACCTTGGAAACACAAAGCAGCCTCCTTCAGCTTAGAAACTAACAAAGTGAAAGACCAGAACAGTGACTCGGCAGAACCACAGAGGGTTCAGATTCCCTTTGCTTGTCCTTTCATTCAAGAACAAAACGACTTACATTAAAAATCAAAGGACAATAACTCTGGGACAAATAGAGTAAATCTCCCGTTTCATGCCCTGGACCATTAATATATGTGCTTTGACTCTAGGAGCTCATACAATTAGATATGTTTAATGAATTATTAAAGGGCTATGTCATTATATGGCCATTAATAACCTTATCCTCTGGAACTAAGTCAGTGGCAGGTATTATCAAATCTCAGGCTTTAGATATCCATTGACTACCTCTGTAAATCAGTAAGATGTCTAATCCTCCAATCAGAAATGTCTGACATGACTAGGCTACTGTCCTATTGGTGGTTTGCTCCAAAGTCCTACATTATCAGAATTGATCTCAAAGATTAACAAACTATATTATAGGGTAAATTCTTCGTTGTTGGGGAGAAGTTCTGTTATTTTTAAAGAATGGAAAATTTATCTACATTTCTCTATTTCCAATGTAATATGAGAACATTTTAATCTGGTAAAATATTCAAGCATAGTTTTCTATTTGTGGACAGTACAGTTTAAACATTTTTTTTTTCGGAGTTGTACAAGTAGTTAGTGGCCTAGGATATATTGATAAAAATCTTCCAATTTCTGATGACATGCCATTTTAGAATATAGCAAAGTTGAAGATAACATTATATATCTCAGTTCCATTGTACCCAAGCAAGATGAAGAAGCAATGATTCTTTGTCATTATATTTTATATTGTATTACTGATTTTGAAAAAATCAGAGAAAAATGTAAATTCTAAATATGTTTGATACACCTAAAGTTTACAGAAGGCATTGACTGTTTCCCAACATGTTGTTAGTTTATTCTTGGTCAAGTTTGGCTCTATGTCTAAATTCTTGCTAAAGAGACAAGAAGAGAAACAGACAATTTCTGGATCATCCACCAAATGATAACACCCACTTCCTCTTTTGGTTCTAGTTAGTGGTGGAAGCCTTAAGCTGAAGAAGCCAAATGAACCCTCATTATCCTAAATCCACACGTGGCTATGAATCACCATCTACTTACTAACAGGAACATTTAAACATCTATTTTCTTCATGTTAGTCTTTCAGAGTACCTTTTATGTAACAATATAAACTTTAAGTAAGGACACTATAATTTCTATCATCAGACCAATTTTAGAAGTAAATCAAGAAAGGGCTAAGGTGAATAATTGTTAGTTTTACTTTTCCAGTACATTTACATTCATATAATTTAACCAAACCTAGGAAAACATAGTTCTCATGTTTACAAGGTTGAGCTAAAGTCTGTCTCCAACTTTCCCTTTCTACTCGTGATCACAGTGTCCAAACCAGGCTTCATTCAGTAGTATTACCAGCCCTTTGTGTCTGTGGGAGATAGCAAAGAAAGGCAACAGAGTCAATAGAAGGCCATGAAATGCTGCTACAGCTTGGTGTCCCATGCATGTCTGTTTGTCAAAGTATTTGCATTAAAAGTGCCACAATAGGGTGCTGATGGAACTCTTGAAAGGCAGACATTAGCTGAAGACCTTTAGATAATAGAAAGAATATTACTTAAAAGAATCTAGCCTCTCTAATCTCTTCATTTTCCTTTGTTCCCTGATTTGTAGTAGAAGCGTTATTTGTTTGTTTGTTTTTGTTTTGTTTTTTTTCTTCTGTGTATGTTGTTTTGTACAGCCATAAGCTAAGTGATTGGATGAACCAAATATGGACAAAAGTTTACTAAACTTTGAACTGAAATAAACACTACATTTTATTGTAGTGACAGAAATAAGACTAACAGAAATTTACCTTGGACTCGTGATTACACTAACAGGAAAAAGCTAAAGATTACTCAGAAAGCTTGATGTAAGCCAGATGTAGTGGTTTGAATAGGGTTGGTCCAGGGAGTGGCACTATTAGGAGCAGTGGCTTTGTTGAAGTAGGTATAGCCTTGTTGGAGGAAGTGTATTACCGTGGGGGTGGCTTTGAAATCCTCCTCCTAGCTGACTGGGAGGCAGTCTTCTCCTGGTGGCCTTCAGATCAAGACATGGAACTCGTAGTTGTTCCTTCACCATGGCTGCCTAACTCTGCAATGCTTCCTGCTATTATGATAATGGACTGAACCTCTTAAGTCAGCTCAAATTAAATGTCCTTTCTAAGAGTTGCCTTGGTTATGGTGTCTCTTCACAGCAAAAAAAGCCAAGCTAAGACACCAGAGAAAATGGCAGCTTATAAGTCCATTTAAAAATCACTTGATCTTAGTGAAGAGAGAGAGAGATGAGACAGACAGAGAGAGAGAGAGAGAGAGAGAGAGAGAGAGAGAGAGAGAGAAGAGAGAGAGATAACTGACCATCTGATTCGAACATACAGACCTCTAAACAAACTAACAGCTTACTGTTTGCTTAAAGCTGAAACTGGAGTAAAATTTGGTTTTGTGGCAAATGAAATCAACACTGCATCAGAAATATCACAAGCCATGTTCAAGGTAGATTCATCCTAGAAATAAAATATGGTTCAACATAAGAATGATCTAGCACATCAGCAGACCAAAGGATTAAAAAAAAAAAAAAAAGATAAATCCATCAACATCTCAACAAATTCAGAGATCAAAGTTGGTAAAATTCAAAATCTTTTAATGATTAAAACTTCTCCATGTAATAGGTATACCAGGAATATACCACAAAATACTAAAACTGTGTGTGAAAAATCAGCTGGTAAACTGAATCAGTGGGTAAAGATGCTTGCTACCAAACCTGACAATCAGAGTTCTCTTCCTGGGATTCCCCATGGCTAGAGAACCAACTCATACAGGTTGTTCTCTGAGTTCCTCACAGGCACCATGGCACATGCATGTGCAAGTGTGTATTCATATACACACACATACACACATATGCACACAAAAATAATATAGCTAATATCATGTTGCACTGGTAAGTGTTGAATATGTTTCTCTAAGATCAAGACTAAGACAAGGACTAAAACTTTCACATCTTTTTATACAATTCAAAGTATTAACAAGAGCAAGCAAAAGAGGTAAGGATTCACCAAAGCAAGAGGGAATGAAATTACCCATGCATTCAAAACATCGTTTTCCAAATAGAAAAACCTCGACATTCTATCAAAAAGCTGTGAGAATTGATCATTTTCAAGCTTCAGCCTACAATGATCAATGTTGTAGAATATCATATTTATGTGCCAGTAATAGACTTCCTGAAAGAAAAAAAAAACAATCCCATTCATAACAGCTACAAAATATCTTAGCAATACATATAACCAAGGAAGGGAAAGGTCAATTAAAACCTCAATGGCTGCTAGAAGAAATTATAGAGAACACTGGAAAATAAAAAATAAAGCTATGTTCATGGATCTAAAGAATCAACACTGTTAAATTGAGCAAGATTCTTATTCTAGTTACGTTCGTCACTTCTGTAATTAAATATCTGGCAAAAGGCACCTTAACAATGTAAGGACCTATTTTGCCTCATCATCTAAGTAATGTTACAGTCCACCACAGCAAAAAGGTTTTCTGGCAAAACCATAAGTTGGCCAGTCATGTTACAAACATAGCCAGGAGACAGAGATGAATGCAGGTACCCAAATCGCTTACTCCCCCTCAACCCTTTAGAATCCTTGACACCAAACCAGGGATAGTGTCATTTATACTCAGTGTGAGTCTTCTGTGATACATCCAGAGGGGCAAAAGTAGGTCTCCTACATGATTCCAAATCCTGAAAAAAAATGTTAATGAATATTATCCATCATACCACTGAAAGCCATGTGTAGATTCCATTCTCTTTCTCTTCAAAATACCACTTTGCTCATGGAACTAGGGGAAAAAAATCTATAAAATTCATAAGTAGCTACAAAAGCTAAAACAATCTTCAGCCAAAACAAAACAGACAAAAAGATGGGGCATCACAATGCTTGACTACAAATCATACTGTGAAAGTATAATAACAGAATGCCATTGTTGAACTGTATAAAGACATATGGCTATGGCAATCGTATAAAGTAAGAGGACACAGAAGTTACTCTACATTCACGTAGACTTTTATTGATAAAGGCACCAAGAACATACTGTATAAATAGTCTATTCAATAAATGGTATTAGCAAAATTAAATGTAGAGAAATAAGACTAACGATGTCAAAACTAGGTCAGAATAAAAAAATATAACTCTGAAAATCTTTATCTACTATAAGAAAACAAAGAGGAGACACTTTAGACTGTTGGTATATAGAAAGACTTTCTAGATAGGATTCCAAAGACACAGGCATGAACAAATAGGAAAACACAATGAGATTACTACACCAAAAGCTCTTGTACAACAAAGGCAATAATAAACAGAACTGGGACAACCTGAGGAATGAAAAAATTTTTGCAAAGTTTTAATCTCCTAGAGGATTGATATCGCAACACTGCATACACCTTCAAAACCTTAAACATGAATCAAATAATACATTTATTTTCAACTGAATCATGAGGTTAAAGAGATAGAGAAGAAGAAAGAGGAGGATGAATAAAAAAGACTGGTGCACACCTGCTATTTTGTGAATCTATTCAAATATTAATTTTAGGGAAAGTTTGAATCGAGGTACTCAATGTCAGTAAATAATGTCACCATCACCCACCCAGGCCAATGAAACTAGGGCACTATGTGTGGAATACTTATTTATTAGTGGTTGGCTAGAGAGGCCCCAAATGTCCCCCAAATATTAAAAGCTCTAGTCAATGTACTTGGTTTCTCATAGAACTACATCATAATATCTTATTACTAAAGACACCAGACACTCGGATTTCAGGACATGGAGAAGTCAAATTGGATCTAACATTGTAAGTTTCCTCCAGGCTTGCATTCATAGGGATGAAAGGAGTTAAGAAAGCTGCTGGAGAAAAAAAAAAATCACCATTCCCCAATACAGCTGTGGAATGCATGAGTGACAATAATGGCCTACCTAGTAAGAAATGACTCTGAGTGAAAAAATGGCATGACTATTATGGTATATTCCAACCCATTTATGATTGTATTTTTGAGTACCAGCATGCATTTGGCTTTGTTTTCTAA
Source organism: Mastomys natalensis (assembly GCA_021653895.1). NCBI lineage: Eukaryota > Metazoa > Chordata > Mammalia > Rodentia > Muridae > Mastomys > Mastomys natalensis. Next base: position 198,111 of record JAJTUV010001006.1, on the reverse strand, counting down.
TTGTGGATATAATGTGATTAGTCATATTTTGTTTGTGCTAGCAAATCTTCCTGTCATGGTAGATTTCAATGTTTCTTCAACTATGAGACAAAACCAAACTCTCACATCTTTAAAAGTTCCTCTATGACACATGTTTAGTAAAAGCAATAGCAAGAGTAACCAATACAAGTAGTATGCTTAATTTAACGTGGAAATTATGCCTTATTCTGTAAACCTGGTTGAACACCATTGGCTGATGGTGGGGATTGGGGGAGCTAGACAAGATTCTCCTACCAATATTTTGCTCAATAGACATGGAATCCAAACACCTTCTAAACACTATATTCACATCAATAGGTTAATGCTACTCAGTGCTTTCATCACAGAAGCTTCTTTGTTTCCAGTGAGATCAATTAACATAAAGGCTCTCATTCGGTCACAGTATGGAGAATAAGTGACTGTGAAATCCATGGCTTTAAATGGACACCTATATCACCCCCTCCAATGTGGACCTCATGGAAGAAGTGACAGTAATAAGATGAAGGACAAGAGTGTAGCGAGGAGTGCTGAAAAATACTGTCTTCTGGACATGACATGGACATTGCACTGCTGAACTCAAAGCAACTGTGGTTACCTCAGAAGATGAGCCCAAGACTGGAACCATTACCATGTATCATGCAAGGGTAAGGGGATGGTGAGGCTCCACATTCACTGAGGGACTATGGGTTAATGGGTGTCGGAGGGGTATATATTATTTTCTTCAGGGTTTTTGTTACTGATAAGTTGCTCAAGCTGAAATGAAGAAGCCAGTGGAGAAAATAAGGCATCAATGTGCAAGGGAGGTTATTAGACAGGAGGGTTTCATCCGGAGCATCGTAGGATTCATGGGTAGGAAAAAAAAAGAAGAGAATGAGTTAGTGAAAACGTGATATACAACAATAAAGTTGTAGGAGAATAGAATACAGGCTAAAACTCGAAATACACACATTAGGAGAAAACACTTAACAACAAATTTGGCTAGCACATATATGAAAAGAAAATGCTGATATTAGTGATCAGCATCTTCTTGATACATTATCTTGCTAAGAACAGTGGGGATATGGTCATATATTGTTGAGGATAAAACAGCAATATAAGTTTTATATTTTTATGGAGGCTTTGGCCATTTTTTCTCTACTAATTTTCCCCTTATTTTTATGTTAAGAAAATCTTTTAGTATATTTGCTGTTGAGGTAACTGGAAATTTTCATTTTAGATAATTTATTTCCAGTTAGACTACTCTTTTTGATTATTTATTTAAAAGATTTTACTTGACTTAATTTTCCTAGTTTTAGGTGTGTTTGAATAATGCTTTCTTGAATTTTGGTAGGCTTAGTTATAGATGTGCTTTAAATCCATTTTTTTTTTCTGAATCTAATGTCTTGGTCACGACCACTCTTTGCTTACTGAATACCGAATGAATTATTATGTTTCTAGCATATGTTGAGCCATTTTGAATTCTTTTTGGGTAACATAGAGATTCCAGCCTCAAACTCCCTAGGTAGCTTATTGTAACTTGGAGCTTGTAGCAAATCTCTGCCTCAGCATCCTAAATGATGTGACTCTGGCCCTATGCCGCCACATGTTCTTAGATCACAAACTGATAGTATGTGATACACTAGATTAACACAAAGAACTCTATTTTCAACAATGAATATGATGGGTTTCTTTTCTTTAAAGGGGCAATCAAGATTTTGGATTTGATTTTATGTTGGTTTGATTGCATGTTGTAGTTTTTATTCAGAACTACATGTATCAGTGCAGGACTCCCATAAAAAAAGCCAGACACAGTAGTGCGTGCTGGTGCTTCCAACATTCCTGTAGTAAGATGTGATGGGAGGACAGGGTATGATCCTGAAGAAGTCAGCAGACCAGTTTGCTTGGAGCAGCAGACAAGAGAGACCCTGCCTCAAACCAAGATGGAAACTGAGAATCAGCTCTGAAAGCTGTGCTCTGACATCAATACATGTTCCATGGCACCTACATGCCTGCAGTCACACCCACCAACCCCCACACACAAATAAAATAAAATATGTGTAAGGAACCATAGGAAAAACCCAAAGACTTGTTTCTATTCATAACTCTTTGTCTTGAGAAACTATTCAAATATGTAAGCAAAGTAAACCCTTTTGGGTTTTTCTATTAGAAAAAAAAAATAAAATTATTCCCACCAGAACTGCACTGCAAGACACAGGTAACATGGTTTTTAAAACTGAAGGAAATGTAGCCACATGGAAACTCAGTTCCTTTTAGAGGAGAAGACTATTGGCAAAGGTAAATATGCTGACAAATATAAAAGGCTATTTTTCATTTGGTTTACTTATATAATATATGACAGTTGAAGCAAAAAAAGCTTAGCTCTTACTTTCAATAAAACCAAGATAATTTCCCAATATCACATGAAATATGGTTTCATATATGAAGATTTATTGTAACCACCTCATCTCCTAAATAAATATGCATCATCTTCACAATGTTAATTTCATCTAATGTTTTATTATTAGTACAACTAGAGAAGCCTGAAGATATTTTATAGAAAAATCAGCTCAATTAAATATAAGCAAAAAAAAAATCTTTTCAGATCTAAATTTTGCATCACTTCTCTAGGAAGAAAGAGATCATTAAATTATGATTTAGTCACTGGGCTCTTTGCTGATGAGAATATAAAGCACTTGAGCATTTGCATTTGAAAACAAAATGGAACAAATATAGCTAGTGCACTTCAAAATAAAAGGACTTGCATTTTGTCTAAATGTGAGCAAATTGCTTTAGGAGTACAGAATAAATTTCAACTGAGTACCTTTTTTATTTTTTTAAACCCCACTATTATTCTTCGAAAATTATTTGTGATAGGAACAGCTAGCACTGATTAACTGATAAATACCTTGCCATGTAATTAACCACAACCATGTACATCAACATACTTTATTTCTTTTTTTCTTTTTTATTTCTTTTGTTTTTTATTTCTTTATTTTTTTTATTTCTTTTTTCTATTATAAGATATCCTTGGGGGACAGTACATTTTTTGTCCTCAAAATGACACTGAAAAAATCAAAGTTAACATTATTTGGTTGAAGACTTGAGGAGATATTTGTCTTACGGCATTTTATCCGATAGAGTACTGTTTCCATTCTTTCAATCAAACATCAGAAAACAATGCTTTTAGTTTTTTAGAAGTACATATGCAAATGGTAGAATAAAAATACACACAAAATATCATTATATAAGCTAGGTGGGATGTGGCTTACCTGAGGCTATGGTAGGAGGATCATGAGTTGGAAGCTAGCCTACACAGTGAGACCCTGTTGAGAGAGAGAGAGAGAAAGAGAGAGAGAGAGAGAGAGAGAGAGAGAGAGAGAGAGAGAGAGCAGAGACAGAGACAGAGACAGAATGAATAAGTGTATCTGGTGTGGTTTAAAAGAAACAGTAATAATGAAAAAATGAAAACAACAAAGAACATACTACATACTGATAAATCCTCATTTAGAAAATACATTTATGTTATTTTCTATATAACCTGAGAAATAGACTTACCAATACAGTAGAGAAAAAAAAAAACCAAGTTTTCATTAAAATGCTATTCAAGTCAAGTAAAAGGCAACTTGATATTTTTCTTTTACTCTAATACTGCCTAGAAACCTAATTATACTTTAATTAATGTGGGTCTTATGCAATTTAAATATAGTAAAAATATAAAATGTCTTCCCCAAATATGTTGTGGAGCATAAACAGCAAGCTGTTAAAATACTTTTAAATCCTTTTGAAATAATTTTGACTTGCTAATGTGGTACTTGCAAAGCTTCACTTAGACTGTCCTCAGACAGTTCAAATCTAAAGTTTGGGTGATTATAAATATTTAAATATAAAGAAATCACCAGTTGTGCTAGATTTTGAAGGTGGGATTGGGCAATTAACTTCTCTGAAAGCTTGTGAATAAATCTTGGGGCATATTCCATGCTTGACAGATTACACACATCTATTATAAACTCCTGAGAAGAAAAGATTCCCATACCAACCTTCAAACCCTCAACAGGAATTTATTCCAGCCATAACTCCACACTGATGACAGAGCAAACCAACATAGAATGGGGACTGCACCAAAGAGATTGTTTATGGAAGGGTCAGAAAAGGTTTCCCGTAAAACACTGTTAAAAGCCCCAGTGTTCTGTTCTGTTTTACATTTAGGCCAGTAAACTCCTAGCCTTTAAGTTATTGGGTTTTCTCACCATCATGTGATCAAAGCTGTAAGGTAAAACAGCCCCCCCTTTAGAGTTATCACAAAGAGAGAAAATACAATCTCAGCCCAGGGATAATGACTGCAGTTTTGTTCACATCCATTAGCAATTGAAGTGGTCTCCTTGGGAATTGGTGGTTAAATGGAATTCCAGTGTAGGGAACATCACCAATGGTGTGCTTACTACTGTCATTTGGTGTAGTCAGATATATTTGTCAAAGATAGATGGCTTTGTTTTTGCTCTTGATTCCCAAGAGATGGATCTTTAGTAAAAGGATACATTAAAACAAAACCAACCAATCTAACAAACAAGTAAATCACACAAAAAGCCCCCAAACTGTGTTATTCATTAGAGCAATTATGGTACATATTGAATTAAGAAAATAATAAATCCTATAACAAGAGGCAACAGTGGTTCTAAAAAAGGAATAACAGGATTTAGACTAAGAAATTCCTCATCTAGAAAGTAAAGACTATGGGTTTCTTGAGAAATTACCTTGTCAGCAAAACTTGTACTACCTGTTATGGTGCAATGGTAACTTAAATTTACATTAAAGGGGGTCTTTAAACATTTAAAAGGAAGTGGGAAAGCACAGACAGGCACACAGCAAACAGTTGACAACTGTGTATCCTGTGGAACTAAGGCTCTGCATGAAACTGCTGAATGCCCAAGTGAACACTGAGGTGAGATTTACTAATTTCCCTAGTGCTTTCATAAATAGGAAAAATAGCCTGAAACATCATCTGAGTTGTCATCCAATTCAAATGTCTACACATGCGTTCATGTACACACATATAGAAATACGATGTGCAGTTCCTATCTCCTTAGGGCCCACAATCCTTCCACCTATTCTTCTTTAAGAGTCCTCAAGCTCCATCCACTGTTTGGCTCTGGATGTCTGTATCTGTCTGAGTCAGCTGCTGGTTAGAGCCTCTCAGAGGACAGCTTGCCCCTGTCTGTTCTCAGGCTGGAGGTTTAGATCCTGGGAGCTCTGGTTGAATCTTTTGATACTCATTCTAAAAAGGACAAAAGTACCCTCACTTTGGTCTTCCTCCTTCTTCTTGAGTTTCATGAGGTTTAAGCGTTGCATCTTAGGTATTGTGTGCTTGAAGAATAGGCAGAAGGATTGTGGGCCCTAAGGAGATAGGAACTGCACAGGAAGATCAACAGAGTAAACCAACCTGAACCCTTGGAGCTCTCAGAGACTGAATCACCAACCTTGGAGCATACCTAGTCTACACAGATGTAGCCCCATGGGCTGGACCTAGGCCTCCCTGCACATATGTTGTAAATGTGCAGCTTGGTTTTCATGCAGGTCTCAAATATCTGGAGTGGGGGCTACCCCAAAACATGCAGCCTGTATATGGAGTATGGTCTTCTAAAAAAAAACAGTTGTTCAGTTATTCATGGAATATTATTTTTTTATATCTCTAGTATTCAGTTTGCAACTACTTCATTGATAATTTTTGTATGTATATTCATGAGGGATACTGGACTATAACTTATATATTTTTGTTGGGTTTACACTTGACTTCACTATTTCAATATTATTTGCTTTGTGAAGGAGCTTATTGTGGTTCTGAATTTTTTTAAACATAACTCAAAAAGTATTGCTTGTTTGAAGGCTCTATAGAATTCTTGTATAAGTATATCTGACCCTTGGTATTTTGCTTGTTTGTTTCTTTTCATTTTATTCTGTTTGAATGCTTTTTAAATTTTTTTGATTTGCTGAAAATAAAAATTAAAAAAAAAAAAAAAGAAATACGATGTGCATTTACTAAACATACTACCTACCCTCAAAAGAGATTGATTATTCTCTAAATATTTGGAATAAATGGATCATTAACATACCTCAAAGTTTCTTGTGTGACTAAAGCTATTAGGGTTAAAGTCAGAGAGGCCATCTTGGATACATTCAAGAAATAGCATCTCCTCTCTCATCTGGAGTTGGAGAGATTCCCTGCCTCTTAACTACCCAATCCTAACCAAGAGGAAGCCTGCAGAGATTATCAGTTTGGCCCATTATAGGGATCCTTTTCATCTCAAATGCAACTCAGATAGCAGTGTGCAGAGACCCACTCAGGCCCTGAATCAAAGTGCAGCATCCTGCTATGAGTCGAATGGCACGCTTCAGGGGGGAAAAGCCTTCCAAACTGCAAGTGTGCATTACTCTCCCTAGGTAAAATGCTTTCCCTAAGGGTACTTTCCCTCTTTAACACATCAGTGTAGCTGTCTGGCTCTCCTAAATAGCCATTTTATTGAGGCCCTTAATAAATACAGGCTTGACACTGTGGCTGACCAAGTTACAAACACAACTTATTTTATTCTGAGAGGCAAACGATTAAGGGTTTATAGATGGCTTCTTAGCCTTCATAGTCATAATACACAATCAAAGCCACAAATCTGTCTTAGAACTATCAGAGAAGATGTTTCCATTTCAATTATTTCTTTTATCACTGGAAAAAACAGTGGCATGTTGACATGTAAGCAGAAGCTGGAAAGGGTGGTAATTCTTTTTTATTAATGATACAATAAAAGTATAACAAAATGAAATATAATAAGATAAAAAAAAAATCTGCCATATCAGGGTTGTATAAGACAGACAAGTAGAAGGAAAAGAGCCCAAGAGAAGGTCCAAAACTCGGGAACATACTCTTTCACACATTCTGGAATTCAGTAAAACCACTAAACTGGTAAACACTATATATGTGTGCATATTATTATTCATATATGTATTATATGTATATATACATGCACACAGATAATCTTGTGTAGGTTCTGTGAATGTTGTAAGATCATATGAGCTTTGCTCATGTTGATTTAGAGGGCCTTGTTCTCTTGGTGTCCTCTGTACTCTCTGACTCTTAACCTTTTTCTGTCTCCTCTTCTATGGGCTTTCCCTATCCCTAAGGGAATGGATTTCATAAGGACGTCCTTTTTAGAACTGACTGTTCTAAGATCCCATGCTCAGTGTTATGTTCAGCTGGGGCTCTCTATATTTGTTCCTGTATGCTGCAGACCAAGCTTCTCTGATGATGGCTGAACAAGGAAATGATTTAAGAATGTAGCAAAATGTCATTAGTAGTCATTGTATTGCTGTTTTTCTTTTCTTTCTTTCTTACTTCCTTCCTTTCCTTCTTCTTTCTTTCCTTTTTTAAAAAACAGTAATATTTGGTTTTACTTAAGTCTCTGGCTCTTGGTCATCCAAGCAGTGCTTTATATGGGTTTTATCTCATGGATTGGGTCATAACTCAAATCATGTATTAGTTGCTTATTCTAACAAGCTTTGTGACACCATTGCCCTAGCAGATTCTGAAGACAGGACACCATTGTAAATAACAGGATTTGTGGTTGTCATGGTGTTTACACCATGGTGTAACAGGTGCCACATCCATATAGACAGAAGATATTCTCTGTACAGATAATCTCATCAGGAAGGTGAGAATCAATCTATCTCAAGATCCAGCTGTACCACTCTAGGGCATACACTCAAAGGATGTTTCATCCTACCACAAAGACACTTGCTCTGCCATGATCAGTGTTTCTCTATACATAAAAACCAGAAACTGAAAATGGCTGAGATTCCTTCAAGAGAATAATAGATAAAAAAAAATATGTGGGACATTTAACCAATAGAATATTTGCATTGGTTATTTTGTTTATTTACATTTAAATGATATCCCCCTTCCCGTTTCCCCTCTGCAAACACCCTCTCCCCTCTCCCCTTTGTTCTATGAGGGTGCTCACCATCCACCCACCACCCACCCACCCACCCACTCTCATCTCACCACCCTATCACTCCCGTATGCTGGGGCATCAAGCCTTCACAGAACCAAGGGCTTTCTTTCTCATTAATGCCTCTTAGCCATTAAAAATGAAGTTATAAAATCCACAAGTGAATGGATAGAAATAGTAAAAAATCATCCTGAGTGATCTGTCCCAGTTCGAGAATGACAAATACCATATGTATTGTCTTATATATTAATATTAGCTGTTAAATCAATGATAACCACAATATAATCTTTAGAATGACAGAGGTGAGATTTATAGTAATGGAGTTAATGGGAGGTACAGGCAGATCTGGCTCTGAAAGAAAAATACAATGCTTAGTTATGGATGAATAAGGGGCACTGGGACAGAAAGATCAAGTGGGGAATAGGGAGAAAGACAAGGGAGGGAATACAGGAGGAGAAAGTTAAAGTTAAGGGATATTGATGGAAATTTGATGGAAACCTAATACTGTGGAAGCTTCCTAAAAGAGACCATAAAATAATGAAGAGACAGAGACTCATCTCGATATTTCTTTGCCAAAATTCTTAATCATCATGAAAACTGCATTCAAAATCATAACCACTTGATTTTTTACTTTGTAATAGTGGGGATGGCATGAAGTCATTGCCTTTAGCATTGTCCTGCAACAAAGCACTGCAAAATTTTAATCATAGATGCTGCCTCACCATACCAGGAAATAAAAATGACAAAATAAATTTATTTTCCCTAAAATGATGTAGCCCATACACTTCTGATTTTTGTCATAATCAAAGAAGTTGTTTTCAATAATGTGTACTTGAAGAATGTCTTCCATGTACCAAAACTAAGTACAAAACAAGGCACTCTTTCCCCATATATCCCAGTGAGGTTCATAATTGGAAGTTATGTAATTGACCTTCATAGTGATCTGGGAGAGAATGCATAAAAGAATAAGAGGATCATTATATGATTTTTTAAAGCCATTCTAAAATGAATTCTGTTATGTTATTCTGTTACTCAAACTCTTAGTCACAGCATTACAAACAGAAGGGCAACTATGTGTGTTGGCTTGCTATTGGATGCCATTATGTTCACTGCTAAGGAGCCCCACCTAAACACATAAAACCAGTGGAAGAAACATAGCTCACTCTAGATTTTCTTTATCGTCATCACCCCAGATGGTTCACAGTAGATCTTAATTTTATAAAGCCTTTAAGTAGTACTCATGGTAGTATTAGTTAATGGCTGAATTTATTTGGGCTTTATTAGATATTTGGTATAGCGCCACATTCTTCTTGCGTGCAGAAAGTCAATGCTTGGAAGATTAAAAAGCTTTGCCTACTGTAGGAATGTACAACTCTCTTGCCATGACATCATCAATTTTCTCAGAACACCTATTAAGTGTATATAAGGCGAATGAACAAGAAAGCGGTTGAGCTATCAATTTGTATGAAGAAAGGAGTATTAAAAACAGGAGAACCAGCCATGATGGCCCATGCCTATTGTCTCCAAACTAGAAAATTAGAAGCATGAGGATCATTCATGAGTTTCAAGTCAACCTAAGCTACATAGAGAATTCCAAGTCAAGCTAGAACCCAAAGTGAGACTGTCCATTGTTGGCCTTTGTTTTGTTTTAGTTTAGCTTTTATTTATCCTGTCAACTTGACACAAGCTAGAGGCATCTAGGAAAAAAGAATATGTGTTGAGAAAATGCCTTCACCACCTAGGCCACCAGGCAAGTCTATGATGCATTTTCTTGATTGACGTAGAAGTGTGGTGCTCACTATGGGCAGTCCCATTTCTAGGCAGGCGGTGGCAGGTTGTATAAGAAAGTAACCTGAATGAACCAGAGAGGAAAACAGCAAACATCCACTTCCCCTCTGCTACAGTTCCTGCCTTCAGATTTTTGCTGGACTTCCTGCCTTGACTTCTGTCTTCACTCAGTGATGAAGTGTGAAGAGAGAATTGTAAGTTGAAATAAAACCCTGCCTCTCCCATCGTGTTTGCTCCTGGTTTTATCACAGCACTAGAAGGTAAACTCCAACACTGTCTAAACAATACAAATTAACTGTACATAAATATACACAAAGCCAAATTTGGAAGAACCAATGAGCTGTATTGGGGTTACTTACAAGGTAAGAGATGAGGGGTTACTTACAGAAGCAGAGATGACAAGAAGACAGCTCTATCACTAAAGCCCACCCCAGCATCCAGGATAGAGCTGGAAACACGGAGCATAGTGATAAAGCCTGCAGGAAGCTCAAGAATTTGAAGTGTGTCCTTCCCGATGCTTCAGTGTATATAAGACAGGCAGCTTAACTGGTTTCTGCTTCTTCTAGGTCTGGTAGCTGGTTGGTTTGAGAATCTTCTTTGCAGCTTGGTGCTGTTGCATCTTTGACGAACTCTTGGCTTTTGTTGCTTACTCTAGCAGGAACAGTTTCAGTGACTTCCTGAGGCTATTTTAAGTTGTTTACCTTCTTGCTTAAGGAGCTTCCTGCAAGATTGAACATTTTAAACTCAAAGGAAAGTGTTTTACATAAAATGATATAAATAGAATATAAATGGCAAGGAATAACTGTGTAAGAGTGATAAAGACAGGCTGGGCAGTGGTGGCCCACGTCTTTAATCCCAGAACTTGGGAGGCAGAGGTAGGTTGATTTCTGAGTTCGAGGCCAGCCTGATCTACCGAGTGAGTCCAAGGACAGCCAGGGCTACACAGAGAAACCCTGTCTCGAAAAACCTTAAAAAAAAAAAAAAGAAAAGAAAAGAGTGATAAAGAGAGGTCAATGTTGAATGAAACAAATAATAGTAGTTCTGACACCTAGAAATACCATTATATTGAGAAGACTTAATTATTAATAAACTACTACTGACCTCTTAATAATGTCCTATGGAGGGAATCAATTGATCTACACAAAGATCAAACTTCCGAATTTCTTACTGTATCTGTGTGTGTGTGTGTGTGTGTGTGTGTGGTGTTTGTGTGTGCATGGGTTGTATGTGTGTGTGGTATGTGTGATGTGTGTGTGTGTGATGTTATGTACGTATGTGTGTGTTATATATATGTGAGCAAGACATTGAATGTTTTTGTCCATTGCTCTCCTCTGTATCTTATTAGGATTAAACTAGGAGCTAAATGTTTAGGCTATGCTTTCTGTTCAGAAAACTCAACAGAGGTAGCTCATTGATACACATACCCTGTTCTGGGGTCACAGGAAGACACAGCTATGGCTAGATTATTATAAGATTGCTGAAGATTCTAACTCAGGTACAAAGCCCAAACTAATTAACTCCCACCATTTAGTGAAAAATATTTCTAACATTCTGTTCTAGACTTTCTAAATTGCAACAGCAATTTATTGTTAAATCTAGAAATCCAAGTTGTCTTCCTGGTAGACTTGATATCAACATGCCTTATCTCAAGTTAGTTCTTTCTTTTCTCTTCTCTGTTATGTATAACTTGGCACATTGAGAGTCTGGTAAGCCATGATGCAAAGATGACCAGTGTAATCATCATTCCATTCTCTTATTGTTCCCAGGCGCAAAGCTAGAGTAGAATTCCAAGGATGCCTTGTGTCTGATAAAATGATGTGCCTGACTTCTGGTCAACAGAGCATAGAAGAAAGAAGTATTTGATATTCAAGACTAACTATACTACAGTACATTCAGTAATGTCTGTCTCTATCTATTTGTTTAGATTCAAAGGAAATATAGCACTGTAGCAAATAAGACATGGAAACTCCAGAGAACTTGAAGAGATAGTTGGGCTAGAAATTTAGATCAGCTGTTAACAATGCTTATTGTGTAAGCATGGGAACACTGGTTTGTTCACCGAAACCAACATTTAAAAGTGGGATATTGTAAATAGATGTACCTATAATCTTAATGCTGGATAAGCAAAGAGAGGGGAATCTCTGAGATTCACTCACCGGCAACATCCTAGGCTACTTGATGGACTCCAGACCAGTTGAGATCTGATGTACAAAAAGAAAAATGAAAACTGAGGAGGCACAATACCCCAAGTTTTCCTGGAGTTTCCATATGTATGTTCAAAAACACAAGCTCTCACTGATGCTTTTATTTACATGTGTTCCTGCACACACACACACACACACACACACATACACACACATACACACTCATATGTATACACACAAATACACACACACCACACACTGAGGAGGCAGAGAAGATATCCAACTTTGAATAATAAACACAGACATATAATAACATTATAAAATTCTATTCCATAAAGCCACTGAACTTTATTTAAGTCCAAGCCACAAGGATTTTTGTTTATAATAGCTATCATTAAATATCTTGACTAATAAAATACCCAAGGTACGTGTGCTTCCCCAGATAAAATGACAGCTTTATATCTCAGCATTTCCAGCATAACTATCAAGTCATTAAGAAAAAATAATCATTTCTTTTCAGAGTCTGAGCCATCTCAATATGCATCTGCTTACACTGATCAGTAATTACTCAGCTATTCTACGGTTCTATTTTCACCATTTCTGTGAAAGGCATCATACTGCTTTATTAGAGTTCTCATGACAAAACATTATAATCCAGGGAGATTAAACAACAGAAATTCATCATTTTACAGTCCTAAAGGCTCACATCTGCAATCAAGGTACGTGCCAGGTGAGTTAGTCCTAAGGCCTTTTTTCTTGGCTTAAATATATCCTTTCTGTGTCTTCATAATGATCTCCCTTCTGTGCTTTTATATAAGGGTCTTTATTTATAAAAATATCTGATTAGGAGTCAACCTGACAGCCACAGTTTAACTTCTGTGTTTTCTTTAGACCCTATTTTCTATTTCCAAAGACAGCAGCATTTAAAGATACTGTAGTTCACTGTTACAATGTGATAACTGGATACCCACGTTGGAAAGATTCAGGCTACCAGGAACAAAGAAACAGCCAGTATGTTTTTTTTCTGTCCCTTCACCCCCTCCACCATATTTGCTGCCACCTACTCTGTAGACACGAGTTTTGGAAGAAGGAAGTACACAGATTTTAGTTACTGTCTTCTGGATTTTTCTTATGTCAACTTTCCTCCACCTCCAAATCATGCTACTAACTACTCAAAAAATCTGCACACATGTGTTAGCTGCTCAGTTGAAAAAAGATCATAATTTTATACATGCTGTGTCAAAAACTCATCGCAGTATAGTGTTTTGTTATCACTACCTCAAAGGTGTAGGGGAATTAAGTTACTAAGATTTTGAAATGTCAAGTTAAGCTACACAGCAGTTAAGGCCAGCTGGGCTTTCATAACAAAAACCTCATCTCAAAACAAAAACCATAACAACAAATAAACAATAACTAAAGGTATTCCCCTAACCATACAGCTGATTTCACAACCCTCATCAACTTTCTTTACTCCTTGCTTCAGAACACAGGTGGTGCCATCTTGAATGTTCTTGAACCAACACTATTATTAATTCTACAATGCAGTATCTCCAAATGCTTCTGTATTGGGAAATAGGGTCTTAAAGAAAGTGCAGAAGTTAAACTGTGGCTGTCAGGTTGAGTCCTAATCAGGTATTTTTCCAAAGAAGAACTCTTATATGAATGCACAGAAGGAAGATCTTTATGAAGACACAGAAAGGATACAACGCCTTTGATTCTCAGGGGAATTCCATTAGGTTTTCCCTTAGAACCTTGGCCATGCTTCATTTATACTCCTTGTACTCACCGTGTTGTTAAAATAATAATCACTATATAATAATGGTCATATATCACTTTAACTAATCTTCTCACTCTTTACTAATCTCCACAACTTTCTTCTCTGGTTACAAGTGGAGATAAATGGAGCTTTGAGAACTGGATCCTCTCACTCAGAGTCATACACCTGAAAAATAACAGAACACACTTGAACTTGAATTTGTCTTCTCTGATTCAAGTATTTTAGAATATATTTTACATATTCAGGCAGAAACTTTTTCTCTGGGAGCATGTCACCCATAAGCTTTGATGAATGTGATTCATGCTATGTTGCAAACAGGAGCATGCCATTCTATCAGCTGCCAACATGTGTATGCAATCCAGGGTCATTTTATTTTCTGCAATTATGGGGGTGAGGGAAGAAGGAAGCTGTTCACTTCATTTGAGGATAGCCATGTATTAGCTTTTCAGCATATATAAGGTCTACTGTATTAAGTGGATGCCTCAAAAAGCCCATGCAAATTAAGGTGAAAATGATGATTATTATCAATATCTTATCATAAGCAAACAATAAAATTATTATATGATAAATTACCATCTATTTAAAAAGACACAACAATAAAAAATTAAGTTCATTATAATTTCACTCATAATTTCTTCCCCCTTACCTATAACATCAGAATTGTATGATTTTCAAACACATCTTAAATCATTTTTGCAATGCAGATTAAAGAACTTAATATTATTAGTTATATAAAAGACCTACTTGTGATTTATTGATTTCAATATGAATATGTACCAAATATAAAACAGGTTTTATATAAAAGTAAGTTTGTGGAACATTGGATGATCTTATTTGAAAACTCATAAACCTTTATTTCAACTCAAGTGTGGTTCCAAGTAAACTGCTAAGATAGTTATCTAGATACCAGTCACTTTTACTACAATATATTCAGACAGTATTTGTGTTTGTGTGTATGTGTGTGTGTGTGTGTGTGTGTGTGTGTGTGTGTGTGTGTGGTGAGTGATGCTACTAATTGGCTGTATTGTGACTTCCACCTCTGAAGAAAGAGCAGAGTTGTTAAATCAATATTACTATTAAAGCTGCATCATTAATTAGTAATATATTTTTAGACTTCAGAAGGCAATTACACATGAATCAACACATTCATACCTAAGGAGTCAACTTCATGGAAGACCAATTTTGTGATCAATGAAGTTATAAAAGCCATAACAACAAAGATCACAGCAATGGTCCAAATTGATTTCCTTGAAATAACACAGGTACATTTGCATACATCCCATTCAAACCTGCCTTTGTCTTTGATGTTAGAAGTATTCTTACAAGAGCTTAAAACTCAATTCACAGAACTTCTTTCCCCAGCTGTATCCTGGACAATCTATAAAAAGAAAATTATCCTCTGGACCCCATGTGAGAGTTTTCCCACCTCCAATGAACTGTCTTGGTTTGACAGAAATGCATCTGGGCAGAGATGTATGTAGTTGTGTTCTTCAGAACGAAGAAGTGCTTACACTGCATTTAGAAGGCATGTTGATAAAAGGCAAATGAGGTCTAAATTTAGCTTGAACTGTGGTGAAGTGGATAAAGAGTGATTATAGCTATTTGTTCTGATGAGGTTAGTAGCTTGGATCATGACCTCTTGAGAAAAATAAATGGAGTGTTGTAATGGATTTTTCTTAATCTAATGTGGAAATGACATTGAATGATGGTTCTTAATTAGCATCCTCCTCTTCACCTGCATTTGGTGAGACACCCCCCACGTTTGCCTATATCATCTGTGAAATGCAATGCTAAGCCTGAAAAGGCATTCTCATTTTTTCTCTTCATAATGAGGGAATAAGTGTGACAAATTTAAATTGGTCCTGTACAAATGAAGAAAGAGATACTGGTTTCCATTGTGCACACACGACTAAGGTTTGGATTACATGGTCCTAGGACTTAATAGAAAATGGATCCAGCACAAAACATATAGCTCTTTTATAAAACAAAACTGGTCCTGAGTAGCTATCACTGATAGGATATAAAAGGAAGCACAGCAAAGAAGCAAGGGAGTGAGGTTGACTGTTTTCAAAGGCTTTGTGTGGCAAAAGTACTGAACTGCCTATGTATATTAGTTCATCTTATGTTTAATGATGCAAGGAATGAGTGCCAGATTTACTTTCTCCTTTCTGCTTAATGAAATAGCCTGGTATTCAACATTTCACTTTGTGAAATAAGAAAGATAAAAGAATATACAATTCTGAAAGTCCTTCTTCAACTAACCCATTGTCTGGTTTTTGACCTCTGGCTTACACAGTCTCTTGTCCTGACGCATTTTAAATTTCTTTGAATGTTTTCTTTGACTAAACAGCTATTAAAGACCCGAGAAAAGCATACGTGACTTGGTGGTAGCAGACAGGAGGGGAGAGAAGTATGGGGCTTGCTGTTCCTACCCATGGTTTGAGATAACATCATATCAGGAATTGAATTCAATGTTCAGAATCCATTCTGCATTCTTATCCTTAAAAACGACCTAAAGCTGGTTTCAGAAAAGCTGGATGGATAAATGGAAAACCAGATTCTGTTTTCCTCAGGAGAATAGGCTGGTAAATCCCTGCTGGATTGTAGAAATTAACCATGTCCCCAAAACCAACCTTTTCCTTTTGCCCTAGGATAACCTGATCCAATTTCCTGGCTTCATTTTCTCTATTGGACTAGCAGTAATGTGAAACTGAAGAAGCCCTGTCAGATCTAAAGCCAATTTCAAAGGCAAGCCAGCTCCTTAGGGAAATGGTTGCCATGTGAAGGCAAGATTGTGTTAATAGCTAAATCCCATCTTCAAATGCCACCAACTGTCTTAAGAGAAAGTGATATTATGAGGAGAGTGGGAAAAGGTGAGCAAACAACCCGCGGGAGAAGAAATCAGGATGAGGAAAAGGAAAAATAAATAAATAAAAATAAACCATAAAATGGAGAAGGAAGAGAATTCCAGGGATGAGGAACTGTGACAAACAAAATTTGTGCATGACTTAGATTGGTTAACCTGGAATCCAAGGTTGTGTACAAGGATTGTACACAAACGATCAAAACATTTTTTATTTTGATTTCTATGTAAAAATGCTGATTCAAGGAGATATTCCAAAATATTTCTTAAGCTATTCTAGTGAATATATAACCCTATATTTTTGTAACTAATACTGTAGTGATAATACAAGGATTACTTGAAAGATAGGTAAGTGTTTAGGTATTTGCTCCACAATATGTCATTTGTAATATTGACTTCCCAATTATTTTATTCTGAGAAAATTTAGCTGATATTTTTGAAGATCTAATAGGTTTCTATATGAATTATTAGAGATTATTGATATCATTAATTACAGCACATATCTACTGTTACAGACTATAGCTTCAAGTATTAGCCACTGGAAAAGAAATTATAGACATTATATGGATGTACATGACAAATAAAGTGTTAAGAAAAGTCACAATAAAGATATTATTTGTTTTTCATTTATTTATCTGCTATAATTAAGGTTGACTGAGAGGATCATAGTGTGTAAGAACTCTAATCAAAATAAAGTTGCATTGTTAAGAAGGAAATGGATTAGTAACAAATCAGTTTTATAGCTTTGATGGGCATAAATCCAATATAAATCCTAGCAAAAATATAAAGATGTTACATAAAAATTATTGTTTACATAAGAAGTCTCCCAACTGCTTATCTGAGCTTCTCTCATTCTTAAAATTTCAAATAATCAAAGGAAAAATGAAGGATTATCCTCAGTTGTTTAATGAGCCACTCTATGCAGTATGTACAAGGCACAAATCACAAGTTCATGTCTAAAACTCTTGCCTATCCTCATGCTTAGAAAAGAATCATTAAAGCTTGCAATTAGTCTTTCTTCCCTCTGTGTTATGCGTGTGGTGTGTGTGGTGTGTGTGTGTGTGTGTATACATACCTATAATTATACTCTTTGCTTGTACTGAGAGTGAAATATCTGAAACATAAAGCCATTATTGAAAGATCTCTGGCCAGCATGGTTCTAACAAGCCTCTTCTTTTCCCCCCTTTCCCTTTGCTTTGCTAAAACTGTTATATTGCATTCCTAAACTAGCTACCAAGTTCTATGCCCTTATTTGACCACTTGAATGGCTAGCAAAGTCCAGCTATCAAAAGTCTGCTTTGGCTCACCTAATTAACATGACCAATCAAAATACACCACTGCATTCTACCCAATTCTCACACAGATTACATTGATTTGCATTTCCCTGATACCTAAGGATGTTGAACATTTCTTTAAGTGCTTCTCCACCACTGGAGAGTCCTCTGTTGAGAATTTTCTGTTTAGCTTTATAGCCCATTTTTAATTGTGTTATTTATTTGTTTTTTTTTTTTTTTTTTTTTTTTTTTTTTTGGTTTCTAACTTCTTAAATTTGTTATATATTTTGAATATTAGCCTTCTATTGAATGTAGAGTCAGGTCTTTTTCCAATCTTTAGGCTATTGTTTTGTCCTATTGACAATGTCATTTGCCTTACAGAAGCTGGGGACATCTCTAGGCATGTCAGGGACTTGAGATGAAGGAAGCTCCCAGGAGTCAATATGTGTCACCTAAACTGAGATGCACAGCAGTGGGGATACGGAACCTGAAGCAGGACCCACAATAGAAGAATAAGGATGCCAACCCACCTACAAAATTTTTGACACCAAGTTTGTTGTGTCTAAAAGAAATTCAGAGACAAAGATAGAGCAGAGAAGGAGGGAATGACTGACCAATTACTGGCCCAATTTGAGACACATCCCATGGTCCCTGGTACTATTAATCCCGAGTCCCTGGTACTATTAATGATACTGTTATGCTTGTAGACAGGAGCCTAGAATAACTGTCTTTAAGGAATCTCTACCCAGCAGGTGACTGAAACAGATGCAGAAACTCATAGCCAAACATTGGACAGAGCTCAGGGGCCTGGAAGAGTTGGGGTGAGGATTGGGGGGCCCTGAAGGCAATAGGAACCTCACAGGAAGACTAACAGAGTCAATCAATGTGGTTCCTTGTCGGCTCTCAGAGATGGAACAACCAACCAAAGAACATACACAGATTAGACTAAGGGCCTCCGGCACAAATATACCAGAAGGGTAGCTCAGTCTTCATGTGGGCTCCAACAACTGGAACGGGGAACTCTCCCTAAATTGTTGCCTGTCTTTGGAATCTATTCCACTAATTGGGCTGCCTTTTCTGACCTCAGTGGAAGAGGATGTGCCTAACCCTGCAAAGTCATGATGTGTTGGGAGGGTAAGTGTGTGTGTGTGTGTGTGTGTGTGTGTGTGTGTGTTGTGTGTGTGTGTGTGTGTGAGGGCTCCAGCTCAGAGAAGGGGAGGAGAGTACAGGAGAAGACTGGAGTGGGGGGAGGAAAGGGGGAGTGATCAGAATGCAAAATGAATAAAAGGTAAATTTATTAATGGAAAAGATAAAAGTTACATATGAAAGGTCATTTGCTCTTGCTTTTCTGCCTGAGTCCAAAAGCAGCCACATTTTTCCATTTAATAAAGAATCTCTCTGTAAAAACAGGTGTTTTGGGTGTGGTTTCTGTCTAATTCAGAGTCTGAAAGGGAAACTCCACTGTGGGGAGTCTCCCAACAATGATAACAATAGCAAGTCTAGCAGCTGTGGATGCTTCACTGTATTTTAGGTCTCCTAATTAGGTGGAACAGTAATAATGATTCCAAATTTTCTTCCATCTCAGTATCATTTACATTTGTACTTCATTAAGGTTATGCAAACCCAGGCAAGTATTTAATTAAGAAATTGTCCGGATTGTTCCCAAAAAAGAAATGGTGTGTGTGTGTGTGTGTGTGTGTGTGTGTGTGTGTATGTGTATGTGTGGTGTGTACCTATGAGTGTGTATCAGAGAGAGAGAGAGAGAGAGAGAGAGAGAGAGAGAGAGAGAGAGAGAGAGGGAAAGAGAGAGGAATACAAAGAAAGAGACAATACCAGAAAATAGATGTACAGAATGAGAAAACTCATCGTCAATATCAACTATTCTTTTGCAGTTAACTTTCCAGTGAATTATTAATGTGTTGGTTGTATGCTACAGTGACACTCCCATGATTACATGTGGTTAACAAAAAAGAAACTTGGTTCTGGGCATGAAACCGGGGCCCTTCAGATGTTAAGTATGTGTTTCATCAATGAAGCATCCTCTCCATTCTTCACACTCACTATCTGGCTCATGGACTGGGGAATTTTAGTATCATATGCTGCCTGTAAGGCATTACTGTGTCTGTATCTAAGCAATAAAGCTAGTATACCATCTCTTTTTTCCCCTAATGATCTGTTTACTTGGCTTTATTTATTGTTTACATATTGTTTTTTCAGTGGATATTAGTATCCTAGAGTCAGCATCCTGCCACCTAGAAAAAGGATTAGTTGAACAATAGTAATCACAATCCTAATGGCTCAACAACACTCAAATATTAACTGAGAACTGACTTTACACGGTCCTTTTAAAATTATATACGTGTTTGTTTTGTGAGACAGGGCTTCTCTGTGTACTTTGACTGTCTTGGAACACACTCTGTAGAACAGGCTGGCCATGAACTCAGAGATTCATCTGCCTGTGTCTCCTGAGTCTGGGATTAAAGGCCTGGGAAGCCACTGTCCAGCTTTATAAAAAAAAAAATTAATACTCATTTACTAATTAAAACAATTTACTAAACTTGGTGTATTGCTAGTCACATTTTTATTTGTAAACCTTTTATCAAATGGTTCTTTTTACATAAATCACTCACATTAACAGAAGTAAAACCAGCAGCAGCAGCAACAGAAGCAACAGCAGCTTATACTATCACTTTAAGTCCGGCAGTAAAATGTTCCAACTTTATTGGCTGTTAGAGAACATTTTGAGAGACATGAGAGAATCAAGGATTTATTTTCAAGACAAAATTTCTTTTTTTTTCTTTTTTTTTTAATTGGAACTTTTATTTACATTTCAGGTGTTTTCCCCTTAACCCTTTCCCCTCCCTCCCAGGAACTCCCTATTCCTTCCCCCCTCCTCCTGCCTCTATGATGGTGTACCCACACCCACCCTCCCCAGAACCTCACCTCCCCACCCTCAAATACCACCCCCCACGATGTCCAGCCTTCATGGGACCAAGAATCTCTTCTCCCACTTATATATAGCTCCCTTGCATATATAGCTGGAGCCATGGGTCCCTCCCTAAGTGCTCCCAGGCTGGTGGTTTAGACCCTGGGGGCTCTGGTTGGTTGGTATTGTTGCTCTCCTCATGGGGTCCGGTACCCTTTCTACTCCTTCAGTCTTCACTCTATCTTCTCTGTTGGGAACCCCATGATCAGTTTAATGGTTAGCTGTGAGCATCTGCCTCTGAATATGTCAGACTCTTGCAGACCTCTAAGGAGACAGTTATGTTAGGCTCCTGTCAGCATGCACCTCCTGACACCCACTCATCATCTACCTTTGGTGACTGCACATGGGATGGATACCCAGGTGGAATGGTCTGCAGACGACCCCTCCTTCAGTTTCTGTTCCTGCAGTTTGCATCCATATTTGCTCCCTTGAGTATTTTGTTACTTCTTCTAAGAGGGACTGTAGTCCCCCCCCCCCTTGGTCTTCATTCTTCATGAGCTTTATGTGGTCTGTGATAATGAAAAATCAAAACAACCCTGAGATGCCACTTTATGACAATCAGAATGATTAAAAACTCAGGTGACAGCAAATGTTGGCAAGGATGTGGAGAAAGAGGAACACTCCTCCATTGCTGGTGGGATTGCATACTGGTAGAACCATTTTCTGATGGTTCCTCATAAAATTTTAATAGTTGTATCTGAAGACCCAGCTATACCACTCTTGGACATATACCCAAAAGATGTCCCATCATGCCACAAGGACAGGTACCTCACTATGTTCATAGCTAGTCTCATTTTATAAAGTAGGGTGAGGATAAGTCCCTGAATCATTTTTCCAACTCCAGTTGCATACATGAGAACTCTCCACTAGATCTGATTTGCTTCAAATGTGGTTCTTCATACAATCTATAACCCTATGTAGACTTTAGTTAACAGTTGACCCACTCTGGTTCACACACTATTTTTATATTCGGGAAAATTGAACAGTTTTTCAGAAAGGAGAGGAAAATATTCTAAAACTGAAGTGCCTTATAGATTAATGTTTCAACTAGGTCTTGATCCACATACATATTTCTAATCTTCAACTTGAATGTAGTGGAAAACCACATTGTTCTGATTTAGGTATTGTAAAGGAAGAGATTAGTAATTTTAATGTCCAGAGTGATGATTAAAAATTAGGTATTTTCTTACTGGGAGATGCCTCAGCACTTAAGAGCACTTGCTTTCTTGCAGAAGACCAAGGATAGCTTTCCCAAATCTGCATGATCTCACTATTGTCTGTAATTCCAATTCCAAGCAATCTGACAACTTCTCAGGCCTCCCTAGTTGCTTTGTTCATTTGGTACACTTATATAGTTCAGTTGGTATACTTTAACACATAAAATAAAAATAATAAACACTTTAGAAATAGTTACTCTGTGCTAATTAAAACTATTACAATTTGTATGCCAGTGTAAAGGTATCAAATAAGCATACAGAGAGTAAATGTATAATGATAGAATCGTAAGAAACAATTCTATATTACAATTCTAGAAGAAACAATTGTAAACCAAAGGTAAATGAAAGACTTGCAGCTAGCTAGTAAAGCAGCATACAATAAATAAACTATGACTTCAGAACCTTGCATTCTTGAGAATCTGTTATGTGAACCAAGATGAGGAATGTTTGGATTTCTCACACTACTTAGAGAAGTCTGAGAGAGAAGTCTTTTCAAGAAAACACAGCTACAAAATGCCTAAGGATAGATTAAGCCTAGGTCATCAAACCTAGGCAGTGATTTTTCAAAATATTTCCACTTTGCTGAGTTTTAAAAAAGGAGGAAATTAATTCATTTATTTCAGGGAAGATTTAACAATGCTGAGTTGTTGGAATGTTTTGCCTTCCACATTTAAGCAATTCTTGATTAATGTGCAAATTTAAAATTTCAATACCAGAGAAAGTACAATTAAAGTAACAGGTGTATGAAGAGAATTTTTCTTTTAATAAAAGCTTTTTCAAAAGAATAGTCATAAATTAAATTATAGAATCCATTACTATAGTTCAGGAGATGTTACTGCAGCTCAGAAAGCATTGCCATATTTCAAAATAAAACTGATTTTACTAAATGAGTAGGAATGGAAAGTTCTAACTTTTTTAATAGCTACCTTTCCAAAATCAAAGAGCTACCTGTCACATTGTGACACACCTTCTTTAACAGCAGGTAAAGATGATCCACATTTGTATTTTAAAGAGATGACTTAAGTTTTCTAGCTCTCTGTACATCTGAACATTTAGCACCAGCTATTACCTTTGCTCAGCAAAGCTGGCCCTGGTAGCCGGGCAGTGGTGGCGCACACCTTTTGAGCTCCAGGGCAGCCAGGGCTACACAGAGAAACCCTGTCTCGAAAAACCAAAAAAAAAAAAAAAAAAGCTGGCCCTGGCAATAGCTCCTTCACTTGACAAATAAGAACTTGGAAAGAAAGAGCCATATGTAGTGAATTTCAAGAGTGAGTTCACACTTATATGAAAAGACTAACTACCTTTGCTATCCTCACACAGTATCTCAGAATAGGTCTTACAACATTTGGAGATTATACACATCATTACAGTTTGGTATAGGTAATGAGGGTTTGAACGTTAAAGATTTTTGTATGCTTGGTATATTAATCACAAGTGTATCCCAACTGTGCAGAATGCGGTGATATTCCTGTACTATCTAAAGACTCAAAGATGAGGTGGGGGTGCTAAAACTTCCCAAAAAGGATGTATGTAAGTTGACATGTTTACTGTCTGGCTTCCTAGAACTGATCACTAGTCCCATAGCTGAATATTTTATGTTATGCTCTGCTGTCTAAAACTATCACAGTAAGGTCAACCAAGGTATATAAAGATAAATATATAATATTACCAGAAATATTAGATGATTCCTACTAATTCATCAAATTCATTACAAGCACAGGAAGAACATTAATGTTTCTGTGACACTCAACTTTAATTTATCAAAAATAAATCAACCTAAATAAATTCAGTTTGTTTTTATGCCAAAAGAACTGACCCTAGAAGTAGGAAAAATTTAGAGTTTAAAAGTTTTTTTTAATTTTTATTTTCTTATGAATTTACTCTCATCTGAAAGTTTTTGATACAAAGTGATAAAATATATTTAGTTTAGAATAAAATTCATCAAGAAAAATACAGATAGAGGCCTGGCACCAGAAGTTTGCTTTGGATGACGTAAAGGATGGAAGAAAAGAGAGAGAGCTGTCCAGATAGCTACAAAGCAACAGCAACTATCTGAATAGTAGC
Source organism: Mastomys natalensis (assembly GCA_021653895.1). NCBI lineage: Eukaryota > Metazoa > Chordata > Mammalia > Rodentia > Muridae > Mastomys > Mastomys natalensis. The sequence continues at coordinate 174,010 of JAJTUV010001006.1, read as the reverse complement.
GAGATGAATTTAGGACTGTTACTAATTGAAAAAAAAATACTTCAAAAAGAATTGGGAGAGACAGTGAGTGGTTTTTTCCTCTGTGGCCAAAGCCTGAAATAAGAATTCACGTGTGACTATTAGTTAAATCGGGTGAGAGCCTTACAGGAACAAATTTGTGATTTGTGCCTCTAGGTCTATCCTTGAGACTGAATCCCTGGGGATAACTCAGTCTTTAAATTAAATTATGTTTTGTAAATGAAGTAGATGTTTTTATCTCAGCTATGGATCCATGATTCTACAATATAGTGTGTTGGGAGAATATCCAGACTGAAATGGCCTGAGGACTAATTAAGGAAAATGGCGAACTAGGTATTTGAATAATAGTGCATATATTTGGATATTAAATACGGATCATACATTGTACTAGTTATTTCTCTTTATTATCTTACTTAGTTCTATTTGAAAAGTAATTTAAAAAGAGCTACAGGACATAGAAATACTTCTCAATGGAGACATAAATGTGTCCTTTGAGTAAATAGTACATCAACATAGAAAGTAGGCATCTGAGAGCTTTCTGGAATGTGAAAGATTCCAAATGAGTCTGGTTCCAGTGGTTCCAAGTTCAGTTTTCTATACACTCGATGCTATTTGCTTGTTTATTTAACACCCAGTGGCCCATATGAAAAAGAAAGACAGCAACATGTTTCTTACTCTACCAGGGCTATGAATCTTTTCTTTTCCCTCTTGCTAACCTCAAGCCTCTGAGCTCCTGTTCACTGCCTGTCAAGTACACACTGTCTGCATTCAGTGCATTATTTTGCACCTCTCTTGACCAGAAGAGAAGTAATGAACTGTTCCTTAGGTGACATCCACCTCTGAGCTTAGATGGATGGCAGCAGATTGATTTACACTATCTTTCTCAGCCACAGGAGCTCGTAGCCTCTGTGCCCTGAAGATGCAGCTACACATTAAGCTGCATGGTTTGCAGGTTTCCTGTTATTCCCACACTGCTTTCCTCATCAGTATGTGCTGTGTCTTTCCTGCAGAAGGGGCACCTTACTTTCCTCTCCTTTGTTCTTTTATTAATAGTTCTATGGTTTATCAGTATCAACATCATTGTGTGTTATTAGCCTGGTTTAGAGGATGAGCCTAAGTCTCATAAAATATACATTTAACTTGCTTGATCGCAAAACACATCATCCCATTTGTAGGAAAATTAAGAGGTATAATTCACCAGGAATGCATAAAAACAAGACATTATTATTCAACTGGGTAATCAAATATTGACAGAATTTTTTAAGTTGTAGAAATGTATGGTGGAATCTTACTTAGTCCTTTTAGATAACAGACTTGCTCTTTGTACTTGTCGATTATTTCAATCAAAATGCACAAAATGGCATCTACTTGCTTAGGGAAGAAAAAGCAATATCATTCTGAGTTTATGAAATTGAAACTTGATTTCTGCTTATTTGGTTTCTAAGACAAACCCATATAAATATCCTTTTCTGTCAATCTTAGATATGAATTATAAAAATTTGAAGCTGATGATAATTAAAGAACATGTGATTATGCTTGAAGGTAATAATCTTTTCATTCTGGTTTCACAAACTCTGCCAGAGACCCACTGGCAAACACAAGCATTAGTCTCTGGGCTTTCCAAATGAGGAATAGACATAACTGCAATCTATTAGTTTACCCAATTGGTTGTCAATGTGATTCACCAGGTATAACTCAGACCGACGGGAATGACTACCTTCATAGCCTGCCTTTGCAGCTGCACATTTGGTCAGTGAAATAGTCCCTGTGGGAGTAACACTCATAACATCGAGGTAATACAATATGGAATGATGAAAGAAAAAAATTACTAGACAATCAACACCTGCAATCATGTTCTAGTCATGATTCTAAGAATACTGATTACACTGAGTAAAGTCCAAGTTCCACATCGGCCAGATTGGATGCTCATCACATAAGCACATTCAGCATAAAGATGCCATACACTGTTCTGAGGAAGAAAACGAAAACCAATCCCTGTTATCAGGGAATGATGAGAGGAGATGACAGTAATTAAATTGGTATACAATTACACCCACACCCACACCCCCCCACACACACACAACAGAGAGAGAGAGAGAGAGAGAGAGAGAGAGAGAGAAACACAAAAACTCTAACTGAAATATGCAATGCAAAGAGAGACAAATGCTACCAAATTGTTCTAAAAGGCAAGACACTAGTCAGAAATCATAGAGAAAGAGCCCCTGTGGGAGTAAAACTCATACCATTGAGTGAATACAATATAGATTGATGAAGGAAAAGATTATTAGACAAAGAAGGAAATGAAATGAAGTCCTGGTAGAAAAAGAGACAGGTATGGGTGCACTTCAGGAGATAACAGACAGCTTGCTAAAACACAGCCATGAGACTATGACATCAGATTGAAAATCCAGAGAAAAACATGTCCTGTGGTCCAGGATGTGGCATTTGTTTTGTTCTATCTGATCATTCTTTTACTAAGAATGGAAGGGAGGCACAATCAAACTTTCATTACAGTATAATGGTCACCTTGGTTTCAAAACACATAAGAGATTGCAGGAGAAAATCAAGGAAATACCCTGTGATGTCCATAGCCTATAATACAACCAGGAAGCAAGTTATCCACCTCCTGGTCCAAGTTAATAGCACAAAAATCAGAAGAATCATAAAGAAAATGTACTGAGAAACAGATGAGTTGTCAGGTTGTCACACTATTTCTCTACAAGATATGTGACCTTGATTTATTTCAGTAACCTAACACACTTCAGATCCCAGATCTGTATCAAGTGCTTTTTCTCTGCTACAATAATATTAGTCCAGCCACCATCACATCTTTCTGCATTATCTTTCTGGCCATATGAATGGTCATTCCACTCATTCTTTTTAAAAATAATAATCTATTTATTCTCAAATCTTCATTCATGTAAGCAACTTATCTTGATATTATTCACCTCTACTCCCCCACCCCTCACTTCCCAAAACTGCTCCTTCCACATGTCCAGTCTATTTCTAAAAAAAAAAAATATTTGTAATTTGCTTAGTCGATTAATATAGCCCATGTGAGCATGGGTATTGGACCATCCACTGAGTCTTAGGCAACTTACCAATGACCACACCCCATAAGAAAAGTGACTTTCCATTCCTAAGCAGCCATAAACTGCCAATCGCTCCAAGGCTAAGGGTTGAATCTTGGTAACTCTGCCCCAATTCATAATGTAATTCTCTCATTTTTCAACATAATATCTTTATTGATTCTTGGAGAAGTTCACATTATGTACCCCACCACACTAACTGCCATTTCATCCATATCTCTCCACCTTATGACACACCCATGGGAAATGATTATAGAAACAAGAATTAAAGTGGTCAAACCATCAGTGGCCTTCTCCTGAAATAGAACTAAGTACTATGTCCTTCTTCCCCTATACCTTCAAAACAAGCAATTAGTAATTAGTTGGCTTCGATGGCTTCCTATTAAGTCTGATACTTTGTATTTAGTCTGATACTTTGGTGGAGGATGTGCCAGGAGGGATTGTCACAGAAGCTTTCCATGTCCCTCTTTCCCAACTGTGTACCTGCAGTCACCAACATCACTGCAAAAGGACTTCCTTGTTCTTTACAGTCAATGGGAGCACATATATCATATGTTTTCACATGGTTTCTGGCAACAGCACAGAATACAAACATGTCCCCTGGCTGCATGCAGTAGGATCACAGATCTAGACCAAAACAGATCCTGGTCATAGCAGGACCTAGGACCCAGACATGTCCCTGAGCAGCTGCACAGACCAAGGACCTCAACATGGCTTCAGGTGCTGCTGAAGCATCAACATGGCTTCAGCCTGTGGAACCAACCACAGATATTTGAATGGCTTTGGTTTGTAACATGGGCCACAGATATCAATGACCCCTGGCTGTATATTAGGACCATTGACCCACTCATGTCCCTCAGTGGCAACACAGACCATGGACCTCAACACGGTTTCAGATGGCTATGCAAACCACTCAAATCAACATGTCCTCTATGTCCCTAGACTGAAAAACCTAAGGACACCAAAAGGGTGCCATCAGTGATACAGATCACATATATTCACATGGATCTCCAACTTTATCATAGCCTAGGGTAGCAGCATGGACCACAGATACCAGCATCGCCTCAGGTGGCATCATGGATCATAGAGGTCTTTCCAGGATATTCAACCCAGAAAGTAAACTGTTCTTTTTCTTGGGCTTCCAACTTGGCCCAGAGTCAAGAAGATCTCATAGCATGTGTTTAGGAGCTGAGTCTGTATCTGAGTAAGTTTCAGGTTGGTGTATACCATGTGGTTGATCCTACTGGGCAATGACTTGTTCCGCTGTATACCTCAGCCTTTATTCACACCTGTCAAGGCCATCACATCTCTTGGTCTGGCTCTTTTCACAGTGCATGTACTGCTGCATTTCTCTATCTTTCTGGAATATTTCTCCATCACATATTTGTTCATTTTAGTGGCACCCACCTAGCTTCCACCATGTCTGCCTTGCCAGGCTGGCTCCTGCAGCTCCCACCCTGTGTGGTGGTCAGGGAAGGGGGTGCATCCATTATATGTGATTCTTAACTTGGTTAATCTTCCTAAGGTCCTAGGCTAGCAAGAAGATTTGCTTTGGGTTCATGAGTGCAGTAGCATGTCATGTCCAGCACATACCATTTCACAGTGCTCCTTTGCATCGTCCAGCTTTTACATTGTGTTTGCCTCTTTTTCTGCAGTGTTACCTGAGACATATGTGTGCGGTTGAGTGTTGACTGATATAGATGTCCTGTCTGTAGTTGAGCACTCACAATTGTTTGATCAAAGCCCTAGGAACAGTTATGAATATTTACATTAATCGTGATGCATGGCAAAATGAAGCTTTTCTGACTAAGGTTAAGAGTGGCACAAATCTATGAATGTAAATACTTAGAAGACAGTTTGATAACAAGCCCATTTAGCAGACTAACAATAACAGGATCCCTCAGAACATATGACCCCCCTAGCCATCTTTTTGTTGTTGTCATTGAAATCCAGTTTTCAGTCATGGGCAGGTAAATGTACATATATACAATGGACCATTTTGTATACTCTTATCTGTATTTAACCAAATTCCAGTGTTCCATTCTGGATTCCTCAGAACAATCCTGACAGCTTTTCTTTCAGATAGATAAATGTGTGTGGTGGTTTTAATAAGATGTCTGCATAACTCTTAGACATTTGACTACTTGCTCTCCAGTTGATAGCTATTTGAGGAGGATTAGGAGTTGTGGCCTTTCACCTCCGGAGGGCTTCATGCCATTTTGAGTTAGCTCTCTGCTTCTTTTTGTGATTCACAATGTGAATTCTCATCTTCCTCTCCTATTGTTTTCTCTGCTCCATGGTCATGGGTCATGGACTAGTTACTCTTTAACCAAAAACCCAAAAATAAACCTTTTTTTCTACATATTTCTTTGATCATGTTTTATCAGAGCAATAAAAATGTAACTAAGAAAAAGGAAGAGACCCCACAAAAGAAAATCCCCTACATACTAGCAGAGTTGGTTTTCCAGTTTGTCCTAGACAGACAGAAGCCCTAATCTAGTCTCAGAGGAAACCATCTGTACACTAAGAGAAGGCCTCCCAATAAATTCTGTAAAGACAGAGAATGATAAACTAAACTCTCTTAAAGCTTCAATCAGTCCAAAGCCATATATTTATCTCAGAAACCTTCCTTCTGTACATGAGTCATGAACTAAACCCTAAATGTACAGCCTCTATTTAAGGAATCTCATTGTATTTAAGTTTAACTTAAAGACTATGCATTTTAAAAGGCCAGAAACATTGAGGTAATGGCTGCTCACTGACCTTGCTCTTACGATGACTGACCACTGCTCCTTGCCTTCATTCCTTCCACATTCTAAGTTTTCACTTAAAATGTTTGGTGACTCATCCCATTGGCCTTTACTCTCCTACAATATCATCCACCCAACAAGAGCCAATACCTATGTGGTTCAGTCAAATAGAAGCCTCTCAGCCCCATCCCTAGTTCACATCCTGGCCCAATCCAGTAAGGCTCCAGCGCTGGACATAAGAGGGAACCGGTCAAGATAACACTTGCAACTCTCTTCTGAGTCCACTCGCTTGGATGGAGATACTTCTCGACTTTAGCAAAGCTTTGTATGTTGTCTTCTCCCATCCTCACTGTTCAGTCTTCATGACCATGAAACAACTGACACGAGACCCATGGGATCAAAGTATATTGAGTGGCTATTGAATTTCAAGGTTCCCAGTTTACCGAAGAATATGCTCTGTGGTAGTAAAAGTCTCCCCAAAACACTTTCATTAAAATTTGTCACTTTATGTGACATTATCTACTTTAGTAGCTTCACTGTAGATCAAAGTTAAAGTTGTCCTTTATATTTTATAAAGTGGGTCATATGGCAGTTTTATCATTAAGAATATTTTAATTTATTTTTTTTTTGAGGAAAGACATCGTTTTAATTGAAAAATAAAACAATAAGCTAGATTCAGGAAATAAATACATCGAGACATCCCTCCCCCGCCTCTCTGTTTTCTTTTTGAAAGTATATTATCTTCAGCAAGCAGCTGACTCTCTGCTCACTCTGGGTAGATGGAGGTCTGAATGGACGGCACTGAAGGAAGATGGATGAGGGGGGAGAAAAAAAAGAATATTTTAAATTATTTATTTTTTATTCTGTGTGTTTGTGTGTATATACATGTGTGCAAGTGCCCAGAAAGTCAAGTCCCTTGTAGCTAGAACTATAAGTGGCTATAAACCACCCAAGGAGAGTGCTGGGAACAGAACTGAGGTCCTCTGGAAGAGCAGAAAATACTCTTAACTACTGACAAATCCTTACGTCACATTTTTTTATATATATTTGAAAAGTTTCTACATCCTATTTATAGAGATATTTGCACATCTAGCTTCACTGTTGCTCTCCATATCAAAAAGAAAATGAAATGAAGCTAGATATATATCAACAGACTTGAATTGCTAATGAAAATGTAGGTCATATATACAATGACATTTTACTCAGTTGCAAATAATAGTGAAATGTAGAGGGGAAATAATGGATATGGCACAAATGATATGAAATAGGGTAATAGGCTCAGAAAGAAAAATACTGTATATTCTTCTCATGTGTGGACCCCAGACTCTACCTGTTATATGCATTTCTAATATAGTATTTAATAATTATATACATATATATATTCATATCTGTCATCTGTGTGTATATATAGACACAGATACAGTAGATAACAGATATGATAAAGCATCGGTTCAAGACAGGAAAGTAGGAAATGGGCATAGAGACTGTAAGATGCATGCTATAGAAGATGGTGTAGGAGGACATTGAACACACGTGAAGAAAGAAGGGTAGGGAGATGGGAGGGTAAGATTTAGGGGTAATCAACTAAAATAAAATATAGATAAAAATTCCACATGGAAACCAATTACATTGCAAACTAATTTTTAAAAGCAAAAATAAAATATTAAAACAAAGATGTTTAAATTATTACCAATTGGCCCCTGAGTGATCGACATACCTTGGGAACCTCTTCTCCTGCTAGCCTGACTTCAATCTCTTATCTTCCCTTTATCTTTTATTGTTCTCTGGCTGGCCTTCCAACCTACCCTTCTGTTTCAGAAAGAGGCATTTGAACTGTTCAGAAGGACTATTGCCCAGGACCCACCATGCTGGATCTCCTGATTATTTAGGTTCACTTAAATAACCCCTTTACATAAAGCCACGACTAATATGTCTCACTTTGCACAGGCCCTATTTCCCAGTATCTCTGTCATCTTAATGTCCACATCAGTTTCTCTATTATCTTAAAACCACCTAACTTTGAGTGAAAACATGAGATCCTTTACTTGTTGATTTCTTTCATATTTGTCACTTCTGTCTGCATTATGCTGTTTTCCAATATGATAATAAAATGCATGAACCAAACTACTTCATGAAGACATGTGATTACTTTGACTTGTAGTTCTCCACAGAAATGGACCCTATTGATCAAGGGACCTGTCTTAGTTAGGGTTCGTACTCCTGTGAAGAGACATTGTGACCATGGCAACTGTTATAAAGGAAAGCATTTAATTAAGGCTGAATTACAGATCAGAAGCTTAGTCCATAATAGTCTTGATGGGAAGCATGGCAGCATGCAGGCAGATATAGTGCTGGAGAGATAGATGAGAGTTTTACATCTAGATTGGCAGGTTGTAGAAAGAAAGTGACAGTAGACCTGGTTTGAGTATCTGACCTGCAATATTGTCCCAAGAGACACACTTCCTAGAGCAAGGGCACACCTCTTCCAACAAAGCCAAGCCCTCTCCAGCAAGGCCACACCTCCTAAGAGTGCCACTTCCTGAGCCTATAGGGTTCATTATTATTTAAACACCACAGGGTATCTTGCTGACAAAGTATTACAGCAACACAGAATATCACCTACCAAAACAAGCAAGCATGACAATGTGCGTGTATGTATGTGTGTGTGTGTTTCTTTCCATGTGCTCACTTCTTTAAAACAGCAGGAATTCAACTTTATGAAGACTCTCTAAAAATGAACTCATCTAATCTTTTTAACCATTTGCAAAGCTCCCAACTCTAAGCACCATGATTGGATTGAGACTTTGACTTTATAAAACCTTACCATGAAGATTAATTTTCAACAGATGAAGATCTGGATATGTCAGCCATATCTAAACAGTAATACTTCTTTCTCATTTTGCATTCCAGATCCTCCATGTTTAAAGGAGTGTTAGTATGAGCCTTAGTATGGACTTAGCAAAATGCCTAGAATAGAACTATCAATCAGGGCTGCAGCCCAAGGGTCTTAGTGAAGTAATTCATAATCTTCTCACAGCTCTCCAGGCTTACTCACCTCTAATGACCTCAGTGTTTTCTTCATTCCAACACTTCAGATCCTCTGAGCATAGCATTCTCTCTATACCTCTGCTTCTGTCTGTTTGAAATGTCCTCCTGGAAGCTTTCAAGGTTTTATCATGCAGTCTTGAGTGCTATAGAAATGAGGAAGGTAATGTCAGCAAGGGGGAGAGACCAGCGGGCTGTATATCAAACAAACAGGAGTAACGCTCCTGACAAAAGATGCACTCTGTCCTGTTTTTAGTAGCTTTCCCCATTTTTGTCACTGCTTTGTAATCTTGTCTTTATAGATGTGTAATGATAGATTCAGGCATGTAGGTTATTTCTAAATTAGAAAATAAGATTTTATATATAATATTCTATATATATATATATATATATATATAATATTCATATATATGATATATATATCAACTTATGTATCCCAAGCTAACTTTATCCTCTACACAGCAGATTACTTTGAAATTTTGATCATTCTATCTCCAACTGTAAAATACTGGGATTACAACTGCATGCCAATGCAGTTTGTGCAATGCTGCAGAGAGAGTCTAGTTTTATGCATTCTAGGTGATTATTTCATCAAAAAATTTGCACTTCTAGCTTATGTCCTATTTTGAAGTCACACACACACGCACACACACACACACACACACACACACACACACACACAGTGTTTTAATTATCTTCATCTGAATGATAGTATTTTTCACTTGAAAACCCATTCCAGAGGTTTGGGTTGGTTAGACCTGCTTTCTGTTGCTGTCCAGGAGCTATAAAGCTGACTGACCTTCAGGACAGCACTTTGTATACTACTTTACACAAAATGTTTCTACATGTTACACATGTGGTTTCAATGTATTCTTTACTTGGACTTGCATATTTGAGAACAGAGTCAATACATTTTTATTTCCTTCCTACAATAACAGGTAAAGTCTATCATATTGCTGGCATGCTGAATTTGCCCTTCTCAAATAATACATTGACAAGTGGATGAAAGTGGATACAATCTATCTAAAGGACAGCTAGGGTTTGAGTTAGCCAAACTTTTAGAAAGCCATGAGCCGATTACAATGGCTCTTACTTAGGTGTCACCTGGACGAAACCAAAGTCGGGGCATTTCTTTTAGTCATGAAACCAACTAACAATACTTTTAGAATCATAAATTAAAAGATAATAAATCAAACTAAAAAGGAAGAACTGAATGCTCCCTATAAATACATTACACTGACTTTGCTACAGCTCTCAACTGTTCACATGAGTTTGCATGTCTATTGTGATAAACTTGAAGCTACAGTAAACATGATACTGAAATCAACTTTATGTTGTTGATTATACTACCATTCTTCTTTTGATTTTCAAACAAATCAATATACAAATGTACATCTTTTTCAATAAGACACAAAGAGATGGATGTACTGTGCATGGAAGTAATTAAAGGATACCTCATTGGCATCCACAATCAAAGATTCCTCACTTTCTGTACATTGGAGTTGGTTGTTAACACTCACCATGTATGTGTGTGGTCCTGGTTATGAGGGTAAAAATGATACTTCTACCCTACATGCTGTAAACATAAGTTCTATAAAGTTTTCTCATGAAAGAATGTTTTATGGAACCATAAGGAGAGGTTGTGCAGTAAGGGATGTGAAGATCTGTTCACATAGTGCTAGGTATTCAAACCCAGGTCTTAATGATTTTACCTGCTGATCCATCACCCCAGTAGGTATCTTTAATCAATAAACAAGATGATAATTGAGTAAGATTTACTATAATTTACTCATCAAGGATAACAATAATAATTTTCCTTTGATCTCTAATTATTCAGGAAAGTTCTTCAAGAGGGACACAAAAATATTTTAAAGATTACATCCTTGTAAAAATTATACTACCTTATAAAAATATTCTGTTTAAATCTCAGGCATTAGCCTTGATGAATCTTGGGGGTGGTATATGACAAAAGTAGTTAGTTTAAGGTAAGAATGCATACATACCTTTAAACCATAAAATTAGCTAGCAAGAATTAACAGGTACAGTAAATTTAAGTGAAGCAAGGGAGCTAGACTAATGAGTCCCAGGATGTATTTTATTAAGATTTATGCTCATTCTGCTTGGATCTTTCCAAAGCAAGACTTCCACACTGGAGAATAAGATGTTTAACTGAGATTACACTTTAATAGCCAAAACCACTGGAGCTTTTTCAGGAAACATTCTGTAAAACTTCCCTGAATTCAGTTCATATTTCATCATAAAATTAACCACAATCTGGACCATCTTCCATAATGAATCCTGAGATAAGAGTTATGAACATTAAATACTCATAAAAATCAAAGGAAAAATAAACATAAGACACAGCACACTGCTGACTTCGAATGCAAATACAAGCATTCTTCAGATATAGGAGATTATCACAGAAGGTAGAACTGTGCTCAGCAATAAACAAGGTCAGTAAAATGGGCTAACCTTATGTAGCATAGCATGTAATGGGAAAAACATAAAATGAATAAATATATGGATTTGTTTAATACAGCCAGGAAGAGGTACAGGGTGCTATGAGCCTATATAATAAACAGACTTAAATAAATCTGGAGGGTTATCAGGGTCTTTCGAAAGTATCTCACAAGATCAATTAATAACTGAAGATTAAAATATAAGACTGCATACCTATGGGACTCACCAGTGCTGTGAAAGCATTTGACTAAACAAGAGTTACTGAAGTTAGAGACAAATTAATTGGAAGGGATTTTGAAGATTCTTTATTCTAGACAAGGGGGATGATACCTAAATTAAGAAAATTGTCTGGTATGAGTAATCTTATAGTGGATATAGATATAGTTACAGTAGTCATACTCAAAGACATCCTGAACTGTTAGCTGAAACCCTGTGATAGAAGGGTACATGAGAAGGTACCAGCAATGAACTTGATGTCAGTACTCTTCAGTGTTCTCCTCCAAAAGTGAAACGGCTTTATCACAGCGGCTATGCTGCTAGGCTCATACTACTTTCATCACAAGAAGATTATATCTAGCAAGAACCGTTTTCTTTCTACACTGTGCAGTCTATACTGTGTAGAAAGACAATCTCAGACAATGTAGGACTCTGAATAAAATGTATCTGGGCATGAAAGAGAATTAGGGAATATGTTAACTTATAGCTGGATGGGCATCACTACAGATATCAGTGGACTTCACTGAACAAAGGTTTTCAGGAAGACAAAGCCATATAGTGCTTTCAGCATACAGTGATTATAATGTCAAATATAAATACATTGTTGCCAATCACCTTTATTGTACACTGCATCAGAAAGTATTCTGAGTTACAGACATAAACAAGCCCATTTGTATTATTTTCCCAAGCAAACACAATTAGTGTAAGAAACAGAATGAAAATCTTGGAAGTAATAATCTTGATCCTTAGTATTATGAGAAGTATAAAAGTTCCCTGGTATTGTCTTAGTTACTGTTTTACTGCTGTGAAGAGACACCATGACCAAGATAACATAAAATAAAGCATTTAATTGGGGCCTTGCTTATAGTTTCAAAGAGTTAGTTCATGATAATCATGGGAGACAGCATCAAGTAGGCAGGCATGGCATTAGAACAGATTCTGAGAATTTACATATTGTTCGCACTTGGAAGGAGAGAGAGAGACAGAGAGACAGAGAGACACAGAGAGACAGAGATATAGACAGAAAGAGACAGACAGAGGCAGAGGCATAAATAAAGACAGAGACAGAGACTGGGCCTGGCATGAGCTTTTGAAATCTCAAACCCCAATCCCGGTGACACACCCTTGCTAAACAGTCCACCAACTAGGGACCAAGCATTCAAATATGTGACCCTATGGGTGTAATTTTCATTCAAACAACTACAGTACCTAATGACCTAAGCATTGAAAGATTATACTGATACTTCTGGCTCTATTATAAGCTTATGTAAGAGCCAAAAGCAACCTGTATCTTTTCTTCTGGTCTCAGACAGGAGTTCAATTCTATAACTCTGTGAAGAATAGCTGACAAAGGCAGTCCATGATTGTCTGGTCAATCAATATTAGTTGTGGTGTACCTAGATCTATAGAACAGATGGGCAAATTATTATACTAATAAGGTAGATGTACTGACTGTCCTTGATATATTAAGTTAAAAAATTCAAGAGTAGATTTAAGAGGCCCAATTTCATAATCTCTCTTGAGAAATTTGGCTATAAAGATTTATTATTTCTCATTATTTGTACTATTGTGTTATCAATGCGATACTCAACATTATTTTATCTGTTGTCATCATTTTCTTTTTTTTTTAATGGTTTTTTGAGACAGGGCTTCTCGTGTAGCCCTGGCTGTCCTGGAACTCACTCTGTAGACCAGGCTGGTTCAAACTCAGAAATCTGCTTACCTCTGCCTCCCAAGTGCTGGGATTAAAGGAGTGTGCCACCACTGTGTTGTCATCATTTTCATCCACACTGTTACCTCATCATGAGAAGAAATACATTCGATTTTTTTCACCACTGAAAACATGGTATATTGCAGTGCTATAGTTCATGAAATACTGTATTCATGAAAATTTGTGCATCTTCATAGAGAAAATACCAAATATGACTAATTCTGGTACATGGTAAATACATCACAAATTTACATGGTCAAGCCTGGGGCCTGCATGAGTCCGTGTCTGGTCCTCTGCATATATGTTATGGCTGTCAGCTCAGTGATTTTGTGGAAGTGGGTGTGTCTCTGACTCTTTTGTCTACTATTGGAACACTTTTCCCCATATTGAGTTGCCTTGTCTAGACTCAATATGAGGGCTTTTGCCTTGTCTCATTGTATGTTGTTTTACCATGCTTGGTGGTTAGTTTTGGAAGCCTACTATTTTTCTGAAGGGAAACTGAGGTGGGGTGGATCTAGGGGAGAGAAGAGGTGATGGAGAAGCTGAAAGAAGTTGAGGGAGGCAAAAATGGTTGGGATGTATTACATGAGAGAAGAATTTGTTTTCAATTTTAAAAATATGGGATAGGTGGTTTCTGGGTCGGGGAGAAATGGGGAAAGGGGATTACATCTGAAATGCAAATAAAATATCCAATAAAAATTAATCTAAAAAATGATTATAAAATAAAAACTTTAAAAAAGAAGACACCACTTGCTATGAGCTTTAAATATCCATATAAAGTGGTAGTGAGATGGTTCTGATAAGAAATAGCCAATTGGACAAATATTAGGACATAAATTCACAGGAGCACAAGCCTCTAACCCTAGCATAAAGGTGGGTGAGGAGCAGAGACAGCCAGATCCCAGCAAGTCACTCCCAGCCGTTCTCTACAGATGCATGCCAACCATGCAGGACAAAAGCAGGTCTCGAAAACAGAAGTGGAAACTGAGTTATGACATTGAAAGTTGATCTCTATTCTGCTTTTACATGCACACATAAGTACACATACTTGTGCAAGCACCGGAACAAGTACATATGACATACACATATGACTAGATGTGTGGATATAAGAAAATAATAAATTTGTTAAAAGGCACAGAATTTTGGAGTAAAGATGAAGCATTCCTGGAGACTGATTGCACAGCATCAGTATATTATGAATATATTTATCATCACTGAACTGTACACTTACCATGGTTAGTTTGATAAATTTTATGTTGTACATTTCCAAATTCATGTTTTAGCTAAAATAATTAAAACATTGTCATGAGAGACATTTGTAGAATAAAAATATAATGTATTATCAATGAAAATAGAACCTCCTTATGTATAGACTGCTCAGGAAAAGGATGAAAATAATAATTTCTTCACATGTTGAGAGAGTGATTTCTTTTCTTCCTTTCCGTTTGCTTGGATGCTAGGATCTGCAATTCTTTATCTAGGCTATGAGACTAATTATTGATTAATTTTCTTAGGAGCAACCTTGATCAATATTCTTCACAGAAAGACTTTTCATCACTACAGTAGAGAAGCTTATAGGGGAAAGTCTTTGAGTCTAGAAATGTTACAAAAACCATTTTTGTGCACATGTGGCTCTGTGCTCTTAGACCTTATACAGGAATGGAGCTCACAATTAAGTGGGTGTGCATGAGGCTGTTTTGTGGTATGGAGATCAAATATTACTGATATAATGATTTTACCAAGGTGGCTTGAGTTTGAAGAAGTGACCTATGAAGTGACTCTTTACTTAGGCTCAGTCCTTTATCTACAGAAATGATTGAATCAGAAACAAACAACAAAGCTAAATGCAACCTTGTTGGTCAGACAAGATCTCTTACTGCAAACAAGCCATTTGCATTATTACCTGTGTTTACAATATAGTTTACAATTTTGCTAAATCTGTTTTCCTCCCCATAAAGAAGAGCTCTTCTTCCACATTCTATCGTTCTACTGATCAGTCCAGTCTGACATCTACAGCAGCTGCCATGAGATTTACAAGGCTGTATTTTGTTTATTATAATGCCTCTTTCTTTTTCATTGATGATTTTTCCCGTTTAGCATATACCTATGAATATACATCAACTATACAAGTATACAAGCACACATGTATAACTGTGCATATGCATCAGATGAGAAGCTGCCTTGCCAGAGATTTGTTCAAAACCCTAACAAAGGCTCTTCCTTCATCATAGATGTAATATCTGTGTGCTCTCAGGTTTGGCTTTGTAAAATATCAAACCTTTCAGTCAATAGCATCTATTTGGCTCCATGTATACATGGCCTGAGCTTTAATCTGAGTGGGGAGACTCAGCATGAGGAAGGCTGGGAAAGAGAAACCTTAAGGGAGCAGTATCTGAGGATGCTGGCAGAGAGAAAACATTATCCTATTGATGGTTTAGGTTTAGACAACTAATGGTGAGATCCAGACTTTTTCAGCAACAGAAAGCCATTGCTATACTTAAGGAATGGGGAAGAAAGATTACTGGAGACCAGGTGAGAGTGTGGGGCAGTGGTTGCCTACAAGATCTGGGAGTGGTGTAAGTAAGCATGTGTATTTTATTACAGAAAATACGCTCAGAGGTAGAAGGAAGTGGAGGAAGAAAGAAAATCTCAGCTCAGCTAGTCTGTGTTCTGATCTGGCTATGCCTACCATCATCCATCTTCTATATCAAGGATTCTCAGACTCAAGTATGTGTCAGCCACTTGAAAGATTGATTGGAATAGATTACTATTTCTCAGGACCAATGTGTCTGTTAAGCTTGGCAGGGGTTCCAAGTTCCTCACAACAACAGAAATCTTCACAAGATGAAAACAATGGTGATGGCTATGCTTGCTGAGGGACTCCACTTTGGAAACTTTGGTCTGCAGAAAATAAACCAGTAAGAAGGACCAGAGCTGTAAATGCTCAAGATTTATTACCTGCTATGTAACCTAGGCTTCCCATGAACTCAGTCTTGTAGCTCAGGCCGACATAACCAGCTTTTCAAATGAACGAGACACTGTATATGTCTGTGTCAGTGGACCCTGCTCTAAAATGTTTTTAGTAATGACCATAACTGAGGGACTAAAGAGATATCTCAGTGATGGAACATTTGTATACTTAAGGCTCTGGGCCCAATCTCAAGCAACAGACCAAAACGAATGAAGGATGACCATAACCTTAAAGTTTCTGAATCACTGATAAAGAGAATAGGCTAGAGTATGGAATTTTTTATAATTTTACATTTAAATTTAATAGACTTCAAATTATGAGAACTTTTTATATTGCTGTTGATGATAAAGTTTACAATCATCTAATTCTGCATTCATCATAATGCAAAGGTTATTGAAAAAATGACATCTATATATACATACTTAACACTTTGATAAACAATTTTCTGTATGCCTTAGTTATGAGATAAAATGTACTTTTAATGACAAAGGCTGGTTCTTTCATATCATCCTCAAAGATCCCAAGTTCTCTTTATCTCTGGTTATCATATAAAAATAAATTGTCTATATCTTGTTGTCTATATACATGAAGCCTACCCAGAATTTTCTATTTATTGTCTCTGTTTTCATATTACAAATTACAAACTTTCACCTGAGAATCAAGACATCCATATGTTCTTGAAATTTCAAGAACTGCTGGAAACACTGAGCTATTTTTTCTTCACATATAACAATCTGAAACATAGGGCAAATACCTTCGATAGAACTGATGGTCTCCAGATTATGAGAGGAACCCCCCCATCCCCAGTTTGCTGGACCCAAAGGATGTCTTCATTCCCAATTTCTCATAATACCACAGGAAACAGGAAATTTTGCGTCTTCAGTTGATTATTTTCTTGCTTTTCCAATAGATCACATTTGGGTGTTTCATTACCTTCTTTCTCAAACTTTTGTTTGTTAGTTAACATGGTCAATTCTTCCCATTCCAATTGACCCAACCCGCGGGTCTTGATTATTCTTGGGATTCAGAGGAGGACCATCACCTGTAAAAGGGAACACAGGCCGAGAGAGAGAGAGAGAGAGAGAGAGAGAGAGAGAGAGAGAGAGAGAGAGAGAGAGAGAGAGAGAGAGAGGAGACCCTGTGGAAGTTTTGTCAAGGTCTAACTTTAATGGGGAAGCAGTTTACAATATATAGTCTTAGGTAAGGAAGAAAGAAGGGCAAAGGTCCTCTGCCCAGGGTCATCTAGCCCCCAGGAAATGCCAGACCTTCTTTAAGTTACTGAGACCTGAGATCTCAGGGAGCCTATCCTCTAACCTGGTACTGATTAACCTTCCCAGAACAGCAGGTAATTCCCTGAGGCTCTCTTGGAACAATGGGTAGTTTCGTGGGCTTATCTCTTGACAGAACAAGAGAATCTTCTTTGGTCGAAGGTCAGGTTTTCCCAAAGGAGGCAGTTTCTCATGAAGGTAGTTCACAATTTTCATAAGCTGGGATGATGGTCCAGGGTCCCCAACATCCAATTAGATACCCAAGCATATTTTTGGGTTCTTTTCCTGTATATTTGTGTATGTGTGTAGTGTGTGCATATGTGTAAATGCATTTACATGTGTTTTAGTACGTGTGTGTGTGTGTGTGTGTGTGTGTGTGTGTGTGGTGTTCATGTTTGTGTGCAAGTGGCAAGCAGAGGCTTATGTCTGGAATATTCTAAATTCTTTCTTTACCTTTTTCTTTGAAATAGTGTCTCTCAATCAAATTTAGCAATAGAACTAGTTTTTCTATCTAGTTTGCCACAGGCATCCGCTGCTCCATTCTGAAGCTGTAATCATACTTCAATCACATGACATTTACAACATACTAGAGATTCTAATATGTGTCATCATGATATTGCAGCAAGCACTTTAACTCCTGAGTCACCTCCTCAGATTAAATGGCAATTTTTTGAATTGAGAATAAATGTATATAACTTTTTTTAAAATCTCAGAAAGAATCCCAGGACAAGGTCAGATAGACAGAAGACAGCTTAATAAACATTCCCTGACACATGGTTCAACTATCTGAAAGAGAATGGCCATCGTCACTTGAGTTTTACACTTCCTTCAATTATGTATTTTCTTCCATTTTTATGTGTATACATGTGGAGTATGTGTTTTATCTTTGTGTGCATATGTGTGCCTAGATTCCTGTGCACATGTATGCACATATATGAAAACCTGAGGTTGATGTCAGAAATCATTCTCTATATCTCTGCTATTTTATTCACTGGGGCAGCATCTCTAACCAGAGTTCACACCCATGGTTAGGCTTTCTAATTGGTTTAGTTTGTGTTCCACTTCCCAGGCTGGAATTACAGGAGGGCTGCCATGTCCACCCAACAATTACAAAGCAGTTCTGTGGATTCAAACTCCCATGCTAAAGCTTCTGCAACAAATGTTAGAACTACTGACCTACATCCCAGCCTTGTCTCCCATTTATTTCACTCACTTTTCACAACTAAGCAAATAGTTCTGGGCTGCCCTAAGGCATTGTTTGTTGTTCTTGTTGTTTTCTGCAGACTAAATGTAGGAAACAAAAAATCATTTCTAAAGGAGATAAAATGATTCACACTAATGATTTTGTTTGCCCATTTGAATTGCATATGCATGTTATGCTTTCGTAAGGAATTTCCAGATTCTGATTTAATTAATATTCTTTTACATCCTTTATCTCCGTTCCTAAACTACATCTTAGTATATTGTTTCCCTGTAGTACAGGTCAAATATAAAGAAAATTTATTAGATATTAGCTTAGTTTGCTCATCTGTGTAACTATGCAAGAAAATTTTAATACTAAAGAAGTAACTGATGTAAGAATGTGATGAATCACTTTGTTACAGTGCAATATGAACCTTAACTGGGATGATGAATGTTTCTGCATCACGGGGAAAGCAGGGATAGTAAAAATGGGTTAAATATGTGCTTTCTGATAAGTGAAGACATTCGTCCACAAATATTGTAGACAAGGCGTGATATTACTTTCATATTCAGACAAAAACTGGTCTCCACAGGATAAAATGACTTAAAGGAGGCTATTTGAAAAAGAATATTTGTATGAGAACACTGGGTGCCACCAGTGTGTTTTGTGCAAACATCTGTAGAAAAATGTTTTGTTTTGAGGTTTTTTAATCATTCCTTAATTTATAATTAATCGGTTTTCAACAATTAGTCCTGAATGCTAATTTTCAGAACTGATAGTGAAAAAAAAAAAAAAAGCCATTAACAACTGAAATCCCTGGGGTAGAGAATTCATTAACACAAGGCACACATCTAAGTAGTTTCTGAGTGGACCTCACATGGATAGGAACAAATGACAGATAGAGCAGTGAAAGGGTTACAGTGTTTATGGGTAAGGTACACAGTGGCAGTATACTGGGAAATCGTACAAAATGCAGGCAAAGAACTAAAAGATTCAGAACTTGTTAGGAGACATTTTGTCTTCTCCATGGAAACTGAATGTCTTTTGTTCCTTTTAGGGCATTCCATTTCATTAGCTTACTAACTTATGTTTTTATTATTAATGCAACTTCTTGTTTGATTTTTTTTCCCTTTGGTTTTCTATCTTCTCAAAACACTTGACTCATAGGCTTAGTCATGGATGCTTAATATTTTTCTGTTTTCCTCATCTGACTTAAACATCAGGAATGTTTTTCTGAATACTATTTTGTTTTTCTCTCTTATTATCCTAGTACTTAAATGAATAAGTCATTTGCAAGTTCCATATGATGCTTTAAAGATATATCTTTTGCTCCAACTTATTTTCAAATTTATACGTCATAACCTTTTCAATTTTCAGGTTTTGCTATCCTTTAATTCCTCATGACTTAATTTTTCTTGATTTTATTATTTTGTCCATGGTATTTATTTTTTGAGATTATATTGGGATTATTCACTTCAACCTACAATAGATAATTCCTTTTGATTCATATGCTTAACTGTACATTTTATTTTGCTAGCTGTAGTGTTGTACATTTATACTCCTAGCACTTTTGTGGTAAAGGTATGGGGTCCAGACATTGGAGAGTAGTAGCCTTACCTATACAAAACAAACATTACTATAGCATAACTAATAATGTTAATGCAATTTAATTTATATTTATGAATTATATATTTTAATTTATATATTTTTTGATACAGGGACTCACATAGCGTTATGAAGCTGAGGATGACCTTGTACTCCTGGTCCTCCTTCTTCTACCATGGGAATCATGGAATTATAGGTGTCAGATATCATGTCTTATATGTGTGGTTTTAGAAGTTGGTCCAAGGACTCTACAAAAGCTAAGCAAGCTCTCTACCAACTGAGACATATCCTAAATCCCCTATTAAGTAAGCTTCTTAAGAAAATGTAATTTATAATATTTTAGTAATCAAATGCTGTATTAAAGTATTACCACCAATTTAGTGTTACACATAGCACACTTTTCTTACTTAACAATGGCTATAGGTGAAGAATCCATGCCAAGTTTGACTCCTCTCTTTCAGTGTCCCTCAAGGGTGTAATGAAGGTTTTGGCCAAGTCCATGGACTTAACATTATACTCATCAATGAAGAATGTAATTTTGACACTTGTAACCTATTGAACCCAAGTCTAATTTTTTTCAGGTTGTTAGATAAAGTCACAGTGCAGTCTCCTCCATTGGGCATATCAAATAAGGGCTGTTTGCTTCTTCAAAGCCGATGAGGGAAAGAGGCTCCTAGCAAGATGGGTACAACAATCCTGAACAACACAGGAATAACACTGTTATCCCACAGCCTTTCTGGTTGCCTTTTGTGAGAGGTCATATCCATCCATCCAAGGCAACGAAGACTAGAACATGAGGACCCTGGAGAGTTCCCTAGATTTCTCTTTCCACAAAAGGAAACCATAGTTAGGAACATTTGGATTCCTTTGAATGTCTTAAAAATAAAAAGAATTATCAGAGAAGGAATGGCCTTAAGAAAGTGCTCATTTTGGCTGAATGATTCTGTCAAGGATATTAAATGCTTAATGTGGCTTGTAAGAAGTTTTGGAAAGCTCATTCTTACATCATCTTGCCAGAGTGATGTGACTTCCTTAAGATACTGTTGAGAGGTTTTCTAGACTACTCCTCAGTATTATCAAAGACATTCACTAGAAATGGAAGTCTTTGTTATAAACAAAGCCAAACAAACAAACAATGCAGAAAATTTTGCAAGCTGGGAAGCCACAACTGTGGAACAAAATAAGGAAAAAGTTCTGATTAAGGAAAGTGAGTAGCTAGTTTTCAGAAGGATTTCCTGCTTGGATTTCAACATTGTCCACTTCTGCAAATGAAGACTTCAAGGCTTCAGTTCCTGATTACTTGATACTGAGATACAATTATATGTTTCAGTTAACTAGTCAAGTCTGGATAGCACAATTAATCCTGAAATAACATGCTAGATTTGCTGTGTGGCTCTGCCAAGGACACAGTAGTCTTGGGATGCCTGCCCCTCTTTTTAGTGAACAATGCGATTCCATTCTGATTTCCTGTGCCATTAGATGCATGGGAGGCTTCTTGGAGCTACAGACTTTCATTAGACTTTCATTTCATATTTTTCCTGTTATGTGCTTCAAGAAGACAAATTCTCAAGAACTTGTCATTTATAAGAAAAAGGAGTCTGGATGGTCGAATTTATACCCTCTAGTATCATTATGTGTCTGTGAAATTTAGGCATTTTTTTGGAAAATTATACTGTTATTTATTATAGTTTAGAGAAGATAATATACATGCAATGATACAATGGTATAGGTGTGTGGTTACAATAGGGAAACTGCACGTATGTACTCATGGTGGCTGTGACAGTAGGCATATGACCTATGGCAGCTCAAACTAGACAAAATCACAATGTAAGTATAGAGTGAGTGGAGAATCTAAGAGTAAATGAGGTGTGGAAAAAAATATGAACAGAATGCAATGTATGAATTCCTCAAGAAACTAACATATATAAAATAACAGAAGCTAGTATCTATTTATAAGTGGTCTAAATGAGGTCTATAGTTCTGAGTCTGACAATTGGTATTCAATATTCCATATTCAGAAAATAATAATTGAGTTCATTAAATATTTATTGGAAGCCTAACTTATTTTTCTGGAAATTAAGAATGAAGGCTTGAAGTAAGACTAGTAGAGGGCCTAACCACTCATTTGATAATTATTCTGACCTTGGGCAATTATCTGTGCTTCAGTTTCATCATCTTTGAAAGTGAGGATAATAATATTATTCTTCAAATAGAGTTGTTTAAGGGATTAAACCAATTAATTACTACCACACGTTTACATGGTATGTCCAACATGTTTAATAAGTATTAGCTATTTTCATAATAACTCTATGCAAGAGAAATAGATTAAAGAGAAAGGCAAACTATGGCCTTTGAAAGTTAAATAAGATTTATGAAATGAAGACATTCTTTTGCATTTGAATATAATTAGACATTATGAATTATTGCTTTGAATTTCTGTTTTATCAGCTCTTTAATAATTTACAAAATATACAGAAAAGTAGCCAATTTCCATGTATGTCTAGATTACAGTGTTGTTTATTCTTAATGAGAACCTGGGATGGAATTAAAATGTAAGAAAAGAGGTGGTTTCGCACATTTTAAAAGTAACAGGGTTACAAATGGAGCCTTTGCTGCCCAGTATAATTAATACATTACCTCCTTTTGATCCAAAAGCAATGATCACTTTTGGTAAATAATCTCCCCCGCTAACATGTGTCAAACATTTCACATTAAATTGCTATCATTCGGATTACAGATGCCTGTAATTCGCAAGCCCTCCCTGGTGTTTTCCCAGCAGCAATACGCAACTAAATCAGAAAAGAACATGAGGATTTGGAAGGAGTAATTTGAATGTATTAGAAGACATTGTACAAAAGTCCTAGTTTACATTCATGTTCAGGCTTATGCTATGCTAATAAATCTCCCAGACCCCAAAAGTCTGTTTCCTTCCCTTTCTCCTTTGCTTTGTATGTGGGAATTATGGATGAAAAATTTTACATTGACTGATGGTGAGAGAGCTTCACAGTTAAACCTCGGATTGAAGGATAGTATCTTTCTAGAGCACTTTCCAAATCTTCAGTTTCCTAGAGCTTTTCTTTAACTTGTCCTTTGCATGGTACTTAATTGCTATGAGAGTACAGAGAGTATTGACAACAAAAACCTAGGACCTCACAAGTGCATTTGATAAGAACTGGTAAGCTATTAATGTCTTCCAGTAGATGTGATGCTATCTCCTTTCCTTACTGTTCCAGTCTGTTTTAGAGATAGAAACACAGCATTGTATAGTTTGTAAAACTCTGAAGTTAAACATTTAAGAATGATAAAGGTAGTCTTTAGTACAGCATGATCAAAAGAAGATGTGATCACTAACCCATGACTTCAGACAACAGAGACCTCTGCTAAGGATGAGATAATCAACTCAGAGTGTTCTCACCTTACATACCCTCTTCCCAATGCGGGGCACCTTAAATGCCCATTAAATTGATACATCTATTTGTTTTGTTATGTGAACACCCGAGTCTCAGTTACTGGACCAAGACATCCAACTGATTTCACATACCATTGAACAACAAATATACAGCATCATTTTCTCAAGCTATAAATTTTACAAACATACACAGAAATATACACATTCATGTGTATGTGCGCACACACACACATGTGCACACACTATTTGAAAGTACGTTGTACATGTCCAAATGAAAATAAGAGAGGAAATAAATTTGAGAATGATAACAGAAAACTTCTTCTTCAGAATACCTTAGCTTTAATATGGAGAAGTGATACAGGTTCAGTACATGCTGGATAGGATGAAATTAGAAGACATTGTACAAAAGTCCTAGTTTACATTCATGTTCAGGCTTGCGCTATGCTAATACATCTCCCACACTCCAACATGTGATCCAGTTATCTCAGGGCCTCGCTCATGGTATTTAGTGTCTTGATTCTCAGATTTTTTTCCTTAAAATTTTAATAATAGTGATGCATCTACCATAAAAAACACCATGAAAATTAAATTAATTGATAATTAAAGAGTAGCATCCTAATGATTAACAATTATTTAGTAGATAAAGTATGTATATATATATATATATATATATATATATATATATATATGAAAAAACAATAATGAGAGGAGACTATATTTACTCAAGGCCTGTGATAAATAAAATATATGCAATTTATTCGAAAGAGAAAAATCCTTCAAATCACAACTTATTTTTATGCCACTACTAAAAATTAAAATATAACAACATTTTGTTCGTGTCAATGCAGATACTTTATTTGAATCATCATAGTTGAAGCTATAATCTATATTTGACAGAAAATATCACATGCCTATGGAAATGGCCTCAGTTGCACTGATTAGGTGTAAGCTTGCTTATGAGAACTTAATGCTTCAGGTTTTGTTAAAGTCACACACTCATTCAATGGTAGTAATTGCTGGGCTTTGCATGCAGGCCCTTTCCAGAGAGCCATATTTGCCACCTGCCAGGACATGCATGTAGAAAGAGATTTTTACAATTAGTCCTTTCAGGAGAAATTCTATTATTAAAATCTTTCTAATCAATTTGCATCTATTTTATCTCATGAATATCATAATTTTCCAAGGTCTTTTACAATGATGAAAAGACATTGTCTATCTCTGCTTTTATTAAAACAAACGAACAAAAAACTCCACAAAAACTAAAACCATAGGGTAGAATGTACAATGTGATACATTAGGCAAATATATTGTTATTCCCTTAAGATTTAGGTTGAGTATATTGAGGGATACACTTAAATTTTATTTAAATGTAGATCCTTCTATGTGTACAGCTAATTTTTATTGAGCTCCGTGGGGCAATAATGAATGTTCTTAGGGGTACGTGACTAATAACAAATTAATTCTGTGAAGAAGGTGACAGTGAAGTTCTAGGTGTTAGCTTTGTCTGTTAACTTTGCAGTGATAAGTTTCACTGAATTTGGAGCATGTTGGTCTACTCCTGAGTACTTTTTAATTTGAAATATTGTCTCATGAATTTGCCCAGGACATCTTAGAATTTACTCTGCTTCCAGGAGAATTTGAACTGATTATTTTCCTGCCTTGAAATTCACGCTGCATCTCAAACAGCTGCACAAGGAAGTCCAGAACATTCCTAGATTTACACATAAAACAGTGAAGGCATTGAAGAGATTAGCTATCTAATAATATCTTACTTGCTATAGTAGTTGGTTAGAGTTTGAATGCTTGTAGTCTTGTTCTAAACATTGTCTCTGTTTGTTAAGCGAAAATTATCCCACCATTCAAGAAAACACTTAGCAATGTCTTTACATTTCTTATTTACTAATTTTGTTTTTGTTTGGGTGAAGTAATTTGTGGTGCTGTACCAATTACTTTTCTATTACTGTTAAGAAACATCATGTCCAAAGCAACTTACAGGAAGAAGTGTTTATTTGGTCTTACAGTTCAGAAGGATAACAGGATCTGGCATAGTGGATGGGATAGCCAGTTGAGGGCTCACATCTTGAACCAAAACGTGAGGCAGTGAAATGGTTTGAGTCTCTAACCTCTCAAAGCCCAGTTCCAGTGACATCCTTCATTCAGGAAGACCATGTCTCTCAAACCTCCCATACAGTGCCATCAATTGGGAAAATTGATAAAAAATGTCAAAGACTGTGGGAGGCAGGTGCGGAAAGAGAGAGTAATGTCTGCTTATTTGTTTTCTAAATAAATAAATAATAAATAATAAATAAATAATAAGATTAGGGCTTGGCAACAGGGAATTAGTAGATAACCAAAACTGACAATTATATGTTCTATTGAATGGAAACATGGCTCAGTTTTACCCTGAAAGTTATTTTTCTGCTTTAGCAGACATTTTTTATTGATAGTAAAGTTGATTCTTTGAGAAATTCTTCTTCCATTTTCTATTCTCTCTACCATGACACATGTCAATGTGTCTCATCACAATGATTGTAGAGCAAGGATTGTAGTTCTCAACTGTGGGTCATCATCTCCTTTGGCAAACCAAATATATTTACATTATGATTCATAACAGTAGCAAAATTATAGTTATAAAGTTGTAATAAAATGATTTTATTGGAGGTCAACAATAATATGAGAAGGTGTATTAAAATGTTGCAGTATTTGGAAGGTTGAGAACCACTGCAGGCTAGAAGAGGACACTGAATGCCGTGGAGCTGGAGTTACAGTGGTAGTGTGCTCTGTGGTATAAGTTATACGAACTGAATGCCGGTGCTGTTCAAAAGCAGCAAACATTTAACTACAATCCATCTCTATCATAGAATATCTTTTCAAAAGACAAAAAAATTGTCAAAGCAAAATGAAATGAATCAAAAAGGCCACAAAAATGCTGGTGAGTTTGTTTTGTTTTAGCTGATATTTTTGTGTTTGTGTGTGTTTCTATTTCTTTCTTTCTTTCTTTCTTTCTTTCTTTCTTTCTTTCTTTCTCTCTTTTTTCTTTCTTTTTCCTTTCTCCCCCCCTCTCTCTTGTCTTCCCTTCCTTATTTCTTAAAGAAAGAGAGAAATAACATGGATATGGAAGTGGGAGGATCTGAGAGATGCTAGTGGAGGGGAAAACATGAACCAAATATATTGTGAGAAAAAAAACCTTCTTCAATAAGAAGTATAATGAAGCAAAAATGAGGAATCATGAATCTATTAAAGTAGTTATATGATAAAGATTTCATTTAAACTACTTCTAAAGGCAGGAACCAATAACATGCTCAGAAAAGTTCAAATAACAAGGTCACATTGTACAGATGTGGCATCAGCTTTAGGAAGTATAACCTGGTAGAAGAAGCAGATCATCGGGTTATTTGGTGGTAGAGATGCCTTTAGGATGTCATTTTGTATGATGTTACCCAGATATCTCTTTAGTTTTGAAGTCTTCTTCTTCACTCCTGAAATTTGCAGCCACCACTGTCATCTGTACCATGAGGAGACATAGAGACAAGGAAAGGCTTCCAATCTGCACTATGATTATTTCAATATTTCAGCCTCCAGATCTGTAAGCTGAAGAAGACTCCTCACTTTATAAAGTTAGCCACTTCAGGGACTTCTCTGGAGTAATATAAAGTTGACAAATAAAGTACTATGTAATCATAGGAGCAAACTGGCACTTCATGAATATAGCTGGATTTGCTACTTTGTGGGTTCTTCTTTTTCCAATACTTTATCACCCTAGCTTAAACCCCCACCACTAGATATACTAGATATGAGAGAAGGACTAGAGGAGGAAGAGAGAAAGCTCTCTAAATCTAATTTCTTTCTTCTTATTTCCTCTTTGCTTATAGCTATAAGCTATTTTTAATAGCTTGTCTTGCTATTTTGTGGGTTCTTCTTTTCCCTACCATTTACCCTGCCATGTTCACCCCATTACTAGATAGGAGAGAGAAGAGAGAGAGAGAGAGAGAGAGAGAGAGAGAGAGAGAGAGAGAGAGAGAAGAAGAAGAAGAAGAAGAAGAAGAAGAAGAGAAGAAGAAGAAGGGAGGAGGGGAGAGAGGGAGAGAGAATGTCTTTGATTTTGTTTTTGTTTTTGTTTTGAGCATAACTACCAACAAACAGTAACCAACCTCTCTGAATGACCAACAACCACCTACACTGACTCTTGGGCCCTTTTATTCATATACAGAATTCAAAACGTCAAAAGTCATAGAAACCATCTCCAGCTGACAAAATCATGCTCTGCTGGAACATTAGTTAAATCATCGTCAGCTGCTTTGAAGCAGTCCATATCCCCACACCTATGATTAAAACAGAACCTATGCTTATAATATTGTTGTGGTTTTTAAAGAAAGCAAAATTCCAAAATTCTCACTATACATGAGCTACTCCTTATTCATCTTCCTTTCTTTTCATTTTGTTCCCTCACTCCCTGCCCTTCTTTCTTTATTTCTGATCTTCTAGAAACACTCATTCTTAAGTCCTTAGAAAGAATTGAACAGAGTGAATGTATCTCAAAGTTCTGGAAAGGCCATAATAGCACAGAGGAGAGAGTCAAGAAAAGTACTCCGAGAGGCATGACTCACTGACAGAAGAGAGGACGTCTGCGTTGAGCGATGGTCTGGTGCGGCCCGAGGGGGGGTAGTAAGGTTGATTACACTAAAGAGAAGGAAATATTTTCATATCAGGTGAGGAGACCATTATCATGGAGCATAAGTTGACAGAACAGACAAGCTATATCTTAGATATTTCATATTAATCGAAGCAACAAATCAATTTAAAACTTTGGAATACAATTTTCTGAAAAAGAATGAGAACACAAATAGTGAAAACTAAAAAGTTTCTCCCAAATGCTGGGAAACTGTCAAGAGGGCACAGAAGGAATTGAAATTGGTCAACTCTGAGACAAAACAGCATCGAAATCACAACTATAAAACCAATAAAGCAAAACAAAAATCCAAAACCCAAAACAGGAAATGATTGGAAATAACTGAATAAAACAGAAAACCATGAATCCGTTTAAATATAGATAGATGACTAGTTGAAGTATGAGGTTTTGTTATATATAAAAAATTTTACTTTCCAACAAAATAATTAGCAGCTATGAAATAAAAAGGACTTAGTGTTACAATGGAGACAGTTGAACTCTGGAGAGATAGCTAAGTAGGTAATGTATTTGTTGTGCAAGGATAAAAACCTTATTTCAGATTCCTAACTTGTATAAAGACTGACACAGAAGCATGCATGTCTAAAATCTCAGTATTCATAGAGGAAGATGGGAGTGGACACAGAAGAATCTTCAAAGCTCATTAGTCATCTAGTCTGAGGTACATAACAATGATCAAAAGACTCTGCCTCTAGTAAGGTGGATGATGAAGAGAGACACCCAAGGCTGTCCTCTGATCTCCATATTCACACCTGTTCCCACAAAGGTGAACACACACACACACATGCACACACATACAGACACAAGACACACAAATTAAAAAGATATAATCCGAATCTAAAAGTCCAAATTAACAAACAGAATGAAAACAATAGGAGTGACAAGCCAGCTGAAGATGCACAGGAAGTACCCCTCAATCATTTTAGAATCATCATCTAAGTATGGTCACGAGATGCTGCTGCACAAACTCTAAGGGACAGTTCTGAAGGTAGCTTGCCTATGATCTCAAAAGTGACAAGTCATAAATTAAATAGACAGAGAAGCTGCCCCAAGCCACAGACATTAAAGAGACACCAGAGAGAGTGTGCTTGGTGACTGTGAATGAGGTCCTCTGACAGCAAAGGATATTGAAGAAGCAGTCAGTGAACTTTGAATGCGATTTGATGACCAGATGGAAGAAATGTATCAATTATAATTTCTTGATTGCATTGTGTCAGGGTAGGGGGTTATCTTTGTTTAAAGGCTGCTGGGTAGTAGTAGAAAGACAAGTCAGAAACTTACATTGAGATGGTTCGGGAAAAAGTTTTCTATTTGTATAATTATGATTTTTATTTTAATGTTCTTCCAAAATTATTTTGGTACCAGGGATCAAAACCTGTCCTTCATGGTACAGCTGTTCTCTATCACTGTACTATAGCCTTATATGCTCTTCCATTTGTTTTTAGGAATGCTGGTTTTGTTTTTGCTTTTAGATAGTGTCTGATTCCCAAGGGACCTGAAACTAGCTGTATAACACAATTTAGTCTTAAAATTGCATGGCTCTGTCTGCCTGTATCCCCAAGTGCTGGATCAAATAGGTGTGCCAGTATAGATAACTATATGTATGTATACATATTATTATGTATATGTATGTGTTATTCACAGGAGTGCATGTCTGCCAAGACCAAAGGCAATGGATCCTTGGGAGCTAGAGTTTCAGGACAACTCAGAAACGCTCAAAGTAGTTTGGGAATTGAATTGTTGAGACACTTCTCTTGCCCATGCTCCAACAGACAAACAAACAAATAACAAAGTTTCAAGTTACGTGCTCTTCCCAGAATACAACATATTTTATTATCATCTCTGATTACAGGCTCTAAAGAGAGTCATTTCTTTGCTAATAATTGTATTCGAATGAATGTCACAGATCTTTTACTTTTGGTAAACTTTCATATATGTTATGTCATAGATTTTGCTCCCTAGAGAATACTCATGTAACTCTATTATTTCTCTGCTCACTGTATATCTTACTGTGATCTATGTACACACTGCACCTTGAGACCTGAGGATAATATGGAAAATCAATTGTTTAGAAAATGGAATGCAACCCCTGAGCATACACCATTCCCGCATTAGGTTTCAAATGTGCTGACTTAATTCTATTTTAGAGTAAAATCTGATAAAGCTAAAATTCTATTAATAATACCAAAGTTAACTGAGCCTCCAAAGTGATTAGCCACAAAGAAATTTTAATTAGTTTGATCAAATCTGCCTTTTAAGCAGTTGGGAATTTGGAGATGCAAGAAAATGTTGTCTTTAAGCTGCTTTGTCTAAGAGGAACGCAGGAGCAGTTTCCTGCCAGGAAAACACAATTTGTATGCAACTGTGTTCCTCCACAGCTATCTCCATCTTCTTGTGTGTGTGTGTGTGTGTTTGCAGGGTGGGCGCTGCTCAGGATTACAGTTCAGCTAAGGTAGACAGGTTACTGAAATGTGAATAGTGGTATTAAGGCAAACAATTTGGATTATTAATACTTTATTTTATGTAAGCCTCATAAAACAATGGGTATTGCATAGGCAGTCTGTGCTGGAAAGGCACAGGCTTATCGCGTTTCCATGGATCAGTGTGAGTTTCCTTTTGTAAGCAGGGTTCTGACTAGGATTGGGAGCCAAGTTCTTTTCTAACTGTGTCTATGTGGAGACTTCATTTCAGACACCTTGGGCTGGAGCAGCATGTAAATTGTCAGGAAAAAAATATTGCTAGCCCGAAGCAACCAATAGAGCCAGTTGTACAGCCAAATGTGCAGATTTGGCAAACCAGCTGTTTTCTCTGCTCGAGAAATGATCGTGCTGTGTTCCTGCTAAAGCAAATTCAGCTAACATCATATCCGAGCTTACACTGCAATACAACCGGAGGCTTTTGTAGAAGCTTAAACAAAGGCCATTCAGTCTTTTGTGTGGTCTTTTGATAATCATTTCTTCACCTGTTCCTTATGCACAAGTTCCAAATATTGAGAACAAGAAAACACCAAGCCAACTCCCATGTCCTTGCATCTAACTATTTTAAAATGGAGAGAAAAAGAGAAGAATGAGCAGGTAATAAAAATAGTATGTCATTTATGATGTTTTCCAAATACCAGGTTCGCAAGTACAGAACCCCAATGTATTTAGTTCACTACTTTTGCTTTCACCAGTATGTAGAGAGGTGCCTAACAAATACCTCTCTTTTAAAGTGTTCATGTATATGGTACAAAGAACCAATTAGTTCTTTGATAGGTTAAAGGGATTACTCTCAACTTGGGAAAGGCTTACCAATCAATGCTGGGACTCTAGGAAAGGAGAAGGGAAATCCTCTGTCCTTACTACTCCTTGACAAAATGGCTTTCAAGTTCATCTCCCAGTCATGTCAAAAGACAGTCCAAACCAAGTGCCTCTTATATTATCATTAATTCTTCTTTCTCCATTAATTTTGCATTGTGTCAAAATGGTAAGCTGTAAAGGAAATATAACCCCCAAGGGACAATATTCCTGTCTCAAAGGTTATATTGAGTCTATTAGTCTGTCTTGTGTTGCTATAACAAAAGACCTGAGGCTGAATGATGCATAAAAAAATAGGAATATTTGGCTCATGACTGTCTTGTCTTTAGGGTAAAAGTATCTTAATGAGGGATTACTCTAGCTGCATCACAACATGACAGGGAAGTAGAACAAGAACTGGCCATATATAAAAAGGATCTATGTCCTTAGAGTGTCACTTTGACAATCTGTTATTGAGAATAAGGTCACTTGCATCAAACCAAAACTTATCTAAGATTAACATTAATCCATGACCAACTATTATTCATCTTTGAAAGATTGTAAGAGATAAATTGCATCCAGAGTGTAATATTAGAGGTAACTGAAGACTAAACAAATGCTGATTTATTCATTTACTTATTTGTTTGTTTGTTTGTTTATTATAGAGTATATAGGTACTTGTGAATGATGTGTGCCTGTAAAAATGTGTGTGTGTGTGTGTGTGTGTGTGTTTAAGACCAGAGGTTAACATGGCGTGTCTTTCTCAATTTTCTCTATGTTACTTTTTGAAATAGGGTCATTCTTGATTCTTGGGTTTTACTAATTCATTTAGGATCGTTGGCCATTGAGTCCCAGGAATCCTCCTATCTCTGTCTCACCAGCATTGGTATTACAGACACACACACAGCCATACCCAGTCTCTTTACCTAGGCGATGGGAATCTGAACTCAGGTCTGGATTCTTCTCCCCAGGACCCTTAAAATAACTATAAAATTTGTAGTCAGGTATGCATATTTTGACATAGGTGGTCTAGTACTTAAAGAAAAACAGACAGTTATGAAATCGGTGTCCAGTGAAGAACCAGATAAAAGATGGAAAATCTAGTGATGCTGCCTGAGGATTAAAGCCCTTAGGTGTACTGGGGATGGTGACTGTTTCTGTATGTGAATCTTTGACCTGTGCTCACTGCCCTGCTCTTTGTCTTCTGCCTGCCTGGAATCTTACCAATAAAACCTCGTTTTGTGACATTACCATTGCACTGGGCTGTTTCCTACACATGGCCTCATTAATCTTTTATAAAATATGCTGGCAGCTAAATATTTCTGTTCCTGCAATACACAAAATGAAATAAGGAATGCGAGTGCTTAAGAGGTAACTGTTTTGTTTAGTGAGAATCAGACTCAGATTAGTCTGTGCCCTGTGATTTTTCAATACTAAACAAGTGATATGGAAAAGTGACCCATTTTGTTCTAGTTGTCTTAATACCAAAGATTGTCTTAATAACAACAATCAGTGTATGTATGTTTCCAGTTTCTCAACCTAAGTAGTCTTTTTTGACTACGCCCCTTGTGACTACTGAGCACTAAGCTGGTTAAGTCATAGCTGCTCTTTTGCTGGACATAAGAATCACAGGTGAACAAGTTAAATGTAAATTTCTGGCTTTCAAGAAGTTCTGCTAAGTGAGAACTGTAGTGTGCACAATGCATTAAGTGAACCTTTTACTAAAATAACCAGTTAATTCTGATGCAAGTGCATCATGCATGCATGTGTAGACAAATTCACTGGACTACTTCAGTAGTCCTCAGAGTTACTCACAATGAGAGAAGAGTCCTGCTCTGCCTGGGATATATTAAACAGCCCAGGGACAAATATGTTACATCCACTTAAGGCCAACGTTAATGCAGTGTGTGCCTAAAATCATAATACACAGAAGGAGCTGGAAGAGGAGACAAGAGTTTGAGGATAATCTGTTCTACAAGCTAGACTTTGTCTCAAAACAACAAACAAACAGGATTTAGAATGCATGAAATCAGTATTTATTTCTTTCCTTTTTATATTGGATTAAGAAAGCAAGATAGGTGTCATTTTGTAGGCCAGATTAGCCTTAGAGTATATATGTGGTGAAAGATGATCTTGAACATCTCCACATTTAAGTGCTGGGGTTATAGATGTGTACCACCACTATGACTATTTTAAATGATTATATCTACACTTACTTACTGAATAACTACTGTGAGTCAGATGCTAGCAACAGGATTAAAATGGGGAGCAACACAGACCAAGCACCTGCTTACATAGAGCTTAAATATGGTCATGAAACCAAACCTAAACAAAAAATGTCAAGGAAACTGACAAACATGATGTAGAACACTTTACAAGGAGAGACTCTTTTGATTGAGTTGTTAGAAAAAAAAAACAGAACAAAACAATTCGAAGCAAAACAAAGACCTTGTTGGAAGAGGTGTCACTGAGGTAGAGTTCAATACAAGAATTCAGTCAAAGAAAAGGGCAGAAAGAGTAGCAGAGGGATACAAGTTTGGAAATGTGCTTCCCATTTATCGTGGTGTGTTTGAGAAGAACACCAGGAGAGAGGAAAGAGAAAGACAAAAGAAAGGGTGTAGGGGGATGGGGAGGAGGCAAAAGAGAAGGAAAGAAAGAGGGGTAGGGGAGAGGAGGGGAGAGAGAGAGAGAGAGAGAGAGAGAGAGAGAGAGAGAGAGAGAGAGAGAGAGAATGGAATAAAGTCAGACGTAATGCAGCTACAAGATTACAGTTATCTAAATGTAAAGGACAGTGGAGAATTCAAAGCAGAGTAGCGAAGAGTCTATCTAACCTTGCTGTTCTCTAGAATAAATTACAAAAGGGTTTACTGTGCTGGCCAGTACTGTAGCACTGTATGTTCTCGTCCTGTTCCAGAAGGTTGTGACTTTATTTTTCTCTGTTTTTTTTGTCACTATTATTATTATTACGTTGGTCCATTTTCTTTCACAGATGTAAGATGTAACACAAAGCCATCCTATATTGTTCTTGGCTTTGTTCTAATGCATCTAGAAATCCAGTTCCTCATTTATAGAAATTGGGGATTTTTGTGTTGTGTATGCAGTCCGTAAGTCTATGACTATTAACTATGATAACTGCCTTGCTGAGATTAATCCAGTCAGAATTGCTGCCTGAATGTTTCTATGTGAACAAAACTACTATTGACTTTCTCTGACCCGTGGGGATGTGATCTTTGGAAGTTTTTTTTTTTTTTTTTTTTTTTTTTTGTTTTGATGAGTTTGCTCTGCACACCTGGGGCAGCCACACCAGGTTGTGAGACTAGCTTCCCCAAACATCAAGGTTGATAATATGCACCTGGCTTCTTTGAGAGTCCTGAGTTTCAAGTGTCACAGTCAGTGGCATAACAGAAAATAAAGATGTGACCAGAGCCAATGGATGCTTCAGAGCCAGAGATTCATCTGGACATCCTCTGACAGAAAAATTCCAGCGAATATTCCTGTAATTTCCTGTTAGAAAGTAGGTCATGTATGGCAGAGGATAAAGGATTCAGAGCCTAACTCAGAAGCTGGCTCGATGCCTATGATTCCTGACTTTAACTTGGTAATGAACCTGAGCCATATGCACAGCTCACTATTAGGTCTTATGGGGCTTTCTGGCAACTTACTGATGTTCGGACTATTGGAAAAATTCCCAACACTTATTTCAGCTGCCAGAAAAAGCATCACCTCTATGTTTGTAGATTGAGTTTATTCCTCCTTTGGTAACTTTCTCGCTGTGTTGTTTATTCTTTCTGCTACTTTATCATTAGCTTCATGTTTTATATAGAGACATGAAGGAGATGCACACTACACATACATTAAATGTATTTATCTGTGTTATTCAGATTGGAATTTATATTCCGTGAGGGAAGAATCTGACTGATTTTCATTCTTGGTGCCTAATGAGGATACTCTAAAGCCCTAGAATTTCCAAATAGGTTCTTTCATGTTCTTGAGTCCTTTGGATGACACTGGAGTTTATGTACAACAGGTGACTCATTTTGAGGAATGATGTGCAGAAAGCTCATGCCTGATATCAGAGAGTTGAGATATTGAATGTGATGAAGGGTAGAAGAGCTGGAGATGCACCATAGCTTTATAAGCAAGGAAGCAATCAATCATGTCCACGTAAGTCCTTGAAAACCAACATTTGGTAGAATTCCTTAGCTGATGAACAGACTGATGTGACTGGAGGGTGCAGTGCTCTGATTCTAAAAGGTGATGCCATTTCAGTCCTCCTAACTGTACCCCACTGTTCCTTCATTCAGCTGGTTTTGTATATTTGTTATATATTTTTAGTCAGACATATGGCACTTTACTGAATTCCATGATTTATTCTAAAAGGTGGGTGTCAGGAAGTTATTGGTTTCATAATCAGATTTTCAAACATGCATGTGGAGATTCTTCACATCTCATTTGCTTTGAACTTGGAGACTCTTATTGGAAGACTGGTCCTTTTAACCTTAGGGGAGTTTGATGATAGACCCTGGCGGTTAATTCTAGAATCGATTACAGAAACCAGGATGCAAATACAGCAGGCAAAGTCAGAAAAATTCATTCTGAATTCTTCCAAGAAACAGTCCAAGTGACACACATAAATCCATGATGAGATTTAGTATGGGTTTGGCTGGTGTGATTTACAGATAGATACTGAAATGTCTGCAGGTGTGCAGGCTGAAAGCTGGAGAACAACAAAAGCAATAGTATCACTCAGTCTGAGTCCAATTCCTGAGAAAAGGATAGCTGAATCAATGCCACAGCTTCCATGGCAAGGTCAAAAGCACGAGAATCAAGACTGCGGGCCATTGGATTAAGACAGGGAGATTTGTTCCCTTTAGATCCTTGGTCGAATGAATCCTGCCTGCCCTCCTTGGTGAATGTGAATGTTCTGTGTTCCATAGTCTAGTCATTAAAATGCTGACCTCTTCCAGGAATATCCTCACAGACACTTCCAGAAATAAGGTCTCTAACTCTCTGGGCATATCTTAACTTAATGAAGCTGACATAAAACTAACCATAACAGTCTGACTGCATGAAAGACACATATCTTCTAAGTCATGGTAGATAACAGCGAATATTTCCACATTAGTATTTTTAAAAATTCCTTTGAGAACAATAAACAATGAGGTCTGAATTGGCCTCATAGGTAGAAGAGATTTATAGCTAGAGATCTTTATTTTTTATTTGAATGCAATTGCTAAATCATTTTGTTGTATATTAATGTATTAAATTGTGTGTGTGTGTGAGAGAGAGAGACAGACAGACAGACAGACAGAGACAGAGATAGAGAAAGACAGAGACAGACACAGAGACAGAGAGACAAAGAGACAAAGACAGAGACAGACAGAGATAGAGATGTTAAAATGGTGCTGTGAATATTTGTGTTTAATTAAAATTGGATTTCTTTTGCTAGCTTAACACCCCCCTTCTCATTTTTCTCTACTTCTCCCATCTTATCACAGCCTGGGTTGGTCTAGAATTTGTTAGGTAGCCTAGGCTGAGTTTAAACTCATGATCTTCTTGCCTGAGCTTGGTATCTATGTACTACAGGTTGGCTTCAAAGTATCTTGTAGAGCATGTATTATGAGAAGACAATTTCTCAGTGATGGAGAATGTTCTTCTTTGATACCTAATTGGGAAATGTAATGCTCTCAGAGGATAACCAAATTAGATCAGAAGAGGTGCTATAGTCATAGGCACACTGTATAAATAGATTTGTCTGCATTCCCATATTTATTCTTTCCCCAATCTCCATTGCTCCACATCCAAGTGAAAACAAAGGCACTTTGGAGCTAGGCTTAGGGATTTTAGAAGCCATTTTATCAAATCATTAGTGCTGCACTGAAAATGAAAGGATGGGTGTTAGATACATGAGGTTTTGGCAAGAGGAAGGAATTTGGGATTAACAAACATGAATAGGAAAAGAGCAGTCAATTATGAGTGATATCCAGGGAAAGACCCTAACCATTATCTGAAATAAGTTCTCTTTGTATTGGAAGACAATTCTTTCATGAACAAAAACTTGAATTCTGTGGAATTCTACTTGCCCTGATTTCTTCTATCTTTGTTGCTTCAACTCATTTGCATGATTAGTTCAGAGAACAATTTATCATCCCTCTTTTACACATCTGATGTTCTAAAGGTCACCTGGCAAGTCATAGATGACATTGGCCATATCCTCTGGGGTGCTTTCTAATCGCTGCACTTCCTCCCCAATGCTTTGGGTGTCTGGCACATTTGTAATTGACAGCAGGATAACAATGCAATCTGGCTGGTTTCCAAAGTCATTCGCAAAAGAGATGGGGTGGTGTGAGGTAGCTAAATTGCCCACATCCATTCCCCAGTCCTCAGAATGGCAGACTTTGGTAGCAGGAAGGGCATATAAGATTGGAAATAAAGAAATTATCTTATTGACATCACTGTTGGTCTATGTAATTTAAAGAAAAAAAGACACATACAATTTACTTGGAACTGGATAAGCAGACTGTGTGTAGAAATAGACACAGATGCTTTGGAAACTCTATGGATATCTTTAGAAATTCCTAGCCAGCTTCTACTTTGATACCCCTTTTTTTTTCACTAGCATGCTATACACAGGGAACTTTGCTTGCAGATAAAAGCCGTGGGAGACTCCCTGATTTCTGAGTATTGTTTAACTGTACTGATCTAGGTAAAAGTGCCTGTCTCCAAGATGATGTAGCTACTCCAGTATGGAGAGAATTACCCCAATCATGACTACAATAAACTGGGAAGTACAGAATAATGCTTCTCTTCCTTTAAAATGTGGACGAAATAAGAAATGATTATATTTCTTCCGTCGTGGGTGTTATCAGGGTATTTAAATGATGTATCATATGCAGATGTCTATAAATCTGTTGACAAACTTGTATTTATTGATCTGCTAAATC
Organism: Mastomys natalensis; assembly: GCA_021653895.1. Taxonomy (NCBI): domain Eukaryota; kingdom Metazoa; phylum Chordata; class Mammalia; order Rodentia; family Muridae; genus Mastomys; species Mastomys natalensis. The sequence goes on along the minus strand of JAJTUV010001006.1, from coordinate 135,379 downwards.
CTATATAAATATCATGCCTTAATGCCAAGAACTTTTGTGGTTTTATATAAATGCAAGGAGTTATGATCCTGAAATAATACTCCCCAAAGAGAACAGCAGGATTCTTCTAACTGCTAAAAGCAAAGGCAAGTGTACCAATTTGATTATCATCTTGCTTAATCTGATAAATGGCATGATCTTGCCAAATTAAAGAAGCACATTTTTGTTTCAATTTTTATCCTAAATGTGATAGATTGCTTAGGTGGTACCAATTATTCATCCCTCTTGGGGGGAGGCATTCTGAGATGGGTGGCCTTTGCCATATCTCTTCATGATGATTCTGATTAGAGCTACCACTTAGTTTAACCAGTATAGTTACTGTTGATGTGTGCTACAACCTCCAAAAGAATTTTGCCATTTTTTGGTGCTGTTGTCTTTCAGTTACTACCAAGAGAAAGTCATTTTTCCAGGTTACAGGAGACAGGTGAGGAGATATCTAAAAGATAAAGTTAAAGGCATCTGTTTGATGCTCTAGGCATGGACCTCGGGCATGTCTCAACAGTGTTGAGTCCTGTTTCCCATGAGTATGCAGTGACCTGGATCTCGGCACACATAAAAACTGATCCTTAGCTCTGAAAGTGACTGAGAAAAGAAGTAAGTATGGTGGTAAGAGATTTGAACATTGCTCTGCTTTTTCCCCGATTCAAAAATTATCTTGAGCTGAGAGTAAGAGTATTACAGAGAAGCCTAGGGATTAGAAAGTTCCATAAAGCTGGAAATATTAGTGACATCTGCACTTGTAAGAAATGTCTCAGTGCCAACTACAAAGTTTTAAACTTTGCAATCTAACACGGCCTTCTAGAGATAGAACAAAGCAATGTACTGAAGAAAGAAGGAATCCTTTCAGAAGAGTACCTGAAACCCACCAGAATTCAAGGTAGACATGGATATTCATTATATTCTTCAGAGGGGTATGCTTTGCTTTTTATTTCTTATATTTTATTTCTATTTTTTACATGCAGATAGGCATCTTATTTTTTTACTGAGATCTTTGGAGACACATTCAGAGATGGAAACCACTAGAATTACGTGGGCATACTGTTATCAATTTCTACAGATTCAGCTGAGGCAGCTCCCATGGAAGGATTTTCATAATCGGGCTCCAGAAGGAGCATGCACACTGACATATAATATGCATGCACTAAAAATTGACGGTAACAATTTCATTGTGCACGAGTTTTAACTGGTACCTCAACCCTGAAGATTCTTGGCAGTTTAATCTAACAGAGGTCTCTTGCCTAGGTCTCAGAGTTCTATATTCAACTGGACATCTGTATATCTGCACATGACTGCCCCAAGACACCTCAAATTAATATAAGTAAATCTAAATACATCCTATCCCCCTTTCATGTTTTCTTCTTGAGTTCGCTGTCTCAGTTAATGACATCGCAATCCATCTAGTTACTTAAACTATCATCTTTGATACAGCTTGATTCATTTTCTGTCTACGTTTTTCACTCTTCATTTGCACAATGGCCTGTCAATTTAACCCCAAAAGTGCTTTTAAATGAGTGTCCTCATTTATAACCTCTATTTTCCTAAGATATCCCCCACTGAAATGTAACTCCTCTAGGGAATATGTCTCCCAAATGCTTAAGTAAAAGATAGCCAGGCCAATGACACCAGTAAGATGTCGTCTCAGACTGGACTTGCTAAGATATCAATATCTTAGCCTGCTCTTGAGCCTAACAAGTACAGGAAGGATTCCCAGACTAATTATCCAGGATCTTGTTTTTTTCTTCATTCTGCTCTAGTTTTATAAACTGCAGTAAGTTTCTCAACATGCCTGAACCTCAGTTCCTTCCTCACAAAAGTGAGACTAACAAGCATCCTGCCTATCTCAAAAGGCCTCTGTGACTGTAAAGGATTTAGTACAGTGAACCACATAAGGTATTTTCCAATACAGAATGAGCAGACTATGCATGCTTCCCAGACGCCATCTTTTTGCCTTGGTTACTTAGATGCACATGTTTCTGCCCTACAGTAAAATGTGGCTGTTTCTTGCTAACTTGTCTTTTCTTAAGTTTCTTCCTTTTGTCTTCGTTTTGTGGGATACACTAGATTGACTCTAAAGCAGTTTTTTTGTTGTTGTTTGTTTTGTTTTGTTTTTTTGTTTTATTATGGAAATGGCAGAGGCTATCCACATGGGCAGTAGAAACTCAGGTATGCCATGGACCTTGTTTAAAATGACTGGAGTAGTGAAGAAGTTACCAAATGAAAATAGAAGCTGCAAGACTGGAAAGACAGCTCAGTGTTTAAGAGCACTTGGCTGCTCTTCCAGAGAACCTGAGTTCAATTCCAGGACCCACACGACTTTAATCCAGCTCCAAGTGATTTGATACCCTCACACAGACATGCATGCAGACCAAACATCAATGTCCATAAAAGTAAGTAAGTCATTTTTTTTTAAATAGAGGCTGCTTTGAAACAAAAACATTTGTTAGCAGGACTTGATGCAGAGGTTGTTATTAACTATTTGCTGATGACATTCCTTTTTTTTTCTTTTTTTGTTGGATATTTTATTTATTTACATTTCAGATGCCATCCCCTTTCCTAAAAAATCCCTATCCCATCCCCCTCCTCCTTTATGCTTTTATACTATTTTAACTACATGCAAGTATTGAGGTCAGTTCTAGGATTAGGAACTAACAATACAATAGATGCAAATAGTCAAGAAACAATCAGACCACTGGAATACTTTAAATTACTCACAATTTTTTTCAGTTTTGTTTTGTGTATGTGTGATGCAGAAAGCATGGGTTTGAGGAGATACATGTGCATGCTTCCAAGGGGAGCCAGAAGAAGATGGTTGCTATCTTCCTCAATCTTTATTTATTAAATTGTTTATTTAACTATGTATGTATGTATGTATGTATGTATGTATGTATGTATGTATGTATGTACTGAGACAGTGTTTATTACAGAATCTGGAGATTAGAGATTCCATAACACTGGCTGCTATTGAGACCCAGAAATGTTCCTGTCCCTATCTTTCAGCTGTGGAGTAACAAGTATATGCCACCATGCCTGGCTTTTTTAATCTGTGTGCTGCAGAATGAACTCAGGTCTGTATGACTGACTGGGCTAATGTTAGCACAGTATTATTACACATTTCAATGTATATAGTGTATGCTGAAATAACTGCAAAAAGGATCTCTTTATATTCATCCTGCTTTGCTCACCTAGAAGAACAAAGACCTTTGATCAGGCATGATTCCTCTCTACCTCTCCTATCCAGAGTATATGATACCCCACAAGCCTTCTGTCACTTAGGGTTCTTCTCATTGCTTCATCCACAGGTTCTCCTCCTAACTATTTTATTGTCAGTTTGATACAACAAAGAGTCACCTGGGAAGAGGTCATGTAAATTAATGAATTTTCCAAATCACATTAGTCTATGGCCATGTCTGTGAGAGATTTATCTTGACTGACAAATGATGTGGGGGGAACCATCCTATTGTAAGTGGTACTTTCCATTGACGGGTGGGTAGCATTGATGTATATGAATGCTAGCTGAGTATGAGCAATTGAGTAAGCCAGTGACCAGGATTCTTCCATTGTTTCTGCTTCAGTTCCTGCCCTAACTTCCACTCCATTTGCTAATAAATTGTGACCTAGAAATAGCAATAGATGTACCTGAATCTCCTCTCCTAAATTAATTCTCCTCTCGCTGTCTCTCTGTCTCTGTCTCTCTGTCTGTATCTCTCTCTCTCTCTCTCTTCCCACAGCAACAAGAAGCAAACTAGAATCTTGTTCTTCCCTTCTCCTTCCCTGTTTCTTTCCAATCACTTTCCTTTTCATCAGCGGGTCAGTTTCATCACTCTTTGCATACTTATCTGCATTACCTCCTTGAGACTATGTCTAGAAATAAAGAGCCCAGGCCAAGTCTTCCTCCAACGCCCTTCTTTGTAAAACAGAGCTGTCTAAGAACACAGTCCAGCTCATTCATCTTTAACTTGTTTGAACTACAATGGCAGGATTGAGTAGCTTTGGCAGAGATAATGCCAGCCCACAGGACTTGACATATCTAAGTATTTATAGAACCAATCTCTCAAATCTTGCCTTCAGTGACTCCATTCTCTTCCACAGACTTAAAAAAATCATGATTATCTCCTCAATAATCACAGGTTAATGTCAATGACCCATTCCTCTATTGAGCTTCAAACTGTTTTATACACTGTCTGTACTGCCACTTGGTATTTAATGGTATTTCAGAATATGATAGTGATTAAGTTAACAATGTTAGATTCTTGTCTCTCAATTTGAACCTTACCTTTGCCTAAAAGTGAGACCTTAAGCATGTTTTTAATCTCTCTGTGACTCCTATTCCACTTACACCCAATAAAGGTGACAATAACAGTATTATTTCATGAGTTGCCACAAAGATAGTATGACTTAGATTTCATGGAGTCAAATTTAGTAGTTATAATGGCCTTTGTTTACTCTCCACTCTGCATATAGTTTATTAAGAGCTTCCACTCAAGTATCGGTACAGTACACACACCTGACCATCACCATCACTACTTTCTACATGGAGCTTCCTTGACATATCACCTAAACAGTTACTCTTCTGTTTTCACTGCTTCATTTTTACACCTTCTCTGTTATTCAGTATTAACCTAGCAACCATGCTTTTACAAATATAATTGCATCACACAATTCTTCAGCATGTGATCACCCACAGTCTTTTCTATAGTCTTAAAATTAAATCAAACTTGTCACCATTGCCTTGCAAAGCTTCCCTTGCCCAGTCTCCAGCTTTCCCCCATGCTCTGCCTTCTGAACACACTGGGCCGTCATTTCCACTTACATTGACTTTCCTGTTCTTCACCATATAGAAACAATTTGACCTTGGCTACAGCCGTCCAACTCAATGTCCTCTGTGTCTAGAAGGAGTTGTCTTTAAATGTTTTCATAGTCATTTCTAGTACCTTTAGATTTTGTTCCCAATGTCCCATTTTCAGTATTTTTTCTTATTGTATTTACAATATCCGTTCTATTGCTTTCTACTCTCATAGCCATTTTTGTTTGTTTGTTGTAGCAACGTTGTAGCATTCTTTTCTGTTCTACTTGATTTCTGTTGTTTCTAATAAAGAAAATCGAACTGAAAGTATCTTAGGGTAGAGGATAGAGTTTATTTGGCTTATACCTTCAGGTTACAGTAGATTCTTGAGAAATGTCAGGGCAAGAATTCAAGGCAGGAACCCAGAAGCAGGAACCAGAGAGGAAAGATGTTTGGTGGCTTTCTTCCAATCTTTGTCCATGGTTCATTCTTTTTTGTTCCCCCTTTCTTTTTCATTTATTTTAAAATTTAATTTATATTTTGGTTCACTTATTCACTTTGCATTCCACCCACTGCCCCATCCCAGTCCTCTTTCTCCTTTTAGATGGTGGAGAGGCACCCTGGGTTTCTGCCCCTACCTGGCACTTTAACTCTCTGTGAGGCTAGATGCTAACTCTCCCACCAAGGCCAGACCTCATTCTTTCATACAATAGAGAGTGGCCTGTCTAGGGATGCTGCCTACAGTGGATTGAGCACTCCAATAATAATTAATGACCAAATCAAGCTCTCACACACAAGGACATTGTCCAATCTGATCTAAGTAACCCATTAATTGAGACACCCATCTTAAGTGACTGTTATGTGACGCTAACAGTTGAAGAAACCTAGGATAATCATTTGTTCACAGTTTTGCTTATTGCATCATTACTGATTTATGTATCCTTGTTCTCATTTGCTGAAGGATCCATCCTTCCTAGCTCTTCTCACAGTTTTAATCACATTGCATCAGTTAACGGAAGCATCCTCACATCTTTCTAACAGCAGCTTATCTTTTCCCACACTTTGTTTCTAAAACCATTTCTATCCCTTCACCCCTTATAAAACCCTCTTCTTCAATATACTAGCACTTGTTTAAGTATGATCTACTTCATTGTGTCTTCCCTAATTACATCTGAATTCTTCATTAGGTAGAACTGTCTGTGACTATACACTGAGTTGGTTTGCTACACCTTTTCCACTTCTTTTCTCAAAAATAAGGTGAGGCCTCAGGCATGGTCCATAGGGCATACCTTAGTCTGAATTCTTCTACAAAATGAAACCTGATGCAACTGTTTGAGGGGTATGAGATTTATTTGGGAAGTTATCCCCGAGTTGATAGATGAGTTTTCACAATGAAAAGTGACCCTTTTCTTGGGTCATTTTTCTTTGAACTGGGAAACTTTTAAAAACAATCATTCTTTTTTTTTTAAATTTTTTATTGGATATTTTATTTACATTTCAGATGTTCTCCCCTTACCCCATTTCCACACCCTCCCAAGAACCCCCTATAACATCCCCCCTCCTCCTGCTTCTATGAGGATGTGCCCCACCTACCCCCCCACACCTTACCTCCCCACCATCGAATTCCCCTACACACGATGTCCAGCGTTCATGGAACCAAGAATCTCTTCTCCCACTTCTACCTGACAGGACCATCCTCCCTTGCATATATAGCTGGAACCATGGGTCACTCCTTAAGTGCCCCCAGGCTGGTGGTTTAGATTTTGGGGGATCTGGTTGGTTGGTAATGTTGCTCTCCTCATGGGGTCGTGAACACTTTCAACTCCTTCAGTATTCACTCTAACTCCTCCATTGGGAACCCCATGATCAGTTTAATGGTTAGCTGTGAGCATCAGCCTCTGAATATGTCAGACTCTTGCAGACCTCTAAGGAGACAACCATGTCAGGCTCCTGTGAGCATGCACCTTCTGACATCCACATCAGCATCTACTTTTGGTGACTGCAGATAGAATGGATACCCAGGTGGCATGGTCTACAGACGGCCCCTCCTTCAGTTTCTGTCCTGCATTTAAAAACAAGAATTCTTATTGAAATCATATTGCTATCTTACATTGTTCATAGAAACTCAATAGATATTTCAGCATTCAAAATGAGGCATGGAGTAATTTGTAAAGACAGAAATGATAGTTTCATGAATAATCATCATTTATCTTTCATTTTAAAGAATGGTCTGTGGGAAAAAACTGATGGGCCGCAGCAGCAGGCCCAGGCCTACTCGACAGCGGCTTGGGACCTTCGAGGTGGAGGTGGTGCCTGTCTCTCATACCAGAGGAAGGTCCCAGGTTCCAGTGGCTGGAGGCTTCGGTGGCGGCAGGCCCCAATGATACGAGGAAGTCCTTGGTTCCAAAAGGGTTTATTGTCATGGCGGATGGTAGATGGATCTGGATGTACCCCCCCAAACTCAGAGCAGACCTGGGTTAAGTAGGGAGGGAGAAAGGGGGAGGTTCTGGGGGCAATGCTTAATTGGCTCCACCCTCTGACCTTCATTAGTATGTAAATCTCTAGGGCCTGAGGCCTGTAGTTACACCCTCTACCTGTGCACTTTGGGAGGGGCTGTAATGGCCTGCGTGACTGAACAATGTAGGTCTATGGAGACTGGACTGCTTGTTAGGACCCTGAGTTCTGGGGACGTGGCTGAGCTCCTGCCGTTTCTCCCTTGGAGTCTCAGGGTTCTAGGCCCATGCCCAGCCAAGAACCAGGATACCCTTACGCAGTCCCACAATGGTCCAACCCAGAATGAATAGCATATGCATGCATCCCTGAAATTCTCCATTGGTGAGTGTACTTCAAGGAGGTGTACGGCAATGAAAAGTTTTAGCGTGTATAAAACATGTCAAAAGGAAAAAATAGTGGCATGCCAGCTGCTCTCACAACTACCTTCTCGGAAAAGATAATTTCAGACCTCCAGACAAAATATTAAACTTTAATCAGTGCATTTTCTTGTTTTATTTTCTCCATCTGTTTGTATCTGTATGCACTATATTTTGCTGAAATTAGGACTACAAAATGAGAATAAGAACATCTTTGTTTTTTTGGTTGAGTGAGTCTTAGGGAAATGGTTTGCCATTTAAAATAATCTACATTGGAGCAAGGCTTTGCTTGGTCTAGTACATTCAATTGTGCAACAGGGATAGAAATCAGCCTTTCTCATCATGCAACTCCTGAGAGTTATGAGAATCATGTTGAGTAGATGAGTTGCTGGGGAGAATTCCAAAACTCAGGAGCAAATATTCTCTGGTTCAGATTAGAGACCAACACACCTTTTCTTTATGCACTCCTGAAAAGATGGTACAAGGTATCTATTTCACAAAGAATTTCCTTGGCAATAGAATTTGAACCTATACATTCACATTTGAATGTGGACGTTAATTTGTTTTGATTTCACAAATAACATATTTTACAGGACTGTACGGATGGCTCAGTAGTTAAGAGTACTTGTTCTCGTAGAGGACACAGGTTTGATTACCAGCACTCACATTGTATCTCACAAGCAATCCAAATTTTAATTCTAGAGAATCCTACACTGTCTTCTGATCTTCATAGGTACCAGGTACTCGTGAGCTGAACACATACATACAGGAAAACCACTCATATGACTAAAGGAAATCTTAAAAATGACATACTTTACTCTGAAAAGGCACACATTTATATAAAAGCCAAAAAAATCAAGGATGGTCTCACTTAACATGGTGTTTGCTTATAAAAGTTCTCAATATGAGTCATATACACATCTTTCATTCTGTGATATTAATATAATATCCAGCTAGAATGCTATATCTACTGCTTAAGAAATTACCCCTTTTAAAATGTAGCCATTCTTTATCATTCTTTCCATGATATGACATGCTATTCCACAACATAATCCTTCAATGGCCTTGGATTAGCTAACCCATTCTTTGGTGGAAATGTGAGTGATATAAAATTAAAACATAACGCTGAAATATGATGAATGAAGGATATTTCTTGATATTCATATAGAAATTGTGGGGGTGTGGATGCTCTTGACTCTTTTCATTGTTGATGCATTTGTTGTTGTTTGAGTAAGGAGACCCTAGAGGCTTTGGAGTTGGAGATATAAAAGAAAAGAAAGAGTAGATGTGGACCAAGATGTCAGACGGGGAATGGCAACATTCTGGATCAAACTGTTCTTTGATCTACATTCACGCTGGCATTTCAGTGTTCAAGTAGACTGTTTATTCTTGTTTTTATTTGTTAGGTTTCATTCTTTAGAAAGCCTCACATAATACACCTGACTGACGATGATATGGTGAAATTAAACTGTTGATAAAATTCCTTGCTTCAATTTCCCAAATGTTTGAATTACAGATATACACTACAGTATCTAGTACCTAGTGTATTCTACTGCTATTGGTTTGGCCTAAAGTAGTTTGGTCAGGATTTCTTGTTAGCTTCTAACTAATAATAGACGAACCTGTTCAATTTCCTATAAATAAAATAAACTGTCTGTCACATACTTTTCACCATTATTATTTTAATGCACCATTAATAACTACACTTTTATAACACAGTGACCTGAGAGGAACCTGGGAAATCAGTAGTTCATGAGTTTTATTTGCTTTGCATTTTCTTTCCATTATGGAGTAGGTTTTTATGCTGTAGACCATTATTTTAAGAGTCTATTTAGTTTCTTGAGATGAGCCCAGTGCATGGCAAATGTAGAACAAAAATGTGATGAGCAGGTGAACAAATGATTGAATTTGCTGCATGAGGAACTCCGAGAGTTACTCTTTAAAGACACTGTGTTTCCCCTAGGCTACAATCAAATACCATATCAAACAGGGCGATACACATGCTGTTTTCCATAGTCTTTTAGTTTTATACAGCAGTAAAAAACTTCATTGTGTTTACTGCACTTTTACAAAATGAAATGTAAGCTAAACTTTAAAAACATGAATTCAGCTTTCAGGGAGAAAAATGTAAAGTCCCACTGAGACTTAAACACTGATGATGGAATGGTTTGCTAAGTATCTACTTTTGAATTCCAGTTGTCTGAGGAATCCTGGAAAGCTTCATGATAGCAAATTTTGGAGTAGGAAAGATTTTGGCTTCTTTTGGCTTACAAGATCACATTTTATAGGCAAGGGATAGTGTTTTAGACTTCAAACAAGGAAAGATAGGGCTGCATGCTCTTTTTAAAAACTTCAGTGCAGAGCAGTACATTTCAAAAACTTCCTTGTTCATCAGCCTAAAATCTGTACAGATTTCCTGAAAGGGACCCTCTCTAACAGGGTTTAAAAGAGGCAATTAATAACTGCAAATTTATTGAGTTTATTATTTATTTATGTTTTGATTTTGGTTTGGGGGATTTATTTGCTTGTTTGTTTACTTGAAATTGGGTCTCATTATGTAGCCCAGAGTCCTGGAACTCACTATGTAGACCAGACTGGCCTTTAATTCAAAGATATCTGCCTGCCTCTGCCTCCAAGGGCTGGAATTAAAGTACATATTACAACAAGCAGCAGATTTAGTTCTAATAACTAAGATTAAGCTCATTTTAATGTCAAAAGAACCACAAGTGTAACAGCAGCTTACTGATGAGGCAGGTGTCAAGAGGAAGCCATAAAAAATGGCTACAGCAATATAGGGTATAGGACAGTTCTTCTAGATGGCTGAGTATTTTAGCACAGATACCAAAGGACTTTTATCTCTAATAATGTTTTCTCTTCCTTGCATTGAATATATATGTACATATTTATTTTCTTCTGATGGTCTTCTGTCATTGTTTCCACTGAATCAAATATGCCATTACTAAACATATATGCCTTGAAGGGTTCTATGTGTCCAAGTTCAGAAAAGAGAATGGAAGCAGGAAAATGCAATCTCAGAGGAAGTTTATCCTTAGATGTTATGTGATGTAAGAGGAAGCCACAGAAGTTTCTTTAGAAAGGGCTTTCCTTAATTCTCTTTCCCATCACAATGAGTAAGCTCTTGATCCTGTCTGTCTCAGGGTAATCATCATGTCTCATGCCTTGTACAAGATGATGTGATATTTTGTGTTAAATGTTATTTGATAGGATCTGAAATCACCTGGGAAGCAGGAGTCCAGACATACCAGTGAATGATTATTCATCATAGGTTAGCCTCTTGTTGAGCTTATGAGAGAGTATCTTTTTCCTATTTAAGGAAAGGTTTTACTTGTAGCCCAGACTTTAAACTTATAGAAACCCACCTACCTCTTAAATGCTGGGGTTAACGGTATATGCTGCTAGGCTATGCCTAGCCATCAGGGAGTATAAGGATTAGATTCATTAAAGTAGGAAGATATATCCTAATAGCAGGTGGCTCTATTCCTTGGGCTTGGGTCCTGGACTGTGTTAAAGAAAAGAAGAAAGGAGAAGAAAGAGAGAGAAGAGAGAGAGAGAGAGAGAGAGAGAGAGAGAGAGAGAGAGAGAGGAGAGAGAGGAGACAGAGAGAGAGAGCTCACTGACCATAAGCATCCATTGTTCTCTACTTCCTGGTTGTAGCTGCAACTTGACCAGCTACATCTATCTACTGACTAGAACTCTTCAGTCGTGATGAACTATATCTTCAAACAGTGAGACAGCACTTTCATCTTGCTGCCATTTCTGACCAAATGTAGTCCTTTTATACCTCATAAAGCTACTCATAGATCTCTGTGAGCCTACAGGTCTGTCATCAGCAATTTTTTTCTCAGACTCATAGAGTCTTCGTTGCTTTAATTAGGATTTATTCTCTTGCAATGGCGCTCCATTTTCTAAATCAGTCTCAACAGTTTGCCCTTCTTTTCTTCCATTGCCATACCATGGCATCTGGAGACTGGATAGATGTCCCACTTCTCATCATGGCCCTATATAAGCCATTCTTGCTGAAGAATGAAATTTTCTTCCTTGAATGTTTTCCCCAGTATCATACTAAGCTGCCTAATACTTCCTGCTTTCCATTTATCTCTGTCACCACCTCTCATTTCAAAATGATTCTTCCGGCCCACCTTCAGTGTTTTTACCATTGTGAATATCATGATTTTCGATAATTCCTGAAGCTACATAAATGATATTTATGAGTTTCTCCTCCATATTTCTTGGATGTTAATTCAGCTTGGTATTGGTTAGTTTTGTCAACTTGTATAAACTAGAGTCATTTGGGAAAAGGGAACCTCATTTGAGAAAATGCCTTAAGATTGGCCCGCAGCAAATTTTATAGAGTGTTTTCATGGTTAACACTTGATGTGAAAGAGCCCAGCCTACTGAAGGTGATGCCATCCATGGCCAAGTATTTCTAAATTGTTTTGGTAATGGTGTTTTATCACAGCAAGACAAACCCTAACTAACACAAGCCTAACTTAGAAACTCCATATTAGAATCAAATGCTTGCCAGTTCTGCTTATCAATAGAATATCACAGCTGTCTCCCTGTAGTACTGGAGTCAAGTAATGCTTTAGCTCTCTAAACGCCCTAGTGCTTTGGTCATTTCAATTATTCATTACTTTTCATTACTCTCTTCCAGCTCCTCCATCCTTCTCTTACTTACCTACTACTTTGGTCATCCATCTCTCTTGATATAGTTCCTGTGAGCTTTTACTTTCACCATATCACCAAAGCTGCCCTGTGTGTCTCAGTAGACATTATATTTTCCATCCCAAGGCTGGTCACTTATCATTCTACCTGTTGTTGAATTCTGCCATATTTTAGCACATTTGATCACTTACTCCTTGCAAAGCTAATCTGGCATCCAATTTCATTCCTCAAATCTCAAGTCTCCTATTTTCTAATTTCATATTCAGTGTGTTAGGCTAATTCTCTTCTGTCTCTGACTTCTGCATGTTGTATTCAGAGCTCAGACCTTGAACCTCTTTGCTTTTAATCAAACCCAGATGATATTAGCAAGAATATTTTTTTCTTTTTTTTTAATTGGTTATTTTATTTATTTACATATCAAATGTTGTCCCTCTTCCTGGTTTCCCCTCCACAACCCCCTATCCCATCCTCCCTCCACATTCTTCTATGAGGGTGTTCCCCCACACATCTACCCACTCCTTTCTCACCTCCATAGCATTCTCTGAGACTGGGGTATCAAGTCTCCACAGGACCAAGGGCCTTACCTCTCATTGATGCCAGATAAGGCCATCATCTGCTAACATATGCAGCTAGAGCCATGAGTCCCTCCATGTGTATTCTTTGGTTAGTAGTTTAGTCCTTGGGAACTCTGTAGTGATATTGTTGGTTGATACTATTGTTCTTCCTATGGGGTTGCAAACCCTTACAGATCCTTCAGTCCTTCCCATAACTCCTCCATTGGGGTTCCTGTACTCAGTCTGATGGTTGGCTGTGAGCATCTGCATCTGTATTGGTCTGGCTCTGGCAGAGGCTCTCAGGGAACAGCAATACCAGGCTACTGTCAGCAAGGACTTTACCTCAGCTGTAATGGCTAGGTTTGGCATCTGTGTATGGAATGAATCCCAAGTGGGGCAGTTTCTGGATGCTCTTTCCTTAAGTCTCTGCCCCACTTTTTGTCCCTGTATTTCCTTTAGACAGGAGAAATTCTAGATTAACATTTTTGAGATGGGTGGGTGGTCCCAACCCTCGCCCAGGGACCGTGCCTAGCCACTGGATATGGTCTCTACAAAGTTCAATCTCCCCTTTGTTGGGTATATTTTGGCTAATGGCATCCCTGTTAGGTCCTGGGAACCTCTTGCTTCCCTGGCATCTGGGACTTTCTAGTGGGTATCCCCAGTTCCCCATCCCCCACTGCTCCACACCTCAGTTCAATTTCTTGACCCCCAGTACTTCTCCCACGACCCTGTCTCCTCCCTCATCTGATCCTGTGATCCTGTTTTGTTCCCCCTCCTCTCTTCTTTCCAGGTCTCTCCTTCCATTAATCTCCAGTAACTATTTTGTTTCCCCTTCTAAGTAGGACTGAAGCATCCAGACTTTGGTCTTCTTTCTTCTTGAGATTCATATGATCTGTGAGTTGTATTGTAGGAATTCAGAGCTTTTTGCCTAACACCAACTTATCAAGGAGTACATACCATGTGTGTTCTTTTCTGGCTGGGTTACCTCACTCAGGATATTTTCTAGTTCCATCCATTTGCCTGAAAAATTCATGAATCATTTTTTCTATTTTATTGAATATTTTATTTATTTACATTTCAAATGTTATTCCCTTTCCCTTTCCTGGTTTCCCCTCTGGAAATTCCCTATCCCATCCTCCCTCCACCTGCTTCTATGAGAGCACTCACCCATCCACCCACCCACTCCCCTACACTGGGGCATTGATCCTTCTCAGGACCAAGGGCCTCTCCTCCCACTGATTCCCTACAAGGCCATCCCCTGCTTCATAGGCGGCTGGAGCCATGGGTCCCTCCATGTATACTCTTTGGTTGGTGGTCTAGTCCCTGGGAGGTCTGGGGGGTTATAGATAGTTGATATTGTTGCTCTTTCTATGGGGTTGCAAACCCCTTCAGCTCCTTCAGTCCTTTCTCTAACTCCTCCATTGGGGATTCAATGCTCAGTCCAATAGTTGGCTGTGAGCATCCACCTCTGTATTTGTCAGGCTCTGGCAGAACCTCTCGGGAGAGACAGCTATATCTGGCTCCTGTTAGCAAGCACTTCTTGACATCCACAATAGTGTCTAGGTTTGGTGTCTGTATATGGGCTGGATCCCCAGTTGTAGTAGTCTCCGGACGGACTTGTTACTATTCTGGTGTCCTTGAATTTTTCTTCTGTACTACAGCTTCTTCCTTGAAATCTGCATTTGTCTGTTTCTTGTTCCCACATGAAAGCTCAAGTGTCAATTCAAGTGTTCATAAAACTTAGTTCTCTGTTTCTTCTTCTAACTCCCCTCTTTCCCCACCAAACTTCCAACCCTGTAAGACTCCCTTCCTTAGGATATGTTTACTCATTAACCATGGACCTAGAATCTTTTATTTTTCTTCTTCTATTCACACTTTAGTCTATCAGCAAGTCTTTTCAGCCCAAATCCATAAACATAATCATCCTATTTTCTATGCTTTATTACACTAAAGGACTAAATCATTATTCCCAGACTGCTGAAATACTACAGTTCCCTCTAATCCTTGGGGAAATTATCTATGAATCTGAAACTTTATTGCCAAGTCCTATAAGTTATGTTTTTCCCTATATGTACACACATATACATCATTAATATTAATCCTTAGATTACATAAGGAGGTATTCATGATCACCAATAATAAATTGAGTAAGTATAGCAGATTCTAATGAAAATTATTTAAATTATAACCACTCTCAGGCAAGGTATGAGGACACCGGGTTGTATTCCTAGGTTTTAAGTGACTGCGATAAGTTAACTTTTGAGAGTCTAAAGCTTGCTAGGGCTACATGGTACATTTTAGAGTAGCCTATGCTACAGAGTGAGACCTTGTCTTGAAAATAAAGTTATCAAATTAAATAAATATTATGAATCTTCTGAGAATGCTATTTTTAGACTGTAGTTGATCATAGGTATCTAAAAGCACAGAATGTGAAACTAGGAGTGGAGAGACTATAATCTAATCCCTAAGTTTTTATTTTCCTGAATTTAATATCGACTAGAATGACCTCCTGAAAGTTAGTCCCTATCAGTCATCTGTATTAAATCCCTTAGAGTTCTCCAAATGACGAGTTCACCTTTAGACCATCAAGTTCTGTATACATTCTTCATGGTGGGGTCATCTGTTTTTTTTTTTTCCTCTACTGTTTTCTGCTTCAGCCCTGTCTGTACCCCATACCAAATACAGCTTGATTTCTTGGCCTTATGTATTTACTTTCCTTGGAATGAACCTTCTGCCTGGATCATATTTTGTTCCAGAAATTCCATGGAAATTCCATTTCTGAAGGCATTTTTTTGGTGATGTTTCCAAAAATTTCCTTCACATTATAATTGAGGTTCATTTTTGCATTAACCAATCACACACATAATTACTTTTCTATCATCTCTCTTATCTACTGAAATGTATGCTTCCAGGAATTGTGATCTTTGATATTGTCCTTTTTGTTATTTTCTCTTTATTACTGTTTCCTGTGTACTCTGGAGGCATTTTAAATTAAGGGATAGATGGAAAAAGACAGGGGAATAGCTAGAATTTGTTAGGAGGTAAATTAGGGATGCAAATAATTTACTATAAGCCTATTCAAAATGCATTATGACGACATCCTTACAGTATCATCATCCAGGAAATCAAACTTGAACTCATCATGTACCACCTACAGCTTTCATCCTGTTCCACTATTACTACTATTATTACTACTATTAAACAGAGATAGGCTCTGTTATTTGCCTTGTTGACATAGGTATCCTGGTCCATTGGACCCATTCTAGGGAAAAATGTGAAGTATGGGTTTGACAATTGGGTGACTCCTCCTGAACTTCCTTCCTTTGAAAAAGCACCTATGTGTTTATTAAGTTCCTTTGCATATGAAACATTTGCTGAAACTTGCCTAGTTATTTCTTGTCTAGAATATTTCTTATTCATTTTTTCTAGCTCAGCTCCTTAGTATCTCCATTATACCTTGTTAAGGAGACCGCAGGGTTCCCAAATTGCTGCAGAGTGCATGGTGTTTGTGTAATAAACATCATCTGAATGCTTCCAGTGTGCATTGAATCATGAACCTCAGGTTTTAAGAAGTCTTAAATCATCTGCCTCTGACTTCCATCTACTGTTCTCTTTCTATAATGCTTCTTTTGTAACATCTCCTGAGACTGAGCACACCGCCGCTTCACAAACATGAGTACTGGTCAATTACACAGTTATTCTGGGTTGAACTCCACCCCTTCCATTTCAAACACATATCCTATTCCTGTTGCATGGAAATTAATAGAAAAGAAAATACATGGATTTAAAAATGAGATGAATTGGGTTTGTCTTATTAAATGACTTGTTGGGGGTTTTCTTTCTATTCTCTTCTTATCTCCTAACCTTCACTTTCTAAATTTGTCAAAAGAATCAACATATCGGATTCCATAGTAAAATGATTTCAACACAGGAGAAGCTAAATTATTGCTACATAACATCACAGTATAAGTGAACAAGCTTTGGGGACTGTTCGTCATGTGATCAGCTATAGAACTACGTCAATAGAGCCACCCTCAGAATTAGCACTGTTTAGGCAAGCAGTATAATCTTGAATGTATTATCTGATCCTCCAGCCTTCATCCATGTGTCCTTATCATTGCAATCAACAAAAAAGATCTACTCTGATATTTTACCTTATTTCTCATAATACTTTATCTCCTGGACCCATTTCACCAAGAATAAGTCACCCAAAAGCATATAGAGGACATTCTTACATATCTAATTGACTCATCTGAAACTTTGATTCCAAGATTGTGTTGCAATTATTTCTTCTGAACCAAAGAGAAAAATAAGTGGAAGTATGTACACAGATGGCATCTCTGTATTTGTGTGTACCTCTGTGTGTGACTTCCTATATATTCACTGGTATTTGCTAACAAGATCACAGGAGGATCCGGAAATGTATCACTTCTAGGAGATAACCCTGAACAAACAGAAAAAAAAATTGGTATTTGTCTCAATTGCTAAATAGAACAATAATTTCTTTTAGATTTTTAAAAATATGTATACATTTTGTAGAATGTAGTTATTATTTTCCATACTTTGCATGCACACAGAACAAACCTACTTTGTACTTATGTGGTAATCTTAAAATAAGTAAGGTCAATCACTATTTGTCACATGAGTATTCATCCTCCTGACCAAATTATTCTCTGTTCATTTGCTATTCCTTTTGTACTATGTTTCAAGTCCTGTGACAATCAGGCTTTATTTCTTTGTACAAGCTTTGAACCTGATCTATACTACACATAGCGATCCAGGTAGTGTGTGCAGCATCCACAGCAATTGTTCGTTGTTTTTCTTGTTCAATATTCTGTCTCTCTTAATGCAATAAACAACGAAGATAGTTTTGCAGGGAGTCTAATTCTAGCATTGATGTACCATGGCACTGCACTTGAATAGAGAGAGCCCTTAAGTCTTTCACTGTTACATTGCTTTGCATTTCAAAGATGCTTTACTGTCTTTTGCCAGAAATGTATCCAATTTTCACATCAATAAAAATCCAACATAATTGTCAAGGAAACTTAGGCCTTATCTGACAAAAAATGTACACTTATATGTCCTTGGCATCCCACAGTTTTTAAAATAGATTTTATTTTGCTTTTGTTATTAAGTGTTTTCAAGTACAGAGATATATCAATAATATGGTATCATTTTACAATAGTCAAGCTATACAGGTGCAGAAAATGTCCTAGTACTATCCTAGGAGACCTTGGCTCCTATTTGTATTCTTAGAATTGAATGTACATAGTTTGTAAAGATTTTGCACATCTCCTTTATCTATATCAAATGTAGTTTTTACTTGCCAGCCAATATATTTTGAAGGTCCATATAAGTTGGAATACAGAGGCTTTAGCTTCTTTATATTACAAACGCTTGCTATATGTATATGAAAATTCCATTTAATGGGTGATCATTTTAAAGGTATTTAAATGAGGTCTGATTCTTTCCATTAGTACAAACATGCTCTAGTGAGCTTCCTGAATCTACTTCAGTGCGAAATCACTGCCATTTTCCTTTACTCTTAAATATGTAATTATGGAGTTGCCCTAATGACACAGTTTTAATTCAAAGGGACAATAGAAACATTTTTTTTTCCCGAAAAGCTAAGGACGATTTTCATTTGATTTCTCCAACAATGGCAGAAAATGCTTTCCTCTATGCAAACTCAGTAATAACATGTGATTTGGTTTCCATTTAGGGCAGCTAATGAGTGGCATAGCTTTTTACAAATTTATATTATATGGTTAACTTTTACTATTATTGGCTTTTTGTTTTTTACTGATTTTGTGAGGAAATGTTCATATCACTTTTATTTATGTATCTTCAGTTAACAGTGATTTTAAGCATGTTGTTGTATCTGTGGTGACCATTGTTTTCTCTTTCTCCTTTATAACACAGGCCTCAATCTATGTTCATCCATGACCTTCCATGTCTTACTGTCACCAAATGTCATCACTTAGGAAAGGTTTAATTACTATACAGTCCTCAGTGTATCTACATTGTTCCATGCTCTGTCCCTACATTTAAGGTGTCCCGTGATCTCTATCTCTCCCTCTAACTTACCATGTATAGTTCCACATATCTTCAAGCAAATTCTATAGTTTTTATTCTAGAAATATATCCCAATTTATTCTGTGTGTTGTTTGTCTCCATTCACTGCCAATTTAATTTCCTGCTGGGCAGTAATGGCATGTGTCTTTAGTCCCAATACTCAGGAAGCAGAAACAAGATAATCTCTGTGAGTTTGAGGCCAGCCTAGACTACAGAGCTAGTTCTAGGACTACCGAGGCTATGCTAAGAACCTCTGCCTTGAAAAAACAAAACAAAACAAAACAAATGAAGAATTTAATTTTATTTTCCTATATCTAGCATATCTATTTTCATAAAAATGAAATAAAAGGAACAGTTATCCTTCTTCTGAGTTAAGAACCCTGGTAAGGCCATATTTTGATATAGGAAAAATATCCTTACAGATACATCCTCATCATAATACACAGCACAAGAGAACACGTTATCTTCTAGAGCATTGGACCTTTTCATTGAAATAAGATTTTCCTTGAGGATCCTTGTGGATTCAATGTAATGAAAGGGTCTTTCTAAGTAGGATCCATGGGGTTGAAGTTATATAAGGAGATTTTATCACAGAAGTAGAAGTGTTAATGTCAACCAGAGGAAACCATGAACCAAGAAATTGAGGTAGCTTTAGAAGTTTGAAAGGCAAGGAGAAGTCCTCTCAGAATGAGTCCTTCCAGAATGAGTTTTTCTAGCACCCTTCCGAGTCACATACATGAGATCTAAAGGGAAGGGACAGAAAACAAACTTAATGAAAGCTTTTGATAATGGTTTTATAATCACTATTTTCCCTAATGCGTATCTATACCTTTTGTGATTTCTTTCTGGATTTAGCATGTCATGCCTTACACAGCCTTTTCTCTTCCATGACATATGCTCCATCAGACACCATGCCTGTTGTGCAAATAGTATCCTGAGAGGTTTGCCTTACCATTTGCCAGTCATGCTCAGACATGTCTAAACTCGTAATGTTGTCAGCATCTTTTCCCCCTCTCAATAATGTTTTACCTTTGCATCATGCTTCCCATTAAACAGAGCAACCCACAGACACTGACACTCTTCCTTCCCAGAGTGACTCTCAGAGGAAGGTGGATGAACAGGACACATGTTTATCTTTATTTTGTCCACTCAGAGCCTACATCTTATTTAAGTTCATGTAGTTTATATAAAGTAGCCTATTTAAACTTGTTTAATTTCAAAATCAATGCTTTTTCTATTCCTTAATATTCCTTTAAAAGGAGGCAAGGACTAATTTATTTCATATGAGAAATTATCATGACAGTGAATAACCAGATAACAAACAATGAGTCCTTCCTATTTATTATGCAAGGGAGCAGGGCATTTGGGTTGGTGAACAGCAGGACTTCAATTGTTGCTCATTTCAACAGCATAGTCATTACATTTCCTATTTTTGTAAAACAGTATTTGTGATGTAGTATTCCTTGGTGCACATATAGTGAAGTTTATTATTATTTTTAAAGAAAGTATTAAATCTAACTCATGCCATGGTAGAAGACCCTTAGTCTACATTTTCCATAAAAATCTAAGAGCCAAGATTTCTCCTGTGGATACCAGTGAATTCTAATAGGTAATGTATCAGATTATGTATTCTGGTAGTCTCAGAAGCACAGTACCAGCAGACTAAATAAAATTGACAGTGTTATCATTTTTATTTGCTAGCAAGAGCTCTAAGGTTACTGGGAAAAAATTGAAATGATTCCAAAGTCTCGAGTTCATCCTATTCCTGTATTGTTCTCCTACTCCTCATTCGAATTCTCATTTTAGAGCATGCGCAGAGATGGCATGGCATTCATCATCTTTTCCCAATGATAATGCATATTAAACATATGCATATTTAGACCTAGACTTCTCATTGTATTTTATTAATGGTTCAGAGTCCTGAGATGTGGGCAAGGGCAAAGATTTCATACAGTTCCCATTGTATTACTAAGTCAATATGGTGAAGGCTGGAGTCATGAAAAATATTATTGGCACACTGGAGTAATTTAATGAGTAATCTTTAGAAAATATGTTTTTCACATTTTTACAAATGTTTATTAACTTATGTTATTTCAGCTCCAAGTTAAAATGATCTTCTTTATGTTTGCTTTTAAATGATACCAATTCCTATATGCTGTGTGCTTCAATGACATTTTCCTTTTCAAAAAAATAATCACTTTAATGATTCATGCAGTGCTTGTGTGTGTGTGTGTGTGTGTGTGTGTGTGTGTGTGTGTGAATGCACATGTGTTTGTGTGCTGCAGTGCTATTATGGATGTCAGAGAACAACTTGAATTAGATTTCTCCTTCCATTATGTGGGACCTAGGGATGACACTCAGGTCATCAGGCTTGGGGCAAGTGCCTTTACCTCTTGAGCCACCTGCCTGGCCCCAGTGTTGCTCACCTAGAATAGAATTTCTTGGTTATTTTCTTATGGTCTTTCATAGTCTTGGTGATAGGTAAGAACTATTTCACTTATGAATCTCTTGATTATTTTCACAAGCTGTTCCTTAGTCTTGGAGATATCTGGGAATGCTTCCACATATGGGTCTTGGACCTTTATTTCCTGTCTGTTCGTTAGGTTTTTTAGAAAGAAATATCTGCATATCATTCAGCTTATATCATAAAACATACTAACAGAAACTACAACTGGACTTACATTTTGACAGTGCTTTCTGTACATAAGAAATTGCATTCAACTCTCAGTAAATATGTTTCAATGTTATGGTAAACCCATGAATGAAATTAAATTGCAGCCAGACCATTTGTCCCAAAACAAAGCAAACAAACAAACAAACAAACAAACAAAAAAAACCCTTCTCCTTCTTATAGAAGTTACTTGGGGGGGAAATACTTGGTCAAAGTCACTTAGCTAGTAATTTGAGTGAAAGTTCAAACATAGGCAATAAAACTGGATTCTGCTCATTCATACATAATATGTACTTTAAAGCTTACTCTTTAAACATACCAATCTTTGAACACAACAAACACATTCCTGGATGTTCAGATTCGCACTTCTTACAAGCCAGAAGGAATCAATCATTACTCAGCCAGAGACTGGTGCACTTTCACTGCAGAAGCATTGGTTATTTCCATGAGCAAATATGATGCAAAGCTGGAGAACTTTCAAGAAAATAAGATTAGAATCCAACCATGGTGAAGATTGAGTTGTGTTTGGTAGGAAGAAAAGACATATGCCTACCAGTAAAACGGTTGTATAATTGCAGGCAAATTTTTACTTCTAGCAATGTCTGAGAGTTCTATTCGAAAAAATGAAAATTGTTCATCTGTCATTTAGAGCCCTTTGCAAACTTGTGCTTCTCTGTTTGTCAGTGCTGCTGGTTTGTCATCATGTGAGTATTTTTAGTAGAGATGTGATACTCTGCAGCTGTGCCTTCTTTCCAGAGGACATTTGACAATATTGTCAGTACTGGTGTGATGCCACTAGCAACAAGGGCCAATTATGCAGCACATATATAATCAATAGCACATGGCAGAGTCCCCTAATGAGAAAAAGAAAACTATCCAACCCAAAATGTCAACAGTGTTTCTATTGAGAAGCTATGGTAACTGAGAGTTTAATATCACTGCACATTGCAAAATGCTAATCTCTCAATGACACACTATCAATGATTAATAACCCTAATGTCTCTTTCTGCTTTACTCTTTGTAAGATGGAGCCAATGATGCTATATAATTTGTTATTTTTATTTCCATTGCCAGTGCTAATTTCCATTGGTCATATAATGATCATTAATAATACAAGACTGGAAGAGGAACATGTCAATGCCTGCCAATTGCATTTTCCCTCTTAATGGTAAAAATAAAGTTATAATTCCCTCTGTAGCGGCTGTTTTCCCAATTCTATTTTGTTTTGAAATGTGAACTCATGTTCAAAAACTGTTGAGGCTTAAACATTCTCCATGTAAAATTTGATATTATAAGAAATCAAAATGCCACCTACCTTAATGATAACCCATTTTCTGCATAAAAATGAGAATCCAAAATGCCACTGACGCAAAACTGACTCACACATTTCAAAGTACCTCTCCACCGAAAACTGGCAATGGAAGCTCCTCTGTGGCTGGAGAATGAAGTAAAATTTCCTAACATGAAAATTCATTTGCAGCAAGGCTTGCTGTCCATGAAAAGCATTCTGATAAAATGAAAATGTCTGAGTATCATTAATAAAAATGGTCTCATAGAAACCAGGGAGAGCAAATGTTTGAAACATTGTCAGAATGTTTAAAGAGGAAAAACATACTGAAGAAAAGCTGTTCTCAACCGGTTGGCCAGACATGTTACCCTATGATTTAAATTGGAATCCCAATGGATGCTACAAGTGCTTGGGGAACTTCTGTACAACCTTCATTTCTTCTGTACTATTTCTCTACTCCTCGGAGATATTCTCTAGGTGACACTCTGGTTGTCAGCTCCTCTTTTTTGCTATGAATGACTAGTCTCAGGCTATTTCAAATAAGTGATACATTCAATTGTACGAAATATGTACATAGAATTCTATATTGAACCACAACGTAAAGACTTTTTCCTTAAGGAAAATGGCAGGATTTAAAAGAGTACCAAGAATAATTGGTTATCACAACAGACCTAGAAGGGAAGAAAAAAAGGAAAGATGAGAAGGCAAATAGAAATCAAAGATCTTTAAGTGAAGAGAGAATAAGAGAAAATAAAATACAGCTTTCCTGATCATTTTCTCTGTTAAGACAAAGAAATTTAGAATTCAATAAAAGAGCAACCATAGGCCAAACCAATGATTCGAGTACTTAATATTGATTCCATTGGGGCTATCTTTAGCAAAATAAACCTAATTTTAAAAGTAGCTATATCTTATATCTTTCACTGAAGTTATCATTAGTCTTCATTTAAATGCAATTAAAGGAAATGAAGGAGTTCTCTTCAGCTACTCTGGTATTCATTAATACAGCCAACAAATGCTAATGGCCTGCCATCTAAAGAACTCTGCTTTAAGAACAAAAACCAGCTGTTATCATTGTGTGGATGTATTAGTGTACTTTTATATGACAACTGACTCCCAAATCTTGCATCTTAGACCAAATAGATGTCCAGAATGAATTATATGTGTCAAGAATAAGAAGAAACCTGTTTATGTGGTGTTAGAACATAGTCTCTTGTAATACTGTAATCAATTAATTATCTGTCAGAACTGAAATTCTTGAAAGCCCAGTGGTACTCAGTTCAGTTTTCAAGATGTCTTACTCTCCTGGCATTGTTTGTTGTAGTGCTTCCCCACAGTGTACTTGAGTGCATCCCTCAGAAGAAGATTGCTGGCTTTACCCACAATCAAACACCAAAAATAGGGTAGGGTTATGAATTGACCCCAGATTTTCTATGTTGTAATTTCCAGAACATCACATTGGAAACAAAAGTCAACCCTTAAAAAGTAATCCCTGGACTAGCACTAAACGAGGATCAGCAGGCAATTTTGAAGTCTGACTACCCAGAGAAGCAAAGAGATTATTGTTATTTGTGATGTATGAGTGTTTCCAGTAAATAGTAAGAAAAGAATCTCTTCCCATGGAGATTCTACTCTAGAAGAAAAGACAGATAATCAAGTGGTATAAATACTACATACAAACATTTGCCACTATTAAGAGACAGCAGGAGAGAGAACGTGGAGGGACTGAGATATTCTAGAAAACTCCCTCAGCAGTGGTGTTTAAAACTGAGATCTAAGAAGACAAGTAAGTATTAACCGTTTGAAGCTCTCTATAGAGGTAGTATCATCAGCAAAGACAAGGCCTTTGAGGGACACAAATGTGCCCTTCCAATATCATGTAAAGGAGACCAATATGGCCAAATTATTGTGTGCAGAGAAAAATGGAATAAAACATAATGTTATTCATAGGCCAGGCTAGCTCAATTAAGTTTTCTTGAAATTCCAAACAACGAACTTCAACTTCATGAAAAGTGTTATATGAACTAAGCAATTGGAAGTCATTTGTTTCACAATTTATGGATATGCAGTTGCTTTTAAGAAAGTGCATGTTTAGGTTCATACTTGAGTGTGGGTTCCACTGCTAGGAGTCAGAAGTGTTAGCTTTCCTTTGGTACCACAGACAACGGCTGGTGAGTGAGTGCTAACCAGTATTGCCAAGAACTCAAGGAAAATCTTGCCTTGTGGTAATACATGTGTTCAGAGACTGAAAGGAGCCAATCATGCTCCCTTTTTTGATGCCTCAAAAAGGTAGTCTTTAAAAATAATGCAAGTGGCGTATTTCTTTTAAACCATTATATATGTATGCCATGTTTCAGTTTTTAATTCACAACATGTGCCTCTATATACAATTTCCACTCTACATTGTCTTTAGAAAGCAAGAAAGAACAAAGCCATCTGTGTATTTAAAAAAATATTATATCACTATAGATTATAAATACTGGGACTACTTTTTGAATACATATTATGAATCAGTGAAGAAATGCATGCATGTAAGCATAACTTTTCCCTGGAACAATGAACCATAATTAAGGGGAAATTTGGACCACAATAATATGAAAGTCAAATCCATTTTTATGAAACACAAGAAACATTTTTATTCATGATGTTTACACTGCTTGTACAAATCCAAAGAGAGCCGCTACAGATATGGAACTGAGTATATTCACAGATGCAGTTATAAAATCTGACTCTGTTGGTAAGCAAATGACACTACTCGATTCTTGGTGGTACAAGCTCTTTAAATCTCACAATCACTAGCACTGGGAAATATTGCCCATGGTGCAAATATTTACACTCACTGCTTGCATCTGATGGTAGATGAGTTGCTCTTTTCTGCTTCTTCATGGTTGATTGCCACAATTGTGTTTTAGCAGTGAACTTTATAATTGCTAACCCCCTTGTGCACCTCTGTTTCTTTGCAGCAGCTCTGATTTTCCTTTTCAGCCTCTCCTCCCCTACTAATATTTTCTTATTGACATTTCCTTCCCTTTGCACTTGAAAATGTGAATTTAAAAATATACCCATAATAAGAATCTTTTCCCCAAAGCAAGCTCAACTCATCAGAGAAAAGGCATTTTGGAAACAATGGATTCGTAGGGGAAATGAACACAATGCCCTTGCCAGGCAGATATATTAGTATCATTTATTTTAGATTTTAACCATCTAAGCGATAAAGGTCACTGAAGGGTAGCCGTGAAGACAATTAAGGTCATCGGGATTTACTAGGGATTATTAGTTCTCCTTAAAATGGCAGCAGACGTAATATTGAGCCAAGATTGCCAAGTGGCAAGAGCCATTTTTAATTATTAAAAGTAATTTCACATGTGGTTTAACAGTTATAATTGGAATTTTGAATTATGCTTTCCTTGGTAACAACCCATTTCCTTTGTTTGGATAAACCTCAGGCATTGAGAGATGAAATATGATGTCCTTTAATATGTGGTACTCAAGAAATTGCATTTCACCAGCAGGCATTCAGCATTTCTGGGGCTGAAATGGAATCTCAGTAAAACACAATAGAGACGAGGTCTCATCATTAATACATCTACTACTCCAGCTTCCATGACTTTAGTAAACAAAGGCTATTGATAAAAGAAGTCTATATGATGCCCAGAGCACTTCACACAAGCCTTGTGCAAGGTTGTCAGAACTTAGCTACCATCTGCAAGGACACAATCATAGATTCCCAGCAGCAGTGTGTGGATGCTCTTAGATTGTTTTGAAAAGAAGTAGGTGTATCAGACTAAAGTACAAACTACCAAAATAAGAACCAATAGCATTAGTATGACCACAAACCAGTGCACCTATCCAGAAACAGCCTCTGCTTGCTGGGCTTCATGAACTCCTATGGAGAATCCAGACATAATTTTAATCTCCCTTTTTTTCATTTATCTAATATTCATTAGTGTACAATGCATTTAATTTTCTCCTTCTCTAGGGCCTTATGACCATCTGCTTTAGACTGAAGTGATGCTGTTGCCTGCTATCTACTCACTCATGCATTCGGAAAATTGCATAGAGCACCTACTATGCATTAGGTATCTGCTAAGCATTCAGAAACTGACCTAAGCATTTCAATGTTTATTATTCAAGAACCCTAGCTGATGAATTCTTCCACTAAGTAGATATGTAAATTGCGGTATGGGAGGATAAAGACACTACTAAATTACATAATTCTGGGGAAATTAGGAGAAATGGAATAAGATGAGTGAGATTCACTTCGCTTTTCAAAGAAAGTCGACAACACATCTAAAAATACTTCCTTGTCCAGATAGATAGCTGAATGTGCATTCTAGGGACTATAGGAAGGGAACCTTGAAATATTGGACTTTGGATGTGTGGTTCCTGGTGAACTAAGTCAGTCACAGCCCCAGCAGGCTCTGTAAGGTTATGGTGGTGTGGTTTACCTGTGCCAGGGGAGAGTTCTGTCCTGGTTTCAACACATCCGTAAGCCCTTACTGAGACGGCAGGTGACTAGGAGGGAAGCAACAATGGTTCAATGCATTTTTCAAAAAATCTTTTAGGAAGCTGGATCAGCCTACATGGAAATGTAATTGTGATTCTCAGCAGGTTTAGACTTAGTCACAAAGAGCCAGAATAAAGTGTTTTTATACAAGGCAAAAAAAAAAAAAAAAAAAAAAAAAAAAGATATCACCATTTAAAGTTATACTATTCCTATTCTCAAACCTAAACTCTATTAATACATTATATTATCATAATTTCACTATATAATACTTATATATTATATTGCACTATATAACTTTAAATAATATTGTTGTGTGTGTGTATAGATGTTAATACAATAGGATATATGCATGTTATAATATCATACAGTAGTCCCCAACCTTCCTAATGCTGTGACCCTTAAATACAGTTCTTCATGTTGTGGTGACCCCAACAATAAAATTATTTTTGTAATTATTATTAATAACTGCATAATAAAAAAATAGTATGCTACTTCATAACTTTTAATTTTGCTACTGTTAACAATCATAATATAGATAACTGTATTTTCCATTGGTCTTAGGAGATCACTGTGAAAGGATCATTCAACCCCAAAGAGGTCATGACTCACAGGATGAGAACCAACCACTGGCATAATCCACTATGGCATGCTGTGTGGAGGTGGCTAATACTGCTTATACTAACTAATTACATCCCAGCTCTACATTCACTGAAACAATGTTGGTAACTTGATATCAGATCTGTTAGGAATATTTATCCACAGCAAAATAACTACAAATGATACAATTCTGTCCCTGCTGCTTTTTCCTGAAGAGTAACATGTTAAGCACTTACCAAACCTACTGATTATATTATTTTATAGTTCATTGTGAAACAGTCCATCTTCAATTGTTTTGTCTTCCAGAGAAAGAACTCGATATATACAAGCTTTTCCCAAGCTTATATATATATATCACAACACCTAGCACATAGTGGGTACTCGGTAAATTATTCTTTCACGAAGGAGTGAATATTTTACCACATCTTTCACAGCTTTTACAATATTTACTTCCATTAGTCTAACAGCCTCAGTGTTTGTAATATCACGGCAGAAGGTTGCCAAGGGTAAAACGTATAAAGTCTGAAGTGCAGTTCTTTCCTTTTCAGCTGAACTGCTTCACAGAGAAGAGACACACTGCATATCAAATACCTTGCACTTATTTTCACCTGCAAAGCCTGGGACCATTCAGACTGCACAGAAGGTGAAAGTCTATGCCTGCTCAAAACAAAGCAACTGTAAATATAAATTCTAGCATGAAGAAATTCAAGATGTTTAAGTAAACATCTCTTATTTTATTTTATTCCCCTCTACTTCTTTTGTTGCATTTCTTCCCATATTCTATCTATTCTGATCTTCAAGGAGAAAATCTGTAAAATTGCAGGTTCTTGCTATATCCAAGGTATTGTCCCAAATTTATATAAACAGTATCTATTGAAATACATGCTGTTAGTCAAAATAGAATTATTTACCCCATTCCCTTTCCTCCCTCCAGCCCCTCCCAGTGCCCCAATCAATTTCCAAGTGCCCCCTATAGTTCATAGCCTCTTTTTCTTTCATTATTTTTGTCATATGAATAATGTATATGTGTGTAGTATATGTATGGACTGGTATATACAAATATAAATCTCTGAGTCTATTTTTGTTGTTAATGTTTATATGGTTTCAGGGCTGACCACAATGCTTTAGACAACCAATAGGAGGGCTCATCTCTGTCTAAACACTCTCTTAGTTACCTCTTATTCTAGTAATGTAATCCATAAACTTATTTTTTGTATGAATATTCCAGAAGCTATTTTTACCATAGAGTACCATAAACTTGGAAATTTGATGTACTTCCTGCCAATCTCTGCTCTGATCAGCATGAAAAGCATGGGCTTTTCAGCATGTTTTCTCTTCTGTGGAATAGATTGATACACCTACAATCACAACATGGAAAACTCCCTGAATGATAGCTGACCTGTAATAACTATTAGGTATATAGCTTATTTTTCTGCACTGTCTTCAAATTAATCTATTTTAATGAATGAATGAATGAATGAATGAATGGGGGAAAAGGAAACAAAACCATTCTACCTGATGTGTTAGGTCACATATATAATCCCAAGTTGGCATAAACAATGCTATGAGTTCAAGGCCATCAGCCAATATAATGAGATCCTAGCCAAATTGGGATATAGAGGGAAAACCAGTACCAAAATACATAAGAAAATAAACAAGAAAAATTAGCCAAGCCTACTCTCTCTCAGAGCAGTCAAGCAGATGTTTCTGTGATATGAATAATATGTGTCTGTACTGTACATTAAGCAGTCTATCCGGTAGCTTTGAGCCACATGTAACTACTGGGTATGTCAATGTGTCTAGAGTGACTAAGGAGTGAAATCTTGAATTTTATACAAATTCAAGTCACTTGAATATAATGCTTGCAGGTGGCTTGTGACTACTACATTAAAGTGAATTACATGACCAGCTATAGGTATTGTATTCTAAGCTCAGAATGACAATTTCAAAAGCATTGCCTGTTTGGGGAAAGACAAATGAACAATACAAACACTCGCTACCCTAGAAAAAGCCTTGCTACTTTCCTTGCTTGTACTAGAATCCTGTGAGGAATTTCATGGGTTTGAGAGGCTCTGCATGCAGCCACACATTCAGGAGCCCACCCTCCCTGCTGGGACATATTTAAGCACCAAGGACTGCTGATAGACACCAGAGTCACTCACCATGGCACAGTGGGAGGATTAAAGGGTTAGAAGGTCATGGGTGACTGCTTCTGTAATGTCCAAGCCCTTCCCATGGTTCCCAACTGGCAGTGGTTAAAGGTTAGGGCAATTACGCTGTTATCTGCTGATAACGTGACCCCCGTAACCCCAGCAGCTTCATTTGCTGTTACATATTCTATTAAAAGGAAATACATAATTTCATTTTAGATGGTGTCCTGAGTAATGAGAACAAAAGAAAGCTATATGTATTTAAAGTAGGTTGCGATTCAAGAGGCTAAGCTGAGCGGAGATGTATGCAGAAATACACTACTAAATCATGAAGCAAAAACTCTTTAGAAGTCATCTAATTCTGCCCACTTATGTTACAGCTACAAGACTGAGAAGTGACTGACCGAGGGATAGAAAGACAGCTGCAACTCTAAAACCTTGGTTTGTTTATCCTCCACCTTAGCTCTGGTACCTTGCACAGGCAGTTATAGAGACAGGAGAAACAAACCAGTGACAGAATGGATCTCAAATTTTTTGTCTTCAAAGACTGCTGGAATGTCACTGTAGTCTAAGAGCAGAGCTATATGCAAATGAATTGCAATGTGACAAGTTGGAAAGAGGATGGTGTCATTTCTGGATTTTCCCTAATTTTCCCCCAGCACTCCCTTCTCTCCAGGAACTCGTACATTCTTGTTTCCCCATAGGACATAATATCCTCTTGGAGTAAATTAGGCAGGCTGGAAAACTGCATTAACTCCTTCTGCTCCTTAGGGATTCTCTGGTAAATCCATGCTTCAAAACACCAATTTTCATCTTAGTGCATGACTTGATGTACTGGGGAAGAGGGAATTATGGGGTATGCTGGTGAGGTCAAGGACCACATTATTATGACTTCATTCCCAGTGAGATGAGATGCAATCTGCTACATGTAAATCAAAGGGTTAACGGTGGGGCAGGTGGCTGCTCTGGTTTTGTCATCTCAAGTTCATAACTGGACAGGCTACAATCTCTCATCCTTCAGACACTCAGGTTTAGCAGCCACCATGTTTTGCAAACAATAACGCTGTGTTTCTGAAAACACAGCACCATATTACACCGTCTGAAATCACTCAATCCCTGAGAAGTCATTTTATTCCTGCCATCTAATCTTCTAGGAGATTGAAAAGCCTAGGTGAGCCCAGAAACCTCTACAGTCATCATTTCTTCAGCTTTTGCAATTTCTTGTTTAGGGGGAGATACAACTCTATGTTCGAAACCTGCAATCTGTTTTAGCACTCTCTTAACAAAACAGAGTGACTTCAAAACTATAGGCAAATCTAATACTACTCAGCACACATTCTGGACACCTCATGTTTGCCTTTTTATACACACATGAACACCCCCAAAATTCAAATTTACTAGAAAAGAGAGGATACTATTAGGTTCTTACCTCAATTTTTTTTTAAGGAAATAAAATAAGATTTTATAGGCCTTTCAGAGGAATTACCCACAAAGAAAACTAATGGTAACAATGTGAGTCAGTCTGGATAAACCTTCTGGAAACTTCTCCATTTTCCCCCAGTTGCAGCAGACTGTCATGGAGGATTTCTGAGAAGCCCAAGCTACTAAGAATTCGAGTTCATTAAGCATGCATCTCATTTTGGCAGGAAGCCACTCTCTTGAAGCAAAACCCAGTCACAGATAAACGGAAGGCAATCATGGTTTTACTAATAAATGCAGGCTGC
The DNA here is from genome assembly GCA_021653895.1 of Mastomys natalensis. Lineage (NCBI taxonomy): Eukaryota > Metazoa > Chordata > Mammalia > Rodentia > Muridae > Mastomys > Mastomys natalensis. Next base: position 103,435 of record JAJTUV010001006.1, on the reverse strand, counting down.
AGAGATGGGACTGCCAATCTTAGAGAATGAGATGAAGGGAGGGAGTGTGTATTGTGTTGTATGAATCCCACACCATACAATACAGCTGAAGCAAGAAACCCTATGCTGACTGTAAGAAATGAGATCACAACTGTGTATACACACAGGAATGATACCATGTATTTGGCTTGGGTTGTGTGTGCTTCCTGGAAGCCTAGACCATCCATCCATCAGATGACATAAGCTGACTCTCTGAAATTCCTGAGACTTTCTTGGGAAAATAATGAAGCCAGAACTGTGCTACAAATTGAGACACTGGCCACAGGAAAGTCCCAGAATAAGGGAGGGCTAAGTATTATAATTGAGGTTTACCAACAGAGTAAAACAGCTAGCTGATATACCCATACTTTAGATAATAACCAATAAGAAAGGGCTAGAGAACAGTGGTTCACACATGACATAATCACACTAAGTGTTCACTCACTGTAACCAGTATACAGCACAAAAAAAATGAGGCCAGATGATGTCCTTTCACCAGAAACAATAAAGTCTACTGTCAAGAACACCTAGAAGCCAGCAGCTAAGTTTGGTGGCCTCTGACAAATTCTTTCCATGTTAGAAATTTAGTTAGGAGTCCTAATAGACAGAGCAAGCCAACCAAAACATGACTTTAGCTCCAACACAATCAAGAGCCTACCAGTCTGAATCTTTACTCTAAGCAATGAACATTCATCAGCTAATGGTTCAAATCTCTGCTTTATTCTGCTTAACTAGACACAAGAGTCCATTTCCTTTCCTCTTGTCGAGGATGATGATGCTGTGTTTATCTTTTTGTACATAACAAGTTGGACACTCAGTTTCCATGCTGTAATCATGATGCAACCCAGATCTCAGAAGGTGGGAATAGGGTCAAAGCTGCCTTGGAAAGAATCTTTTCAGAAAATAGCAGACCAACATACAGAAGAATAATAGACAGGTAGGTTTACTCTTCCTATTGCCATGATAAAAGAAAAGATCAAAAGCAACCTAAGGAAGGGTTTATTTCGGCTCATGGTTTAAAAAGGAACACATCTTACTGCGATGGAGAAGGCGTGGTGGCAGGAACCTGAGGCAACTGGAGACATTACACCTTTAGTCAAGAAGCTGACAGAAAAACAAGTGCTTAATGTAGAACCCCATTCTATAGGATGGTATTACTCTAGTTCAAGGGGGAAGGGAAATTTGTTTCGTCAGCTATACCTCTAGAGATACACTAAAAAAAAAACCCTGAAATATATTTCTCAGGTGATAAATTTAGTACACTTGAAAATGAAAATGAACTATTCCATGAGGACATAGCCCATGAGGGCAATCCAAGGATAAGGAAAACAATAGGAAACAAACAAACAAACAAACAAAACTCAAAAAATGAAAAACAAAAACCAAAGCCATCAGAGAGGGTCAGATGCTTACCAAACATCTACAACTTCCGTTCTAGAGTATCTGACATCCTGTTGGGCACAGTATGTACATGCTGAAGAGATACATACCCAGGCAAAACTCTCATGCACAATAAACATAAATAAAAATGAGTAAATATTTTTAATTAATAAATAAAAATAATAAAAGTGTATTCTAATATCTTGCAGATCTGTTTCAACAGAAAGGCCAGTTCTCTCTGCAAACCACACTCCTTTCTTTATGTTCGGATTCATACCTCAGCAATTCTAGTGAATCCCACAGTTTCTGGCATGTCTTCCTAACAAATAGCTATCTGGGTATTTACATCTCTGCTTATATCCTAGAGAGGCTAATCTCTGGGATTTTTATAGGCCTCAGGGGTGAGAGGAGGGTAAGCCTACTGATGAAATCCCTTCTTTGTTAATGGGTGATAAAGTAAAATCCAATCCCTTGGGCCTACCACACAGAAACCCTGTGGTCCTGCTTTATGTGGATCATATATCTTAATAGATTTTCAAGCAATTTAGACGACAAGACAAAGCAGCTGGTAAGGGCCAATTTACAAGGCCCTTGTTCCCAAGCCACATACTACCTTCCCCCACAACAGTTACAAAAGCCCAATTGACAGAAAGAAGCCTTCTCTAAACACGAGAGTATGCATGCATCTCAGAAACCCACTTTCCACAACCCAGATATGTCGTATAAATGCTGTAGGCTTATTTATTTTACAGCAGATTACATCTGGAAGGTGTTTAACTTTTTCTTCTTAGCTATTTCAAAATGGCCACTCTAAGTCAGGTAAGCACTAACTATTGTTAGTTGCCTGTTAAAAGGCAAAGAAATAAAATGGCTGGCAATCTAAATGAATAAGCTATTCCATTCATATTATTATTGCTCCTATAACAAAGGTTTCTCCCAATCTGGAGGTAAAAATTGATAACTGATCCAGCATGTAATAACACTTTATCTCAGTAATTTCACCTTATGTAAATCTAAGGCAAGCTGTGCTTTGAGGGGATCTTGTGGGGTTCAACTGCAAAAATCATGACAGGATAATTCTCAGTGGGAGAAAAATGAGTCCTGCTCTTCAAGGTGCCTTCTGCTCTGGAATACATTCCTGAAAATAAATTAGCATCAATGCGTTACTCTCACCTATTACAAATCAGAGTAAACAATTACTGCATTAAGCACTCTCTGAGAGGCTCCAAAGGCCACTGGTGCTTACTGCTGATTTTCATAAATGATCTTCAAGGAGCTCCCCTGGGGATGAGAGATCAGAGAGGTCCAGGGAGAGGTTAGCAAGGGCTGCATCTCATTACCATGGTGATGAGATGCAACATGCTGTCTGGATATAGAACAGTTGCCATGATTTGGGGCTATGGTTTTCTGGGTTTCTCAGGGACTGTCAAATCTAATGGACAGCAGGCTCCCTGGACACTCTATGCTTTGGGCAAGCACTTGAAACAGAAGCCTGACTCCAACTTCGAAGTAAACCAGTGATCTTGAACTGAGTTGACGTAAGACAGAAATCTATTGTTCTTCATAGACTTGCTGTGGGGCTCTACAGATATTTCAAGGAGTGTCTGCTCTTATTCTGGAGTCAGCCCTTATTGTAAAGATAATTACTTAATTCATTTACTTTTTATGATGTCTCCCTTCCCATTAAGGGACAAATTCAGGAAGTACATGAGTAGCTTTGTTTCTTCTTTTCTAAATTATCATACTCAGGACACCTTGCAAAGAGCCAAGAACATAGTAGGAATTCAGTTGATATTTTCTGAGTTAATATTCAAGTAAATGGTGACTGCTTACTTGAAAACCAGAAGTTATTGTCCATTTTTTTTCATAGAGATTTCCACAGGGATTCAAGTATAATAATTCCAGAATTCTCTTATTTGCAATCTACTGGGCTGAACAGTTAAAAACAGGAGAAAATGAAAGAATGTCGCTGTTCTGAGTCACTGATGACATGGGTGATTCTGGAGAAAGCAAATCTACTGATCCGAGAAGAAGGGATTTTTCAGAGAATGCACAACCTTGAATCCTTCATGCTTTCTTTGACATAATTGATACAGCCTGTCTACCACTCTCCAAGGGCATAGAGTCATAGTGAAAAGAAACTGTGCCATTTGAATCCCCTGGTTCAAAGAAACCATAAAATCAGTATTTTTTTTTTTAACTGCTTCTATGGTTACAGTACTGACTTACTCCAGTTCAGTGTACTTGCACAGAGACACAAAAGAATGAGTTTTCAAACATACTAGGTATTATGAAGAGTAGGCTGTGGGGCAATTAGGAGATGGGGGAGTAAACCTTCAGGTCAAACAAGGAGTTTTGCTAGGAAATGCAACAATCCTATGCGGCAGGACAGAAGTTCTCTAGGGAGATAGACACACTCTTCCACCCTTCCATTACTGGAATCACAGAAGAGGTATAGCTTCATCCAACATGATGGTGTCTTGAAGGGAGAGGATGTCTTCAGTTTCATAGGACAGAGAGAGCCTCTGACTCTTATAGGTTCTTTTGGGACAACATCCAATCTGCTTGACCTATGTGCTGGAAATCAGAAGGCCCTGATAAAAAGTTTTAATTCCACGTTCTTTTGAGCTGTTACCTCTCAGTTGCAAGGGGAAGGGAGGCAGCAAAGTCACAGTATGCTTTATTAACACAGATCTGGGGAGAGTTCCAGGGAGCCATGACCTGATATGTGTGTGTGTGTGTTTGTGTGTGTTTATGTATGTGTATGTCTGTGTCTCTATGTGTGTGTGTTGTGTGTGTGTGTGTGTGTGTGTGTGTGAGAGAGAGAGAGAGAGAGAGAGAGAGAGAGAGAGAGAGAGAGAGGTGGAATAGAGCTGCTCAGCATTTATGATCTAACAGTGGGCTTCTGAAAGGCATCTTGCTCTACTGGTGTGCACCTATGTCTTACATTACAGATTTCTAGTTACTTCTGAGTTAAAGGCCAGGATGTAGTATTTATGAATGTGAGTGAAAGTGTAACACAGTTTCTAAAGTCTCCAAATGAATTATCATACAAATCACAAGTAGAACATGTTGACTCATGCAAGAACAATTGTTCCTTTAATTTAATGTAATTTTGGAGTATGTAGGTATCTAGGACTATTCGGGGGCCATTAAATGTCTATCTGCTTTCCAGTACAATGAAAGACAAATGGGATTGGGTGTTTTCTTGAAAATATTGCCCAGACTTCAGAGAGGGTCTTATCAGTTAAATTTAGGAAAAATCTATCATTTCCATAGTTTATCTATCAGTGGTATTTACTGGGTGTCTGCTTTGAGTACCTCATTATTTAACTTGACATTCAAAAGTATCAAATATCTGGCTGCTTATGACAATTTTAACATCAATCATGCATGTTACCACTTAAAGAATTATATTTTCAGCAGATAGTAGCCATTTCATTTCACATCCCTTCTTGTACAACTGACAAAAGTACACTTAGAAGTAGCTTTATCCAAGCATCACTTCTGCCTAAATATCCACTGAATTCTATTCTTAATTAGTATGTGTGGGTATATGCCAGAAATGGCATCCTCTCCATTGATTTTCATCTTCTAACCCTATGGCTATGCTGCCTTTGATGATGGAATTTTTTTTATGAATAATACTCTGGAGAAATCTTTCTGGCTGGTCCAATGTCATCACCCTCAAAAGAGAAAGAGGATGACCAAAGGGTAAAAGGTGGGCAGGCATTACATAAGTAATGACATCACTGGCTTTAAAGAAGACAGGGGCAGCGAGCTAAGACGTACAGGCAAGGGTGACAAACTGGAAAAAGCACACAAACAGCTAGAAGAAGCACAGCTCAGATGAAACATTCAAATTCAATTTTTGAAAACTTATTTCAGACTTTTGTGCTCCCAAAGGGTAAGGTGATACATTGCCACAGGGTGTACAATAATTAACATGAAATTAATTACCACAGAATACTTTTGGCTTTTTTGCTCCTATATTTTCACTCCCATATAATTGTGTTATCTTTTTTTCAAGACAGCATTTTACTGTAATTCTCAAATTGGTCTGGAACTCAAGAGTCTCATTGCTTTGGTTGTTGGGCATTGGAATTAGTGGTGTATGCTGTCATACACAATCGCCTGTTTTTATAGCAGTTAAAAAAAAAAAAATCTACCCTACATAAAAGATATTCAAATAATGGATCTATGTTTAAGTGCCTACAGTATTTTACTTGACGCTTAGGATGTTTGACTGGACAGTGATAGCTATTGGTGTTCATTCCATGACATTAGAACCTAGACTGCATCGAATATCAACCCTACTAGATCCAAGCTCTGACTTGAATTGACACAGTTTTTATTTGGTTCGCTTTCTTTATCGGAAGAATATGAATAATAATTTAACCTTCCTTGTAAGACAGTAGTAATAAGTTCATTGGTTGATACAAAGAGTTATAACACAGCCAGGCATGGTGGTAGATACCTTTACCCCCACTACTTGTGGGGCAGAGGCAGGTGGATCTTTTGAGGGTCAAGGCTAGCCTGGTCTACAGAGCAAGTTGCAGAACAGTCTTCGCTGCATAAGGACCCCCCCCCACCCAAAAGAGTTAAAACTCACGTCCAACATATAATAAACATTGCATAACAGCATTTGTATTATTTCCCCACAGTAAATGTATTAAACTGAAGCCTTGCTCTACTGGCAGTGGGAACAGGAGTAGAATTAGGTTTATAAGACGGTTTTAATTTATGAGAGCAATATGGGTTTCTTCAATTAATGCATCAATGAATTCAGGTCAGAAATGGAATCTATGATAATGCAAAGAAAGTAGGAAGCGCTGAGAATTCTAAGTGTCCTGAGACTTTGTTTAAAAGGGAAATGAATTTTGATAGAAAGGAGAGGGACAGCCACTAGTGTGATTTGATAGGTCTACAGGCAGTGGCCAAATCATATCAGGAATGGTATGTGGCAGTGCCAGGACAGTTTTATGCTAAAAAGATTTTGGCATGAAAAATTTTACACATTCTTGTGAGAGAACTTTGGGTAGGAAAAAGTGTGATGGAAAAAAAGTCGCCACAGAATCCTGCAACTCCTTGAAGAGTACTGATTTGCAAGACATGGCATTAGATCTAAGATGGCTCCCTACACAATGAGACAGTAAAGCAGAACCAAGGCCAGGGCAGTGACTGCTTCCCCTGTCTTCACGGAAGTACTCAGAGATGATGATACTCCTCCTACAACTTCTGAGATATCTCATTAAGCGGGGCTTTCATTGGATCATTGGAGCACGTGACAGCGTGGAGCTATTCAATTGGCCAAAGCTTTAGGGGCTTGGGATTGGTTCAAACACTGTGTATAAGCATGTGAGCTGGACAATAAACTCAGATCTGCACCTTGATGCTGGTCTTCAGAGTCCGATTTCCCAGGGATTTGTCACATGACTCTGTGGTCGCTCATACCCCATCCTCAGTCCTGTTCCCACACATTCTAAAATAATTTTGCACAGGAATTAAAAATATTCAGAAGCAGCAACATTAGAAGTGCAGACTACATCATCTACTAGGACAAGTTTCATTGTTAAGTGCTTCTTCATAGCAGAGATTCAGGAATCAGAATGGTTCAGGTTGTGGACTCCCAGTTATATGCTTGGGTTCACAGGATCTACCAGTTTGTAGGTGATACTGGCACTCAGGAGCCTCATCTTTTGCACTTATTTCCTCACTGCTTCCATCCAAGAGTACTTCCGAAAGACTCAAAAAGGTATCTAATTGTCTCAATCTAACATTTCAGAGAATTGAAAGGGAAATTTTGTCTGAGTATTTGTAACAGCATGAAGCTCATTAAAAGTACAAGACTGAGAGAGGAAATGGGCTTTATTCAAGAAAGCTTTTTAAAGACTTGAGGACACCAAGGAAATGATTCTTAGGCAACAGAAATGTTGGACACTCAGTTCCAATAGCAAGAAAAGCAAGAACATTGTGTCCTACACACAGCACAGCATCCCTCACCCTACTGAATCTCATAAACCAGATTCCCCGTACAACACCCATCACTTTGTCTGAAGTGATGAGAAAGGTTTTAAGGTTTGTTTTTACAGATAGTCTTGGTAGTCTTTTTGTATTAGTATTTCAGTGAAGGAAAAGGGTTTGTGTGTGTGCAGAACTCTATGCAAAACTTACGCCATTAATAAATCACCCAAGTATCATTTCCAACATGTGCAAACTCACACTCCTCACCTGTCCATTGGATTGGTTGGGGGTCTAAGCATCATCGTTCAATATAATCAGAAGACAAGAATAGGTTGGAGAAAGAGATGAACGCTTCTACAATCTTTTTATTTCATTTTAAAATTTCTCAGCAACTATGTAATACCTTTCAGCTCACATTTATAAGTGAGTGAAGTGAATGAATTAAGGGATTCATTTAAGATGATAAAATATTGAAACACTTCTACTTAAGAAAAAACAGGAAGTCTGTCTCTGAGCAAAACTGAGATAAGTCAGCCTCACACATGAGTTGAGTTTAAAGTAGATATATGGAGCTGTCTAGATCTGTCCTATTTAAAGATAATCACTCTTCAAAACGCAGAAGAAATATATTTGAGGATGAGGACGGTGAGGCAATATGGAACAACCACAAGAATGTTAACAGCTTCCAAAACCTCCCGATTATTAGTAACTGTCCTGACCAAGTTCATTGTTTTGAAGATTATTTTAAAAGTAAGTAGCAACCAGACATAGTGTCTCATTACTACAATGCCAACTCTCTGGAGGCTATGGCAGGAGGTCCATACCTAGTGTGAGGCCAGCCTGGACTTCAGAGTGAGACTATCTCAGACAGAGAGACAGAGAGACAGAGAGAAAGACAGACAAAGAGATACACAGGCACACATAGCCGAGAGGGCAAGGGAGTGAGGGAAGGAGCAAAATCAGTGAGGGAAGGAGTAAAATCGTATATTTCACATTGATTTTTTTTTTACCGAGTTTTCTGAATTACTATCTTAGTGAAGAGAAAAATGTAAGTGTGTTTGTGTCAGAGAGAGAGAGAAAGAGACACAGAGAGAGAGAGACAGAGAGAGAGAGAGCTGAAGCAGAGTCATTCAATGTTTACTGAAAAATATCAGAGCTACAGGTGATTACTGACTTTGCTCCATACCTAAGGGTATGGTCAGCTCTCTAAGAGGTAAAAAGTAACATCCTTACATTTCCATAGAAACAAGAACACAAGCCTTTAAATAATAAGCTAACAAGAAGCAGATTCTCAGCAGGAAAATTTCATATTTTGTTTTAGAAAAACAATTTCCTATAGTCACCACTGCCCTAGAAAATTCTTTTTTAGTTCTTTGAGAAATCTGTATTATATGTTTTAGTCTCCACCTCTCCTGCAAATTTACCTAAATCCATCTGGTTTTCCCTACTCACCCAACTCTGTGTCCTATTAAAAAAGTAAATGAAGTCTAATTTGTGATGCACTGGGTGTGGTCAGCTTTCCAGAGGCCACGAGCTTAAAGAAAACTGACTTTTCTCTTCTAGTAGCTATCGATTACCAAGATGTACTTGGGTAGTCGTGGGACTTGAGGACAAGCCACGTGCCTTTTCCATGCTGGCATCTTATTTGTCTTGAGAATGTTGAGGTGTCAAGCATATTGAAATATATCTACACCATGCTTGGATATATGCCCAAAGGACTCTATATCCTGCTATAGAGACACCTGCTTATTCATGTTTATTTCTGCTCTATCCACAGTAGCCAGGGAATGGAATCAGACTAGATGTTCCTCCATGATTAATTTTAAATGTTGTATATTTATACCCTGGCATATTCTTAAGAGGAAGATAAAAACAGTTGTCATTTGGTTTACACCTTGAAAATGATGTAACTAAGAGCAATTAGTGGATTCAGTTTAAGTCTTTGTTCAACCTGTCCATATATTAAGAAATATCAGTTATCAATGTGTAGAGGAATATAAGATGATATTCCCAAGTTCACCTTCTCTCACACTATATATCCATACGCTGGCTCTGCCCATGTGTACAATCATATTTGTATTGCCCACTGCTTCTTATACAAAAGACTCCTGCCATGTTTTGCTTTGTGACTTTGAAGGAGTTACCATCATATTATTATTAATTAAGTCTTTTTTATATATGTCGGTCTCTAAATGTCTTACAATATCAATGTATTTTATCTACATAATACATCAACAAAATAGACATTATTTTGTCTCTAGTTCACTGATGGAAAAACTAAGGCACAAAGAAGTGAATGAATTTTGTTCCAAGGCAAAGCAGTTGACGCTACAGACAGTTCTCTATTTTCCTGTTTATAAATAGGAGTCTTTATCTCATGTTTTTGTGAAGATTAAATAAGAGAGTCTTTGGTTTAGAGCATGGCCCTCACCATCGATCAAATTATATGGTTACAAGTCATAGTATTCAATAAACTTTTAAAAATACATTTTCAGTATGATGCTTTGATGTATCCAACAGTGAATTAAACATTTTAAAAAGCAATTCAATGACATTTACTACACCATAACTCTCCCCAAAATGAAGAGACTCTTGGTACTTAACAGTCATTTTAGTAATTGCCTGTTGAAAATTCTGTATATGGATCACACTGAGTAGTACACATATAAAGGCGTTAATGATGGAAGCATTTTAAGCATATTTCCTATTCCATTTGCAGTCTAGACTTTTGCCAAGCTTGAAAACAATATCGGAGATTGTCAAATGGACTTTGGAATGAGCTCCTCCAGGGATGGCAGTTTGCAGGTTGAAGCAAAAGCAATTAGTTACCCATCATGTGGTTATTGATCTTCCTGTCTTTTTTGTTATCAGGACTTTAAAGGCAAGATAAAAGGAGCCACTTCAATGCATCACAATTTGGAATAAATATGAATAACATTTGGAACATAGAGGCTGTGATTTTTCCTGAGATACAGATAGTAAATAGCTCTGATCCCTGCCAAGGGGAAGTGATGGTCACATTCAGATGACACCTTTCAATGAAGATCACTGTAGAAAAGACCCTGGAAGAATGGATGCCCCTTGGCATAATTGAGTCAATTAGAAATAACAATAAATGTTCTCTCTCTGCCACTCAATTGTATGAAGCCTTTTAACTGCTGTTTTCCACTAAGGTTTGATAACAAAAATGTTTAGCCAAATGGTTGCATCTTCTGCATGTGAGAATGAAGACTTGTACATGGTCAGACTCATAGAAATTCCTAGTGAGAGAAACAAGTATGCTTTAAAACATATTAATGGGGCTGAAGACATGTCTTACCAGTTAAGAATAAATACTGTTCTTGCAGAGGACCCAAGTTTGGTTTCTGGCACCCATGTCAAGCAGCTCAAAGCTTCCTGTAAATTCAGATCCCGGGAATATAGTCTCTGGTCTTCACTGACTATATGCATACCCCCACACAGAAATGTACACATAAATGTGCTGACAATATATACTCAAATGGAAAAAAAACACAATAATCTGGATTTCTAACCTCATGTTAAGTCTCAATCTTTAGGTTAAGTAAATATATATTCAGAAAGATTGTATGAATCAGAAACATGAGATCTTTTCCCATTCTTTTACCACATATAACAAAGTTTGGTAAACCATATAGCCCATGTTTGTTTTGTAAATTAAGATGAATTGTGTGCCTCCTTTATCTCAGGTCTCCAACTATTCCCTATATGCACCCCATCTCCACCTCCTGTCAGTTTCAGATTTGCATTCATTCTCATGGCCATTGGACCATTGGCTATCCCCCTGCTCCTCCCACACCTGACACCAAACACTTCCTTCCCTCCTTATTCCCCCTCCCACCCACTGCCCTCTCTCCATGTGCTTTCAACAACCACTCCATTATCTTTTCAAGTGGGACTCAAGCATCCTTTCTTGTGACCTCCTTCCTGTCCAGTCTCTTTGGGTCTTTGGAGTACAACATGGTCATCCTGTATTTTAAAGCCAATGTCCACTTATAAGTATATACATACCATGCATGTCCTTTGTTGTGACTCATAGCATTGGGGCTATGGAATCTGGGGAGGCTGCCTCCTGTGGCCAGGCAGAAACCCTAGTAAAGAAATAGGGACACCAACCCACCACAAAACCTTTGATCCAAAACTTAGCCAGTCTACATGAAATGCAGGGATTGAGGATGATGGAGCAGAGACTGAGGAAACAGATAACCAATAACCTGCCCAACTTGAGACTCATCTGATGGACAAGCACCAATCCCTGCCACTATTGATTTCTACTCTGTTATGCATGCAGACAGGAGTCTAGCATGGCTGTCTTCAGAGATGCCCAACCCATCAACTGATTCAGACAGATGCAGACACTCAACCAAACAGTAAATGGAGTTTTGAAACTTACAGAATAATAGGAGGAAGGATTGCAGCCCCTAAGAGGAGAGAAACTCTACAAGAAGACTAACAGATTCAACTAATCTGGACCCTTGGGGTTTTCAGAGACTGAACCACCAACAAAAGAACACACACAGGCTGGACCTAGGCCTCCCCACACATTTTGTAATAGATGTGTAGCTTAGTCTTCATGTGGGCCCTGAACAACTGGAGTAGGGGCTATCCAAAAAGTTGTTGTCTGTATGTAGGATATGTTCTTCTAACTGGGATGCCTTGTCTGGCATCAGTGGGAAAGGATGCACCTAGTCTCACAGAGACTTGAAGTACAGGGTGGGGACTAACCAGGAGGACCCCACCCACTCAGAGAAAAAGAGGAAGGGGGATAGGGAAAGCATTGTGGAAGGGGGCAACCATCAGGTGGACAATAAGCAGAATGTAAAGTGAATATGTAAAAAAAACAAATATTGAAACATAGTCTCATTTATTTAATTATGTATGAGTAGTGGCTGAAGACCATATGGCTGGCAAGTATGAAATATTTACTGTCTAACTTCTTTTTTTTGAACTATTATCTTTTTAATGGAATTCTCAGAAATTTACTGAGTAGAACAGTTTTCCAAATTAAAACTATCGTCACCACAAGAGTAATGGCACAATCATACATTCTAAAGCATGAGCTAACAAATGATGGCTCATCTTGAGTTTGTTTCCTCTTTTCCCTCTCAACTTTTCTTTCATCAACAAGTCCTACCTTGGCTCCTTTCTCTGTTCGTTTGTTCATCCCAATTCATGACTGCAATCCTACTGCACCATTTCTCAGATAGACCATGGATAGAATGTGATACATGTGGCATGGGGTGAAGAACAGTACGTCTCTAAACATTTGTGATAGAACTGGGCTGAGAGGGAGCCTTTAGGAGCCAATTAGTCATGAGGATAGAGTTTTCATGGGTGTGACTCTAACATAAAATCAGACACACAGGACAACATTCTCTCTCTCTCTCTGTCTCTCTCTCTGTCTCTCTGTCTCTTTCTCTCTCTGTCTCTCTCTCTCTGTCTCTGTCTCTGTCTCTGTCTCTCTGTCTCTGTCTCTCTGTCTCTGTCTCTCTGTCTCTCTCTGTCTCTCTCTCTCTCTCTCACACACACACACACACACACACACACACACACACACACAAATTGAACCTTACACCTAATAACAATGTTTTATCCTCTATAACAATGAGAAGAACATTTTGCCTTTTAGTCACCCACTCTGTAGCATACTGTTACAACAATTTGGACTGAAGAATTGCATACAGCAGCTCAACTTATTTCTTTGTTTCTCCTTTGGTCTTTGCTTGAGAACACATATTATCTCATAGCCAATATGATCTCTTTAAAATGTGATGTTTATAAGTGTGTGTGTATGTATGCACATGTGTATGTATATTTGTGTATGTGTATGAATGTATGTGCACATGTGTATTTGTGTGAATCTGTGTATGAATGTGTATATGAATGTATGTGTGAATGTGTGTATGTATATGTATGTATGTGTTTGTGTCTTTGCCTATGTGTGTATAGATGTATATATATGTGTGTGTGTGTGTATGTGTGCGTGAGTACATGGGTGCATATGTGTGTATGTATATGTACATGTTTCTGACGTGTAAATGTAGTGTGTCTTTGTGTGTATGCAAGAATATATGTATATATGTATGTATGTGTGAATATCTCTGTGTTTATGTATGTGTGTGGTATGTATGTATCTTATAAATTTGTTCTGCCTTCCCATTTCACTTCTTTTGTATCAATGATCTGCAGAGCTCAAATCCATCTGCCTCAGCCTCTCTTCCCACTTTACTATTGAATTCATACTATGTTTTCTTTTCTGTTCCTCAAAGATGACAGCTTGGTTCTTCTACAGAAAGTCTGCTACACCCTGAATTAATATGTTCCTTGGTCACTTCCTATTCTCCTTGTTACCTCTCATGTGCTCTCATCAGTAAGGATTCCTCGGAGTCTCTACCCAGCGTGTGTTTCCTTGTCCTCATAGTCCTTCCCAAGGACTTTACCTCTCTTAATCCCCCCAGTGAATCACCATGCTTAGAAATTATCTTATTTAGTTACTCACTCACTGTTCCTGTTGTCTGTTTTCCTATATTTAAGGACACTGAGTCATGCAATAGTAATCTTTTTCTATCTTCCACCACTTCTGCACATAATAAGCATTTCATTTACATTTGGGAAATAAATAACTATTTGGAAGGGTTTAAGAATTATAGTTTAATGGAAGAAAACATCACATGAAATAGTTACATAACCAAAAAATGCGTAAAAACAACTGATCAAGGTGTATCCATCCTAATTAATATATTTACAACACAACACCTATACCCAAGGCTCTGGGGACATCAAGAAAGATGGGAAAAGAAAGGCTGCAGGGCCCTGAGGACTAAGATATCTGTTGTGAAGAGACAGTTATTTCTAAAAAAACAAAACCAAGGATGTGAAATGGAGAGTAGAATGCAAAGGAAGTGGGGGAAGATATGGGGAGTGAATATGATTAAAATGTATTATGTGAAATTCTCAAGGAATCAATGAAAATACATTTTTAAAAATCTAAGAATTATAGCTGCAATGTAAAAGTGAAATGAGAGGTTTGGAGAGATAGCTCAGTCAGGAGAAGGATCACACTACAAACCTCAGGACCTGAGTTAGATCCCTAGTACCCTTGTACACACGCACACACACACACACACACACACACACACACACTTGCAATCAAAGTGCTCAGAAGGTAAAGACAAGCTTGATTGACTCTGAGAGAATGAGAGTTTCCATCTCAAATAAACAAACATGCAAACAATGTGTGTTGTTCTTGAAGAACGACATCTAAGCCTTCACATGCACAAACACACACATGTATGCACATACACATGTACCTATGATATGAATACACACTAATGAACACATAATGTATGAATACGAACACACATGCACATATACACAAAATAAAAGGTGGTCAGAGTGACAGATAATATCAGCTATAGAGATCAGAGAATGAGAAATATGTGGGTTTTCCTTGAAATAGAGATAGAATATTTTACTTGGAAGAATAAGACTTGAAGGAGCATACAAAAGAAAAGGATGAATATTAACATAGGGATCTGTACTTTAAATACAAGATGAAAAGGGCAGAGCTCCAGGAGCCTAACCAGATATGAAATTTGCAGAAATAACAGAAACTTTATTGAGCATAAAATCAAAATTAATGAGGTGGCTGAGAGCACTTCGCACAGGAAGAAAGATTATTTCAAATCAAATTACTTAAGCACTGTAGTCTCCATACCAGAATAGAAGGAAGATATGAGGAAATTTTTTATCTCCATATTGTAAGGTAGGCAGCTGCAGACATGAGCTCATGCTCTCATGAATGCAAAGATGTTGCAATTGGATCTATTGCTTGGCCCTTTCTTAATCATCTCTCCTTTTTTGCTCTTCTTTTCATCCAGGGTTATACTTTGAAGGGACAGTTACCTAAAATCCAATCCCTTCTCTGGAACTTAGTTGTTCACTATCTGAAAATGAGTGGCTGAAGATTCCAGGCTATAATAATTGTTAATCTTTCCTCATAACTTCCAGAGACTGCTTCTTTATTTTTTTTAATTTTATTTACATTTCAGATGTTATCCTCTTTCCTCATTTCCTCCCACCCAGAAATCCCTATCCTATCCTCCTTCCTCCTGTTTCTATGAGGATGTGTCTCCAGCCACCTACTCCCACCTCACTGCCCTCGAATTCCCCACATTGGAGCACGCAGCCTTCACTAGACCAAGGACTTCCACTCCCACCTATGCCCAACAAGGCCATCCTCTCCAACATATACACCTGTAGCCATGGGTCCCTCCCTGTATGCTTAAAAGCTGGTGGTTTAGACCCTGGGAGCTTTGGTTGGTTGATATTGTTGTTCTTCATATGGGGCTGCAAACCCCTTCAGCTCCTTGTGTATTCGTTCCTTGAATTGTTCAAAACTTGCTCTGGTGCTTGCAAATGCTTTCTCTTGTTTTCATTGTTCTGTTTAGCCTCCAGACTTAACAATTTAGACAATTCAAATGCTATGGCTTACCTGAAATATTTCAAATATTTACAGCCTATTAATACATTTAGAGATCCCAAATACTTGTAATGGTCCAAAGACTTTGCTTAAGCAAATATACACAAAAAAAGCATCCCTCAGAATTATGGTTGTCTCTTAAAGATGAGAAAACTGTAAGTGAGAAATTCTCCGTAAGTTGGCCATGATCAAACATGTTCAAACCTCAGAGTCTCTACTTTTGTTTACATATAATTCTAATGTCTATAGTCAAAGGCCTGTTCTCTAAGGCCATGGGCATGGATAACTTCCTTTCTTAAACACAAATCTAGTCACTTATTAGGTGCACTGCAAGAACATATATTCACTTCTATACAGGACATATATACAGGTCTATACAACCCTAACAAGGGCAAGAACTCAGTTCTATATTCTGATTTATCTAAACTAATACAATATCATCATTAAACTGTGAACACAGTCATGCTGTTACTTTATACATTGTATATCTTAGTTATTTTTATAATTATTTTGGTACTATAATGTGTTTTGTAGATTTTATAAAAATAAAAACCTGGGAATAAAATAATATATTACTTTGTATTTTATAGTAATTTAATATTTTACTCTCTAGTATTGACACAGAGATTTTGAAAAACAGTGACAAGATATTCATTCACTCATCCACTGATTCTTCACTTCCATGGACAGGAAGGTTGTAAGTAAAACATCCAGTCTAGGGTGTGAGAGTTTACAGCAAGGTTCAAGTATGTTATAGGTTATAGGATATTGTTTATAGAATAGGGGCTGTCAATATGTAGTAATTATTGGAGAATAGTAAGTTGGCAGGATCTGTCTATAATTTAGGCCACAGTGAAAAGGGTGCATAATACTGAAACATAAAGAATCATTTTAAATGAAGTGGAGGAAAATGCTTCTCTTTCACATTAGGTTTACTGGAAGAAGCAGACTAGAGCAAATATATGCAAGTCAAATCATGTAAACCTTACACTTTTAACATTTTTTTATGTTTTCCTGGTTGGTTTTTGTTTTGTTTTGTGTGTTGCTGTGTATCAAGGTCAGGATCTTACACATAGCATGTGGAGATTTTACCCATGAGGTGTGTTCTCAGCCCCAAATATCTTCTGCCTTTAGTTAAAATCTATAACATGTATAATAACAATAATAAGCTAGAGACCAAGAACTTGCTTTGTCTGCAGCTCTGGGTCCTCTTTCTTCTACTTCCTGAGGGCTGGGATTATTGGCTTGCATCAGTTGCATTCCCAATTTGTGTAGTGCAGTCAATTCAATCCAAAGCTAGAGAGCTCAACTGAGCCAAATCACCTAATAACCTCTCATTATGTATCGGTCATCTCAATGGTATTTTTGTCATTTATCTTACATAAACCATACATATAATGAACTCTCTATGATTTACATTTTTAGTTTCTATTGCAAAGATGAAAACATAAAGACATTTGAGTTTGTATTCTTCCCCTAAATATTTTGCAGATGAATTCTCAAAGATACTTTAATATAATTTGAATTTATTTATTTATCTATTTATTTACTTAGTGTGTGTGTGTGTGTGTGTGTGTGTGTGTGTGTGTGTGTACATATATGCTTCAGTGCCCAACCTGAAGTCAGAGGACAAGTTATAGGGGTCACTTCTCTGGTTCCACCATATAGGGTCTAGAGACAGAACTTAGAACACTAGCCTTGTTGGCAATTCCCTCTACTCACTAAACCATTTTCTGTCTTATTATTATTGAGCAATTTCCTTCATTGGATCATTCTGAATATTTCAATTAGTTACCATGGTAATTTAATCTCATTTCATGCAGACATTTCTCCAGTTTAATTAATAAATTATATATTTATTAATTTAATTCTCCAGTTATAGTATATTTAATTACATTATAATTCTAATAACAAGTCAATCACTTAAAGAGGTTTGGGAACAAATGGCATAACAGACTCCAATGGTGGGAGGAGAAGTCCATGAGGCATCACTCTCTTCCTTGGTTCCTGAATTCCAGCTGTTGAGAACAGGGAAAGCAACTGTAACTGTGTAAGTTTCACAGAAATGTTATTTCCTGGGGATTATGGACTTTCTTCACAGAAGTATTGCACAAACGAAGTTTGTTGCTTGTCTTAGCTTGGTTGTCAGGGATTATGCAAGTGGAAGCAAAGCAAGCACTGACAAATCTGGCAGACTGATTAAGTGGAATGTGCTTCAGAGAGCTGGCATAGCTTATGACTAGTCCCAGGCAGAACCAGTCTTCTCACCCACCATGCCCTTGTCTTATCCTGGGCTTGTCACTATAAGACAAAAGAGAACTCTTATACTCCAGTGAAATTCCTCTGAATTACTCATTTTAGAGACAAGCAGGCTGGGCCAAAAGCACTACTACTCCCATAAAATGAAGTTGGTTGAAAATTATTTAGTTTTAGAATTGAGTGTTAACATTTGTGAGGAGATCTGAAGAGCTGTCCATTCACCTCAGTTTGGGTCCCAATAGCAAACCAAAGAAATGATTCCACTCAAGTCTGACTTGATGATCAATAAGTATTAGGTTCACTTACAAATATATTTACAGTTTATAGGAACTTAGGTGAAGAAGTCACATACTGGTATATGGTTGACTACAAAGAATATCAACATGAAACTAAATTTCTATTACATCATGGATGCTACCTCATAGAAGCTGCATCATGGAATTGTACTTTCTATTAGCCTCCCTCTATTCTTCTCCTCTAGCAAATCCCATGTGTGTATAGCTAGGGGAAGGAGGCAGTAGATGGTAGACTCTTACATGTGGGTCCCAGAATCCTTAAGCCAGTTTGTTCTACTTGGGAATAGCAGTGGCCCCATTACTATTGCCACAAATCTAACTTCTGCTTTTTTGTTTTAGTTCATTTCCATGACTATGGGACAAGGTTATGTCTGTTTCAGGACAGATGGCATGGTCATGTTATGCTTAGAGGGAATAGCCATACTATAATTGTGTTTCTCTTCTCTCTGGCTCTTATACCCTTTCTGTCTCCTTTTGTTGTGATATGACCTGAGCCTTAGGTATATATATATTATTCTTTTCTAATCATTAGAATTTTATTTCACATCAATAGTTCTTTTATTCTTAGTACTTCTCTCTATGTACCTAATGGCCAACAGAAGCAAATATTTCTTCCTGAATTTGTACAACCCATCTCCAAAGGGACATGCTCTGGCCAGTGGCTTTAAGGCATACATATAGCCTGATATTTACACATTTCTTGAAGTAGTAGATACCTAAAGTAGTAGATACCTCCAGGATGGGGATTACAATTGTTTAGACCAGGTTTTGAGCAGTGGCATTAACAATGTAACTTCCATGAAATATTTTCTCATGAAGTGTACCAAAGAGAAGTTTTGATCACTCTTACTCTGTCACACTCAGATGTCTGGCTGTCTAAGAACAAGAGATAGTTCATACTTTATATATGATATCCAATATGATTCTTGTTTAGTTTCTAACCAAGACAAAGGCTGAGGTGAGTATTTTGCATATCAAAGTAGATCCAGCCTTCAGGTGGATCTCTCAGCATCCCTCAGTCCCTATCTGGCAGACCCTGCCTCCAACTCTGAACTTTCTAGCCCAGAGTCTGGGCTTCCCTTCCCTCAAGGGCTCTGACCTATATAATCTGGACATTTTGGTCTCTCTCTCTTCTCTTCTGTCTCTGTGTCTCTTTCTCCTTTTTCCCTCTCCTATCTGACCCCTTTCCCCACTGCTGACTTCCCTGGCTTTGATCCTTGGGGCCAGTGAATTTGCCCATTCAAGAGCAGCTCCCTAATAAACCTGCCTCTAATATAGTCTAATCTGGTTTAAATTGGTTCATTTCACCAGTGGCAAAGAAATAACCTATCAGTTGTTGTTTTTTTTTTTTTTTTTTTTTTTTATAATTGGATATTTTATTTATTTACATTTCAGATGTCATCCTCTTTCCTCATTTGCAATCCCTAGAAACCCTCCCATCCCACCTCCTCCTCCTTTTTGCTTTTATACTATTTTAATTACATGCAAGTATTAAGATCAGTTCTAGGTTGATGGACTAGCAGCAATACAATAGATGCAAATAGTCAAGGAACAAGCAAGAATATAAACACAAATAGTCAAAGAGCAAGCAAGGCAATAAACAAAATTCTGTGAACACTACCTTGATCATTGTTTCTAAGGGCTTACCAGGATGATCAAAATATCTGAGCCAACTTCCCTGTCCTATCCCAAAGTCATTTTCATGTCTGAAGCCTACTTCTTTGTTCTAGTCTAATGTCAGATTCCTGCCTGAAGCCTACTTCCTTGTCCTTGGCCAATGCCATATTCCTGTCAAGTAGCCCATTTCCTTGTCCTTGGCCCAAGTCAGATTCTTGCCAAGCAGCCCCAATCAATTCTTACTTTCAACCCTGAGGCTAATAATTAAATCTTTGGGAAATAGAAATATCCTGAGAAATTAATACTTCTTCTACTTTGTTATGTTAGTTATTATTATCTTTTCTTACTTAGGTGAACTAAGTAATCAAATAATGTCATCATTCATACAGCTTCTGAGGAATTCACAGAATAAATACTCCAACTCACATTGAAACAGAAGATAATAATGCATGCTCCTTAAGGTTACTCAAGAGAGAGACTTTCATTTATTACTCAGCCTGTGAAAGCTAGTGGCAAGTTAAAACATACCTTCCAGGGAAATGAAATAGGGAAAATCCCTGTTATCATCAAAAAGAAAAAATCATAACTATATTAATATCCTTAGTTTATTGTTATAAAAAAGGCATTATAGGGTTGGGAAGATGGCTCAGTCAATATGTTTGCCTAGTAAGCATAAGGTCCTGAGTTCAGATCCCAGGAGCAGACATAATAAGCTGCAATAGGCCCTTGTGACTGAAATCACAGCAAGGGCGAGTTGTTAGGCTGAGAAGCAGATCCCTGGAAGCTCAAAGACCAGGTAGGTTGGCCTTTGCAGCAAAGTTCTAGATAGATGAGAGTCCCTGTCTTAAACAAAAGGAAACAAGCACCTGGGGAGTGACAACTGAGATTACCCTCTTATTTATAAACACACCTGATATACATGCGTGCACTTCACATACAAATGAGTGTGCAAATAGCACATATAACACACAAACTTATACCCATACAGGCAAAAAAAAAATCAAGGTCATTTATAGGACAAGTTTGAACAAAGGGATTCTGTCGGATTCACATTCTGAACTCCTACTGCCAGTATTTTATCCTAGAAGGCAAAAGGTCCTAGTGTCTTTTCTGTGTACCATAAAATAAAGTACCCTTTAAAATTGATTCCATATATTAAAATATTTGTGTCATATTATGTTCTCCCATGCCTAATATATTGACTATTCTCAGTGTTCATATTATCTATAAAAAATATATAATGTACTACATGTAAAAATACCCCCCTCCATACATAACTTTGCTCTGTCCTAGAAGGATGAAGGGCACCATCACAGATCTGGTTGGTTGGTCATCTTTGCAAACATGAGCCATGGAAGGCACCCGTAGGCAATGCAATTTTACAAGGAACATATGGACAGAAATTTACAAGATCCTTGGGAAGGAGTTCTGTTACCCAGATGGTTGCCAAAATTCCTGATCCCTGCACTTTGCAAATGAGACTGGGAGAGTTAATCAGATTAATATGAATGATGATATGGGAACTTTGTTTTGCCCCACCTCCCTGGCTCACAGATCTCTCAGGATTGCCTTCATTAGGGTCCATCTCTTCTGGAGCCTTGAAGTCATGGAGCCATTAGCTTAGCAATATAATTATATCAACCACTCATTTATGAATAATTTGTGAACATGCACAGCTGGAAACCGTGTATCCAAATGTTAATACTTAACAACCATCTTTTAATCACTTTGAATGATCATCTTTTAAAACATTATGGACACAGTGATACAAAGATAGCTCAGAAGGTAGGGGCTCTTGCTGCTCTTACAGAGGACCCAGGTTCAGTTTCCAGCACCTACATAGTTATAACTCAAGTTCCAGAGAATGTAGCACCTTCTTATGACCTCCACCAATCCCAGGCATCCATCATTCACATACACAAAATCTGTATACACATGCAAATTACTAATTGATTAATTAAGTCTAAAACAGTAGAAGAACAATAAAAATTGGTATGCTCATATTTTCTATGATATAATAATTCTATATATTTTGAGCCATGTGGTGGTGGTACAGGCCTTTAATCCCAGCACTTGGGAAGCAGTGGCAGGTTAATCTCTGTGATTTCGAGGCCAGCATTTTCTACAGAGTGAGGTCTAAGACAGCCAGGGCTACACAGAAAAACTCTGTCTCAAAAAACAAAACAATAAATATATGTATATATATATCTACATAGATTAGATATAGATAGATATAGATGTGTGTGTCCTATTATATTGTTTATAAGTAAACATGACAGAATAAGAAACAATTCACAACTTTGAAAGAAATAAACTTGTGCTCAAAGTTTTCTAGTAACTACTTTGCCATTGTTTTTTGTCTTGCTGTGATCTCAGAAGTAAGCAGATAACTCACTATCTAATAGTGCTAATACTTTAAGAAAGAAATGGATTTTTTAGTAAATAATCAGTAAAATTAGCAGTCTCCAAAATTGTAAATACTTTTCCTTTGCATTGATCAAATCAGACGCTGAAATTTACTGAGGTCCTCTGTCATGTATAAAAGACATGTTCAACACAGGGCCAAAGATCTTGGGCTGTACTTTCATGTCACATGCTTTTAAGCCATGATGTGAGCTGGAGCCTTTCAATAGGGCAGACAGTTCATTTACAACATTAGAAAGTGTGATAAGCCTTCTAAAAACTCCTGCTTGCCATTTGTAGCTTAGGGCTGCCAACTATAAAGCAACATTCCATACTACCTATGTCCAAGCACTAATGTCAGAAATAAAGTGTGTAGTTTCTAAAAATTGAGCTATTACAGTTTCTGGAACACAGTAACATGCGATAACTTCCACATGACATTGTTATAAGCCTAGTCTTCCTGTATGTATGATTCGTTCTTGAACTCATAACACTGCCGAGATGGAATTCTATTACCTACACTCTATGGATGGAGAACATGAGGAATAGAAAGGTTGCATACATCTATGTGTTCCGTTTTCTTTTCTAGTTGCCAATAGCATATACTCACTAATAGTGAGTAGTGAGTATAAATTCCATAATAGGCTATCTGTGAGGACTTATCCCTACAAGTGTTTTAAAGCTGTTTGAGTTCTAGTATCTGAAATAGATTTAAAAAAAAAGTCAGAAAGAAACATGGACCTATCTTATCAGTTTCCATATTATTCTGACGCAGGTTTGGAAGTCTCAGATCATGTACAACTTGTCTATTTCTGAGATAGTGTCTCATCAGACAGGCCACAAAGTTGTACTGATGTCCAGTTTGTCCCTGCGTTCTAGTCCCTGGATTCTGGGAGCATATCTGATGCTAAATTGCAACCATCAACTAAATTCAGAATGTTTGCCTGAGATGAGGGCTAGAAGCCAGTCTAGTAGTGGCTGTGTAGCTGCTTTAGCAATAAAGACACCTGTCTCCTAGAAGGCTAAATGAGATCACTAACTCATTTACATAAACCAGCAGATGGGAAGACTGGCATTTCTTATCAATTCTGGCTGGATTTCAACCAATTACATGGACTTAAAATGTTTGATATTTCACTGCCAAACTTCTAAGATATCCGGCCCCCTAATGTGTGTGTGTAGTTTTATTTTTAACAAATATGATATTTAGGATTCCAAATATTGATAGCACCTGATTTGTATTTTATCTCCTGGGTGTATGGGTCACAGCTAACATGTTCTTTCTTCTAATCATTTCTCATAGACATTTCTCACAGTCACTAACTCCACTATAGGTTTCTTCTATAAGTAAGATTAAGTGTGATTCCTTCCATGGCTCTTCACATTAATCCCTGGATTGTTCGTGATTTTTTTTTAATTTTTTTAATTTATATTGATTAGGAAGGTCTCTTATTTGAGATTACAATACAGTTATATTATTCTTCCCTTCCCTTTCTCCCTACAAACCCTCTCATATGCTCCTTCTTGGTCATTTACAAATTCACAGCCTCTTTTTAAAATTGTTATCACAAGCACATATGTATATCCATATATTTCTAAATATAACATACCCAGTCTGTATAATGTTACTCACATGTAACATTATACAGGACTGACCATTTGTTGTTGGATAACTAATTGGGTTCTCTTCCCTGGGGAAGATGATTTCTCCTACTCTCAGTCTTCCTTAGTTGTCTATAGTTCTCCATGTAGGATTGAGGCTATAAAGGTTTTTTCCTATCCATTTTGGCATGTCTTTTGCATGCAAGTATGAGGGCACAACCCTTAACACTTGAAATAATACAACGAAAATCAAATAGATAATAGTTTAGGATATTCATATATTATAATTACAATAACATACCAGTCTGTACTTTTATCTTAGTGTCGAACACAGTGTCTGATACATAATCAATATTTGATAAAGATTTGCCAAGTGACTAAGGGAATGAATTACTGGGGGAATACTTGAACTACCAGCATTTGAATGTCAGTTTTCACAGCTATAATGGAAATAAGTGAGAATTTCAGACACCTCAGTGGAGTCTCCACAGGGAATAGCAATCAGTCAAACACCCCCAATCAATATTTACACAGTGTGAGCTCCTTCAGGCTGTGTGGGAACTGGGTCTTTTTCATTTTTCTATCACAGGTTGTTAAGGAGTGCCACATACATGGCAGAATTTCAATAAATGCTTTTAAATGACCACAAAAGAAGGGCAAGCTTTGACCCTACCCTCTGAGGAATGCGCAGTCTATATTTTAATGGCTACTTTCAACATCTTGTGGGTTTCTGCCCACTTGCACTGCAGGTCAAGAGGAGTATCAATACGATTTTTACTGAGGGTTCTTTTTTTTTTTTTTTTTTTGACATTTTTAATAGTCCATTGTGACTGCTTTCTCCATTCCCTTTCAAAATGAAAGACAGTGGGTACACACATCTCCTTATGTCTTGATTCTAACACAGTGATTCAGAAGTAAGAATCACCACCATGTCATGATACTATGTAGGAGATAAAACAATTCATCTTTTGTCATTAAGTTGTGACTCTTCCGGCATGTGGCCTGAGTTCCAATGAGCTTGGCTTTGTCTAATTCCTTGGGTCATTAACTATGCAATCATAATTATTTTCAGCTGTGCAAATCGGCATTATTTTTCTCATCCATTTTTCTCCTCCCCTTCTTCATCACATCTCAGCATTGATGGAGACCATGAGAACACCATCTGGTACAACTTGTGCATGGGAGCCATCAAAATAAAAAGCAGCCAATGAAGGATGCCCAAATTTCATTAGATGCATCCGTGTGTTACTTCAGTCTCATGTCATTTCCCATCCCTCTTGATTTTACTGTAGGGAGTTCAAGGACTCCCCAAAGCTCACTAAATAACAACTATCTGTCCCTAGTGACAGTGACATCTGAAGACCCATCTCTATTTAGAGTGAAAAAATTGACTCAGAGTTATGAATATCTATATTTGCAGAGAATTAACATTTCTTGCTTGTCTACAAACTGACTTAGGCATTTAGAGAGGCAGCTGCCAAGAGGGTATTAACATAACTGGAAAGGCTTCCCTGTGCATGAGTCAGACCATCCTGGCTGTTTGCAACACCCTCAATAAACTGCATTGACTTTCATTTCCAAGAAGCTCTTTCATGTGCAGACAATGCCCTATCTTCGAGCAATTGACTGGAATCCTACTCAGTAGAAATTGCTCTGAAGCTTGTGGGAAGTAAATGAAGTAGAAGGTTTTGGCTCTACTTTTTCTTTGAGCCCAGTAGCATACTTTATGCAAATTATCTGATCTCTGTGAAAATCGGCAAAATTGGTAGATTGAATTATTTATTTAGTTATTTAGTTATTTGTTTATTTATTTTGCTATTTTTAAGCATCCTTATCTAGTGTCACATGTAGAAAGGGGCATCAGGTTTGATGGTATAGGTCTGGGTCTCAGAGAGTGAGACAGGAGGATTTTCATGAGTTCCAGGCTAGCCAGACTGAGCTAAATGAGGAGACCCTGTCTAAACCCTGTTTAAAAGAGGACAAAACTAAAATCAATGAAAAACAATGATCAAAACAAACAAACAAAAAGGAACAAGATGTAGAATGGTATGAGAACATAAGACAAAAATGCAAATCCTGTTGCAGATGTGTTATGCTCCACTAGGATTTGATATTTGTACTTTCACATTGGTCTTTGGGTAGGCATAATTTCATGTTCTATGAAACAGCCCCCCAAAAGTGGCTCATGAATATCAGGACTACATAGGGCACATGTTAAAAGTGTAGATTCTTGAGTGCCTTTATTTCTAGCATAAGAAAGTAGAGATAATTCTTGATATCCATATTAATATGTATAGCTAGAATCTATAGCAGTCATGAAAAGTGTAGACTGTTGAATATTAAGATGCAAGGAGTAGGACTGGGGAGATGGATTACCACATAAAATTCTTGCTGTACATCTGATAACCTGTG
The DNA here is from genome assembly GCA_021653895.1 of Mastomys natalensis. NCBI lineage: Eukaryota > Metazoa > Chordata > Mammalia > Rodentia > Muridae > Mastomys > Mastomys natalensis. Next base: position 76,984 of record JAJTUV010001006.1, on the reverse strand, counting down.
TTTATATCCTCTGAACTCTGGCATTCACAGAGGTGCTATGGTGAGGATATTGGCACTCTCACACACATGGACAGATTCATATACTCAAATGTACACAAATAAATAAGTATATATTAACTGGGCTTTCACTACCTATCAGGAGTATATGATAATACTATCAAGTTGTTCATTTGAGCAAAGAGACATCAAAACCAGAAACACAACACAATGAAGAATTTCTGTGAAATAAAAAAAAAGAACATCTTTTTATGCCTACAGGAACAGAAAGACTATTGCTGACAAAATTTATTCTGATTTGAATAATGAAAGACAACTTAATGTCATTCAGTTCAACAATATGGTGTCTGTAGGATATGGTCTGTAATTAAAGGCAGGAATAAGGATGATGATGGAGGAGGAGGAGGAGGAGGAGGAGGAGGAGGAGGAGGAGGAGGAGGGGAAGGGGAAGGGGAAGGGGAAGGAGGAGGAGGAGAGGAGGAGGAGGAGGAGGAGGAGGAGGAGGAGGAGGAGGAAGGAGAAGGAAGGAGAAGGAGAAGGAGAAGGAGAAGGAGAAGGAGAAGGAGAAGGAGAAGGAGAAGGAGAAGGAGAAGGAGAAGGAGAAGGAGAAGGAGAAGGAGAAGGAGAAGGAGAAGGAGAAGGAGAAGGAGAAGGAAGAAGAGAAGAAGAAGAAGAAGAAGAAGAAGAAGAGAAGAAGAAGAAGAAGAAGAAGAAGAAGTTGTTATTGAAGCAAATGTTAAGTCTTACTACAGATAAAGGCCTGTCTAGAGCATTTTCTTCCACTGGCAGGGTCTCTACAGTGTTGGCCACACACATGGAAGGCAGACAGTCAAGTAGAAAGCTTTGCTTAGGTATATAGATTGCTTATGGGGAAAAAGAGGAAATATTTGGTACACAGCAAACAATGTTTGGCTTGATACTATGAGAGTTCATGCAATATTTCTTATATGATACCACTTTTAAATGCTCAATGTGATATTTTAAAATGTCATTTTCCCTTTCCCATAAAATATATAAAATTAACATATCATATTTCAAATATCAAAGGTAAACATTTTTTTTGCCAAGAATAAGTTATGGCTTTGATGTATCTTGTCACATGAGATGAAAATATGTAATTCAAACAGAGAAACAGGAAACTCCAAGTAATAAAACTTGGTGCACATTGAATATCAATATCAAAATTATCAGTCAATATCAAATATTAATAACACGACCAACCTTGGACAGTGGTGACACAGTAATGGCTGGCATCTGAATTAGAAGTAAAACATAAAGGCTTTCTCCCATGAAGCCCCAGTGGAAGGAAGATTTTCCTTTTAAATCCTCTGTAGGTATATTCCTGTACACCTGTAAAAACAATGTTTTGCTTCACAAAGCAAATCCCAGGTGTCATAGTTGTCATTTGATGCTGAGCCTCAGAACGATGGTTTCCTGTGCATATCTAGGTCTTCTCTCCTCTTCTTTTAATATCACCTCCCAAAGGAATTCTCTTTCATGTGTACTATTATTGCAAGCCTATTTTACAGATGCTATGAATAACTGTAGAAGTACTTCTCATGCCTGTGCTTGTATATCAAGATGCTTGGGAGCTTTGGAAGCAGTACACTCTGGAAATTTTGATTTTACTTTGTAAAAGACTGGACAATAAACAGAATGTTTATAATAGGAAAAGAGCAAGAAAACTATTTGATAATATGTAATTATTTTTTACATGGGTATAGAGAGATGGTTCACCATTTAAGAGCACTTTCAGCCTTAATAGAGTACCTGGGTTCAGTTCCTAGCTCCCACATGGAAGCCCACAGCTGTCAATAACTCCAGTTTGTAAGAAATTGATGCCCTCTTCTGGCCTCCTCCAGGTACTTATACAGTATACATTCACATGTGCAGGTCAAACACTCTCGAGCATAAAATAAAAATAAATAAATCTTTAAAAAGTATAATTTCTGCCAATGTACGACTGTCATATACCCATAATCACAGTATTTGTGGTTTTGGAGACAGGAGGATAAACAGTTCCGTCACACATTGAGTATAAAGTCTGAGATTTGTGAAATCCTATTTCAAAACAAGCAAAAACAGACAAAAAATAAAAGCACCAATCAATAAGAATGAATCTATAAATGAACTATCCTCTTAATTAAGTAGGACCTTTGCCTCTTATGTATATTTGCCTAGAATATGTAAAACATCATTTACTTTTGTATATGAAAATAAAATTCAAATTATCCTATTGGTCTATGGTATAGGACCCTGATGGACGTACACTAAGTATTCATCCCCCAATTATTACTTTTTCTTTTTCATAGTCACAAGTATTCTTATGTGTAAAAGGTTAGATTATTCTGCTTCAACATATATTGCTTTGGTAAATTTAGAGACGCCTAGACAGAGACAGATACACAAATGGCCTTAAATCTGTCCTTTTGTAAAGAAAGTCCTGTAGGCATAGGAAACCCAGACAGTGAAATGAAGAATGGAGGAGGGACATGGAAGATGGCTTGGTTCTTATTTGCATAAAATTATCTTTCCTGATAATACATTTCCACTCTTTATATGATAAAAATGCTGCCACCACCTTCCAGGAAAACCAAGTCCCTATTGCTTTGTTTACTGCACAGGAGTTTCTACTGGTAGCCCCTTCTTTGAATCCCCAACTTGTGTGGCTCCTGCACATGTGCATGATAAGAAATGCATGTCTATTCTTATTAGCCTGCCAACTTCAGCAGACTCAGCCTTCGGAGGGTAGAAGAGTGTTGGGAGCCAATTCCTAGCAGAAAGCAGCTATCATCTTTACAGACATCTCAGGCCATATACCCTGACAAGAGACTTGTTTTCAACAGTCTACAACAGCTGAGCACACGCTGATAAACATCATGTTTTTCTCACATATCTTGTTTTGCTGTTTAGTGCCCCAGCTGCAAGGCACACATGGTATCCACGCTGTAAGGCACATGACATAGTGCCTTCAGCTGTGTTCCCCTGCTTCTCCATGGCGGCAAGGCACGTGGTAAAGTGTATATATACCCAGGATTTCCTTTCAGTAAAGGGGACTTGAACAGAGTTTCTGTTTTGTCTTGATTCTTCGAGTCTCTTGCTCTTCCATCCCCACTTTCTCTCTTGCTAGACCCTGACCCGCAGACGAGAGCAGCAGCACGGAGTGGAACATAGTGGCCCCCAACATGGGGCACAATGGGCGGTTACAGAAGAGAAGGATTTCTATTCTCACAATGCATTCTCTTCCCCATGCACTGTACACAATCTCATGCAGCATGACTAGTTTGAAGGCAATTCTATGTGTGTCTGTCATTGGTTTAGGAGTAGACATGTAACATGTCACTGACCAGTGAGAATTAAAAAGTATCCCTGTGAAAATCTACTTAATCCTAAAAAAACAATCTGTTTTTCCATGGACCATAGATTTTGAATAATCAGAACATAAAAGACTTCAGCCAGGATTTTGCCATCTAGAGGGGACAACCAACAGATGAGAGCTGGCCCTTCATTTTTTGGGAGATGGAAGAAATCCAACCATGGCATAGTTGTTTAGCTATTCACATCCATGTTTCCGTATTCAATCCTTCTAAACCTAAAATCTCTTTCAGCAAATAAAAGATGACCTCATGGGTTAGTGAATCCATATACATGCTCCTTTTCCCAATGTGCATGTTTGTTACACCACATTCTCTGCTTTCCACCATCAACTAATATTCCTTTTAATTGTCTTATTGGAGAAGAAGGCCCAACCTAGTGATTTGGGACTCCAGTTCCAGTAACACAGGAACTTTATATATAAAATATCTATTGATAGCAGAATGAACCTTATAATATGTTCCTGCTCCTTTAAATAGTGTTATTATATCCTGGTTTTTAAATGTTTGCTAGTTTTCAAGGGCTAACATTCACATGTTTGGGATAAGAGAGTGTTGCCTACATTTCAATTAGATTATACAGTGATAAAGGAGCCTATCAAATATTGAGGGCAAAAATCACAGGCATGTGTTATGATAAGAAATCTAATGATTAAAAGAATGTATTCAGGGCGGGGGAGATTTAGTATATGCAAACAACAAATCATCGAGAAAAGAGTAGAGAGAATTATTTAGCATAGCACAAGTTGAAATTAAAGAGGTAAATTTCGACTAGGAATGAAGAAAATGATTCCCGACAGTAAAAATAATTGGATTGTAAAGTCGTGTCCTGAGAGAGACAGAGGACACTTTATCTTGCATCATGTGTGAAGATGAGAAACAGCAGCAGTATTCTGCAAAACCCCACGAGGGAATGTAGATGCTCTCCTAGCATACTGATTTCATGTGGCTCAGTGATCCTATTATATCTGCATTTTGGGACCAAATAATAAAAAAGTACAAAGGAGTCCTACCAAAGTGATGAGGAAATGTATGCATACGCTGTAGTTGTAGTGAATCCGAATGCATATCGAAGGGTACTATCCCTAGCAATGATGTGGGGCATGAGGAAAGTACAGAGCAGCAAGAATGGCGGTCATTCAGTCTTCCTCAGTTTCCAGCTTCCGCAACTACAGAATAAGATCTCATATAAAGTCGCTTAACTGAATGTGTATGTATTTGTATGTGTGTCAGAGGGTGAGAATCACAGAAAGTTTGAAAATAATAAAAGGTTTCCAAGTGTGTAGTGACCAACAATTCAAAATCAGCTATGCAGGAAATCCAAGATGTTTCTAGAACCAAGTTCCCATTATGCATTGCACACCTTTACAGCACATGTCATATCTGACACTATGTAAGTGGCTCCTGACAGAAACACCAGGGCTCAGATTCGAGACAATTGTGTGTTATGAATTGCTGTGCTTACTCTACATAATATTTCCAGCTTTTCTACGAGCATGATGGTGAAATTCTGAAATGCACTGAGTTTCAATGTTTTCCTATCATCATTCTCTGACAAATTAGTATATCTCCAGATTGCACTATGTTAGAATGCTGGTTTTTAAAATTTTTTGAGGGCTGGGTAAAGGATCTCAGTGGGTAAAGTGCTTGTAGCTCAAACGTAAGGACTGAATTGGGATCGCTAATGGGTCTTTCACACCAGTGCATGTATGACACTTCCATGATTGGTGTGCAGGAAGTAGAGATAGAAGACTCAGGAGGATTGCTGGCACTTTGCCAAGAGAGCACGATCTAGACTCTTGAAAGACATCTCCAGGAAAATAAAAATGGGGTGGGGGAAGAGGTAGGAAAAAGAAAGACACTTGATATTCATTTCTGGCTGATTCACCACATACACAGATGTTTAAATCAACACCAATTCCCCCAAATATATGTGTTGCAACTTGAGTCTCATTAGGACATGTTAAGATGGAATTCTCCAGCAGTTTCTGAAATGGCCCTAACCATACTTCTTCCATTTTGTTTCACATATTCATATGAAGCAGAGTTCTTTCCATGATAGTTGTGGGAAAAAAATGAAATAATGATCAGCTCTGAAAATGGAAAAGATGCTCTGTATATGGTAGTTCCAAACATTCAGCCAAGATTGGGTTGTTTATGTAAATACAAACAAGCACATGCATCTCATTAGTATACAAATCTGTTTCATCCTCTCCAAGTGGTAAAACAGCAAATAATTGTTTTAAAATAAAAGCCTTTGCTGTTTATTCTCTGTGAATGTTTGGTTTGCAGGCCTATTTCATAGGCTGACATATTGGGATTATATAAAAATCTGGAGGGCAAGAGGTTGCCAAGTGGAAAATGTTCAAGGATCCCTACCTTAAATAATGACTATCCTTTAACAACAGTGAGCTGTGTTGAATGTGTACACTCTTTCTTTCTTTTTTTATTTTTTATTTTTATTTTTTACATTTCAGATGTTCTCTCCTTACCCCATTTCCCCCCCTCCCTCTCAGGAACTCACTATCCCTTCCCCCCTCTACCTGCCTCCACGTTGGTGTACCCCCACCCACCCTCCCCTGTACCTCACCTCCCCACCCTCGAGTATCCCCCCCCCCACGACGTCCAGCCTTCATGGGTCCAAGGATCTCTTCTCCCACTTATATATAGCTACCTTGCATATATAGCTGGAGCCTTGAGTCCCTCCCTAAGCACTCCCAGGCTGGTGGCTTAGACCCTGGGGCTCTGGGTGTACACTCTTTCTTAATAAGACACACCCATCCTGCAAATCAGGTTTTATAATTTTACCATAAGGAGAAGGGAACTACTCTGAGAGAAGTGAAACAGCCAGCAGAGATCTCACAGCTGCTGAGTATATGACTCATGGGCTCAGGTGGCCTGGCTTAGAAACTTAACTGCTTTCTTTCTGCCTCTATTACATTTCTAAGGAGGTAAAGATACTGAGACTCACAGGGATGGTACTTCTGGACCTGTGCTTCCTAGTTGGTTAAGAACAGCACACATAACACTATCTTTAGATCTCTTCCCTGTTCCATGTACTTCTGGATACTTGGAGTAAAGCCATATCTGTCTCTCTAGTTATCTGAAAACTGATGTGTGTGTGTGTGTGTGTGTGTGTGTGTGTGTTTAATGTAGCCTTCTTTCCACTAATATATTTTTATAATGGCTAAAACTCTGAGAATTGCTGGAATCTTCCACCTTTCCTGGCTTTATACTTAAAGAAGATAAAGTATAACATTTACTCTAATAAAACTTGGTCACATGTTTGATTACTTTCCCCTTATGTTCCCTCCATCAATCCCTTCAATCCCCATGACTGGACATTTGCTACTAGTTTCTACCTTCAAATCAGTTGCTTCTCTGCTTCTTGAATGCACTGTGCTTTGTACTAAGTTGAGTATCCCTGCCTTTGCCCAAGGCCTTTTTTTTTTTTTTTTTTTTTTTTTTTGGCAGGGACAGTGTTTTATGTCAAAACTAGCCTGACTTCTCTTTTGAGAAGCCAGGCTTCCTTCCGGTAATAAATTAAAGGTCAGACCTTATGCTAGCTTTGTGGGGAGGCGCCTAGGGTTCTCACTTACAAATGGCAAACAGCCACTGGCTACTTTCTGAGTACAAGTGACCTGGTTTACAACTTTGACTTCAAGCCACCCACAGCCATAAGACAAGAGGTCCAAGACAGGCACTGAGCAAGAACATTTAAGAAGGAATGGGCATTCAAGATGAAAATATCTCTGAGGGTTAGAGACTCTTCCTTGAGTTTCTTCTTTCCAGCTTTTGTGTTTTCCCTTCCCTTTAAAGACCTCATTCAATGATAGGGTTGTCTTTTTCAATTGCAAATGAAACACTGGCTCTCTAAATACAGTTGGCTCTTGGCAGGGTTTGCAAAGGGACCTTTAAAAGCTGGATTCAAAGTAGCAAAGGGTTTCGAATTCTGGAGACATTAACAAAAAGATTTCCTATTGGTAGCAAGGGGTAATATGTGTGGTTAAGAATGGCCGATTGTCCCGTTTTGATGGTCAAGAGCAAAATGTGATTTCAAATTTAAAATTAAAATACCAGTGTTCACAAAGGTGGCAAAATATGTTTACATCTAGGAAGGCTGGAAAACGTCTGCGTTTTCATTGGTATCTTACTTGAAACTTTCGGGGAGAATACCACAAGACAGGGAGCTAATGAGAATCATTATTGGAGGACATTTGGGAGATTTGAAGGCACAATTGAATTTCATGTTTTCATCCATGAGCAACAATGCAGGTTATGACCAGAGCTGACTTCCCTTCCGGATGAAAACTATTCACAAGCATGTGCTCACACATGCAAGTACACAGACAGAAGCCACTGATCAGTAGTCAAAGAAACCCTACACCACTGGCTGGGTTCAAAAGGGCACTTTAGAGGAGGAATAGTCTTCTGTGTCCTAAACTAGAATTCATTGCACGAGAACAATGATCTCTTCAAAGATCCTGGCACATGGACAGAGAGCAGGAGCCATCCAAAGCCCTTGATAATAAACATACCGAGACTTTTGCAGTGACCAGAAGCACAGATCCACAGCATGAATGAATTGTTTGGACCTAAGACAAAAGCACTTCTTTGCCCTATAGTAAACTCTTGAAACCGGAGTCTTTCAGGGTCTCCATAGTCCGATTTTTCTTGTGGTTGACAGCAGCTTGACAACAACCTATACTAGATATTAATTTTTTGTCCCCTTAAAGTTATAAATGATAAGGGGATAAGACAAGTGATCAATATTGCAGAAGAGACTATTTTATTTGTTGTTCTCTTTTTCTTTTCTTTCTTTCTTTTTTCTTTTTTTGTTGAAGAGAGGAAAGGCTAAGACTTCTTAGAAATGTTGATAAGCATCCTCACAGATCACAACCCACACAGCTTCACTCAGGAAAACTCAGGCTCCAGTACTAAAATCAGACTGTTCTCTGGTTGTAGTCCCTGAACAGCTAATGTCGGAGGTGTGCTGCATTGCTGAGTGGGTTTTAGCATTGACAGTGAACCCAGACTGCTGTGCTATTTCTCTTTGGCAGCTGCATTGTAAAGGCCACAGCTGAAATTTGGTGACAGGAGTGTAATCTAGAAAAAGGCTACTCTCATATCAATCATCTAGATGGCTCTGAAGGTTACTGTGGCTGGCCCAATCCCTCTCTGTTGAAATATTTGCTCTGAAATCTTCTTCTATCAAGTTGTAGGCAGATTTACTAGATGTTCTGGCTGTTTGCAAGGTGGCGATGTTTAGATTTAATGTAGTAAGAAAGCTCACATTTCATGAATACTAAAAGGCACCTCTTGGTATATCAAGGCTTTGTTAGGGATGTTTGTCTTCTTAGTATTTGTTTAATGACATGTTTGCAGATTTTCTAAAGAAACCTAGTCCATTAATATTTTTAATATATATATGTATATATATACATATGTGTGTGTGTGTGTGTGGCCACACACACACACACACCAACACACACACACTGGGATTCTCTAAGGATGGGAGGTCTTAAACTCCAGCCACACAAGAATGTGTAGTCACACAAAGAAATGCAGAGAATGAGGAACCAAATGGAGTGAAGACAAGTGAAATGGTTCTGAGATAGGAAAAAAGGTTGACACAATTTAAAACAGAGGTAAGGCCATTCATGGAGGATATGGGCTTCAGGGAAGCTCAGAAAACCCAGACAGGCTCCAACTGGCTGTCAGGTACAGGCTGGAACTCAGGGATGGGCCTTCATGTCTGTCAGCCTTGGGCTTTCCATAGGCACACTGGAGTCAACATTACAGTGTGAAGTCATGGGTGAATAACACTCAAAGAGTTTCTGTCCAAGATTTTGATATCAAATTATATGAATTTGGGGGCAATAATGGAGTGGAATTGCTGATGTGAAGGCTAATGGATTTTTTTTTTAATCATTCTTGATTTTTGTAGAAAATTTCAAAACAAAGTAAAATAATATTAGTTTGGAAGCAGCCAAGATATCGTTTTCAAAGGACAAAAATTAAAGCCAAGTAAGAGTGAATAACATTCCAATGGAATCAATAATACCACTAGTAAAAGCTGAGTCTACCAGGTCCTGGGAAGCACACATGACATTCTGAGGTAGCTAGAGGAGAGCAGTTGAAGAGCAATAATACAACAGAGTGGTTGTGGGTTCCATGTTCTTAGTATTTGAAGGATCATGTACAAAATTTCATAGAGAAATCTTCATTTTTAAATTTTCATGAGAAAGAGAGAAATCTAAATTTTTATCTATAAAAGAAAATTGAGGGAGGTTAGAAAATACTTGTGTCTGAATCTTTTGCAGCCATTAAATGTGATGTGTTTGTTTAATTAGGTTTTTGGAGACCAAGTCTCACATCCTAGAGTTTGGCCCTCACAGTGAAAGCTAGCATATTTGTAAACTGGTAGCAATTCTTCTGCCTTAGCTTCCCAAATCCTATGGAAGGTACAGGAATGTACCACCATGCCGAGATCCCATGTGATATTCATGGAGAAATTTGGTTGATATTTGAAATGCTTGTGATTATCATGGAAAAAAGATGTGTATAACAAGTTAAAACAACAAATAAACTTTGATATCTGTTGTTAAGCATACTTCGGAAAAGAGAGAAGACATTCATAAACAGTGATAGGATAATGATATTTCATTGTGAGATCTAGCAGACATTTAAAGATCTATTTATTTACTTATGTAAAGTGTGTCTGTGTGTGTGTCTGTGTGTGTGTGCCCACTGTGTATGCATGCTGGTAGGCTCATACTATGGTGCACACATGAAGATAAGAATATAATTTTCAGGAGTCATTTTCCTCCTGCCATAAAATTCAAGGATGTGACATATGTTCTCCGTCTTTCTCCATAAGCCATCTCACCAACCCAGCCTCTGAGGCTTAATTAACTCACTTGAGGTCAAAAGGCCAGAAAATGGCTGAGTCACGAAGTAATCACAGACCACTACCTAAATCAATTTTTTCCTTTTCAGAATTTTCCATTTTTTGCAATGTGCAAATTACTTGCATTAGAATTTTAAAAATAAATCAAATTCTGGTTTCACTGAAGAAATATAACTGCTCATTGTGCTACGTTAGCACAATCCCCTCCTCCAAGTGCTTCTGGAATATGTCATTACTGCTGGCTTTCTGGTCTGCTCTCAATTCATTAAGTGTTCATTTATCGGTGAAGATGCTGGTGGGATTATTGATTCCCTTCAGTCTCAGAATCACAGGAAAGGCCAGTTCTCCAAAGCACTCACCCTTGGTTGATGGGAAATGACTAGCTGTGCCTATGTGCGATCTTGTTTGTTAAATCTGAGCTGCCTCCGGACCTCACAATTCAAGCAGGCTGTTTCCTAACTTTCCTTCAGCACATTCTTTTTGTTTATGTGAAAAACTGGCCTCATGGTTTCAATACATTGTTGTCTCACCATATTCTTGTCTCTGCCAAGGACATTAGAAGCATTCTGAAATCCCCAAAGCTGTCGGTGAGAATTGAGTCTGCAGTAGTCTATGCCTCTACCTCTCCTTTCTTAGCACCGCCTTGTTCTTCTCTATTAAGCGGTGGGATCTGTGTTTACACTGGGTTTATTTTTATCTGGTTTTCTGCTTGTGGCTTTACCCATGTTTTCACAAGAATTTTCCAAAACTATTTTACTTTATCAAAATGCTCCTAAAACTGCTGCAATCATTTCTATCTCACTTCCCAAATGTAGTGGCAGTTATTTCTTAAAGTTTCCAACCTAGAAAAAAAAGAAAATGAACCAACTATTTTATTTATACTATGTATCCCTAAACACCATTTATTAACTGAAATATAAAAACTAGTTTATTTGAGGATTTTTTTTTTTCAAAAAGTTTGTGTGTTGGTCTATTTAGGTTTTGAGGCAGGGTCTCACCTAGTAATTCAGGATGGCATAAAACTACGAAACCTGTACTGACCTCAGACTCATAACCATCCTCCTCCCAAATGCTGAAATTATAAGCATGAATCATCATCCATGCATTAGAGAAATTCTAAAGAAAATTGCTAAGAATCTCAACATCGTGTAACAATTAAAAGAAGAAGAAAAGACATAATTGAAACAAGTTATTACGGTGTTTTTTGAGGGAAGATGCCAGAATGGAACCCCACTGAACTACATCTATACAGTTATGCTTTGGGCTTTAAAAGAAAGATCTTATTTTATTTATCATCCAAAAATATGCACTATTACTATTACTGCTCCTTATGCTGATGGTGAGATTACAGCTTGGAGAACATAGATTTATCTAGGGACTCACATCCATAAATGACAGACTCAGATCATCCTCATTTAGTGTGTAACTTTCATCATCATAATAGACTACTATATGATTTAATTGTATCTGACAAGTAAGAAGGCATTTATGTCCATTAACCTTTAACTAAAATCCCACCTTGCAAAGCCAGGAAAGTTGCATTGATGCCCATGTCAATCAACTTAGTTTCAGCTAACAGAAGGCTGTTTCCAGATTATTGATCAAAGGCTATAAAAAGCACAGTTGAAAAGAAGAAAAAGGAGAACTAATTGACTGTAGGTCTCTAAATGCAAATTGATACAATCAAGTCAATCTCCTGATTTTAATAAACCTTCTTTCTACAACATACATAATCAATTTGAATCAACTATCTCAGTTGACTCTGAATGAAAATTCTTGCATTTGGGAGGCTGAGTCAGAATTACTGTGAGTTGGAGGCAAATTTGGACTACATTGTGAGTTCAAATCCAGCCTGCGGTATGAAGTAAGTCCCTGTCTCAAAAATAACAAACAAGCAAACAAACAAGTAAGTTATTAAATTTGTTGTCTTATGTTTGTATAAGAATAATGGGTAATATATACCATTCAACATTGAGTGTGGTTATATGAGAAATACTTTTTATTTTGACAAATGTCAAGTTCAATTATTTCAAATTAAATAATGGTTGAAAGTGTATAAATGAAAGTATGCTTTAATGACCTCCCTATATGGATGAGGGAGCAAAGGAGAAGAGTTGTCCGTGGCTTTCAAATTGTAAAGGAAGAAGCTCTGGTGTGTGCTGATTTCTATTGACCATAGAAGGCCACAACACTATGAACATTTTGAGAAGCAAGAAGAGGCAAAGGATGGTTCTTTAATGACAAGCTTACAAAGCCTGTCTGTGACAATAGTTTCAAAAACAATAAAAGAGGCTCAATGATAAGCTCCAAGAGACAGAGAAAGGGATGTAGAAGATAGAAAAGCATAATAACTAAGTATAATGACATATGTGGGATGAAAATGTCACAAGGAAATCTCTGGATGCTGACCTGAAAATTAATTAAAAGAACAGGGCAAGAAAACAATTTTAGATATGTTTAGTCTGACTAAGCCATTACACATTATTTAACAAAGAATCATGTTTGCTTGTAAGTATATACCATGTGAGTTTTTTTATTTGTTTTAATTTAGTAAATAAATTCTAATGTATCTTGTCCACACTGGCTTTAGATTTGTTTTCTGGCTAAATCAGGCCTTGAATTCTTGATTCTCTTGACTACCTCCCAAGCACTAGAATTGCAGCAATATCCTCAGCTACTATTTATGACTTTGGATATTGGCTAAAATGAATTTAAATACAAAATTTTAAGTTGGTGATTGTGGGAAAAAATGGCGGGCAGCGCAGCAGTAGCAGGCCCCAGGCCCAGGTGGCAGTGGCCTGGAGGCTTCCAGGCAGCCTGTGTCTCTTACCGGAGGAAGGTCCCTGGTTCCAGTGGCTGGAAGCTTTGGCGGCGGCGGGCCCGGCAGGCCCCAATGATATGAGGAAGTCTTTGGTTCCAAAAGGGTTTATTGTCATGGCGGATGGTAGATGGATCTGGATGTACCCCCCCAAACTCAGGGCAGACCTGAGTTAAGTAGGGAGGGAGAAAGGGGGAGGTTCTGGGGGCATGCTTAATTGGCTCCACCCTCTGACCTTCATTAGTATGTAAATCCCTAGGGCCTGAGGCCTGTAGTTACACCCTCTACCTGTGCACTTTGGGAGGGGCTGTAATGGCCTATGTGACTGAACAATGTAGGTCCATGGAGATTAGACTGCTTTTCAGGACCCTGAGTTCTGGGGCGTGGCCGAACTCCTGCCGTTTCTCCCTTGGAGTCTCGGGGTTCTAGGCCCATGCCCAGCCAAGAACCAGGATACCCTTACACAGTCCCACAGGTGATGTAGCTCTGAGCTTGCTTAGCATCCACTAAGCGCTAGATTCCATCACCAGAATCAAATACAATCATCCATTAAGTGATCTCCCTGAAGAATTTTTAGTCTTAAAAATAATATCATACTCAGCCATCAGTTGTGGGATGGGAACAGTTTCATGCTCTTACCCTACTTCATCTTCACAACAATTCAAAAAGAGATTTCATCTCCAATTCATGTCTGAAGAAGAAGAGCTACCAAGAAATAACCAGCTAACCCCATCACATGTTAAACTAAGTCAAGCTATAAGTCTCCTTTTTCAACTATATATTATTATTATTGCAGAAAGTGGCTGCTATGCCACGTGACCCAAATTTTTATCATCCTTATACCAAAATACTATGTGGCAAGGTGGGCTCATGCAAAGAAAAGTAAAGAGTTCACATTAGTACATATATTTGCCCATTTAATTTACTTGGAGTATTTTACTAGGGTTTTTACACTATCCTTGGTGCTAACAGTTGCTTGTGCAATTGGTATAAATTTGCATGAATGTTGATGTACAAGAAATTCAATTGCACATGTCCTTAAAATTTTAAAAAAGAATAAATCATGGGTCTTTAAAAAACAGAAATCACATTTTTTAATGAGTGAATAAGGCTTTCCATGACTTAAAAGAAATGTATACACACATCACAAGAAAGAAGAACACATGAAGGTCTCCTTCAGTCTTTCATCTTTTGTCTAGATAGCAAAGCCTGTATAGAGTTTGATTTTTGGAGTTTTTATTTGAGTCCCCAGAAGACACTAGTTGTATTGTCACTAGTTGTGTGGACACACAAACAAGTTAGTTAATCTTCTTAGCATTCAGGTTAAAACCAGAAATCCTAATTATCAGAATAACAATATAAATAACATTAACATTTTACCGTGTCCTTTATTGACATCAAATGTAATTTGGAAAAAGAGGCTTTTTAAGTATAAATGTGAATTAATATTCCTCGCAAACATAATAAAATTTACAGAATCCATTTCTCTCAAATTTATATTCATTGAGACCATGGTCGCTGAATGACGTGTCCAAGGACATGGGGACATTTCTAAACAGGAGACTGTGCTGAGTCTACTCTCTTATGCTGACATTTAGAAAACATTGCTTCCATGGCAACAGTTTTAGAGATGCTCCACAGAACAACTTTAGAGGGTAATGTTCAGATGCTCTACAAGGAAATTTGGTCCTGAGTCATGGTTGAAAGCTCAAACTGAATGGAGCTGTGAGCTGTGGGACTTGTTCAGTACCTGCAACTCAGTTAGCTTTGCCTTTCTTCTTTCAATCACCTACCCATGAAACTCAGTTTCATTGTTTAAATTTTTCTGCTACTTAGCATTGCAATAAAAACTTATTTATTTTATGTGTATGTATGTGTGCCACACATGTGCAGATCCAACAGAGGCCATGAGAAAAAGTAGGATCATCTGGAATTAGACTTGCTGGTGGCTGTGAGCTGCCTGATGCTGATGCCAAAGCCAAACCCATGTCTTCTGTAAAAGCAGCAAGTGCTCTTAAGTAACGAGCCATCTCTCCAGGCCACAACTCCACCCTTTTAAGACAAATTCTTTTGTGTGTGTGACAATGTCTCTTATTAAACCTGGAGCTTACCATTTCTTCATCTAGACTGACTAGATAACAATTTCCCAGGATCCTCCTCTGTCTGCTGTTCACCCAGGATTGCACCCTGTAAGGTTTTCAGTCATATTCTGTTCAGATTAC
Organism: Mastomys natalensis; assembly: GCA_021653895.1. NCBI lineage: Eukaryota > Metazoa > Chordata > Mammalia > Rodentia > Muridae > Mastomys > Mastomys natalensis. Next base: position 61,663 of record JAJTUV010001006.1, on the reverse strand, counting down.
TCCAGGTAAGGAGTCCAACTGAATGCAAATTTAAGCTTATCTGTAAATTTACATTCAAAATTCAAATTAGCATTACAAACTTCTCTTTCTCCTCCTTTCTCCTAATCTGCCTTCTTTATATGGCTTCCCGGCTTCTCTTTCTTTTGCATGTTGCCTTGTCTGTAAGGATTCTTGTGACTTATTTTTTGCCACATGGCATTCTTACCATTTCTCTTGTTCTCGTTACTCTAGCATTCCGAAAGTTTTATTTTAACTTCACTTTTGTGTATGTGTGTGTGTGAACATTTGTGAGTCACTTAGCCTAGGTTCTGGGAACCAAACTTATGTCCTCTGAAAGAGCAGGATACAAACTTTGCTGCTAAAGCCAAATCCCCATCCACTTAATTCCATATATTTTACAAAAGTCATGTACTCTGTAAGAAGCAAAAGAAAGTGAAAACCTGAGTGTCAAGGGCAGGGCTTCTATTTAGCTATAGTGGATGGATAAAGGACACACACACACACACACACACACACACACACACACACACACACACACATACAATACGACTCCTGCATTATGAACTTGACCTCTGTGTTACAAAATGTATGCATCCCATTTTCTCACTTTCACTGTCGAAAACCCAAGGTCTTCTCTGCCTCTTTGTCTCAGTTCCTGTATCCAGGATGCCTGTGCTGCTGTTTGTTCATTCTGAATTGTTCTTTTTCAACTCATCTTAACTACAAATAATTGATTCATGTTCTTTCACATTGTAAAGGATTTCAGCAGAGCTCTATGACCCACCAGGAGGAAGGTACTTCAGGAACCAAATGAATGACTAGAAAGACTAGCAACCCTCCTTCCTTCCTCTCCAGTGCCATCAGTGAGCAAGATTAGGAAGTCAGAGTGAAGGCTCTTTTTTCAACTGCCCTCTTAATAAAGTACATATTTGAGTTCCAGTTTCTTGTGTCCTGGAGCAAAGAACTGGACAAAGAAATTGAGTCTATTTGTTAAGAAAGGGAAAGGCAGCTAAGAGATTAGAAATTGGCTAAAGAGCTGGAAAAGATCTGAGGCTTAAAAGTCCTGGACACCAAGCCTTGTACAGATCATTTGCATAACACCTGCCTTCTTCCACATTTGTTGGTAGTGTTATTTTCTTGTATGTGTGCTGTTTCTTATCTGTAGCCCCAATGGGAAGGAATTTATACTCTTTCTGGCAACTCTCTTTTTTAGATTTATCTGGCTCTCTCTCTCTCTCCTTGTGTTCTCCCTTCCTGCCTCATTTACTGATACATTTATTACTTGCCCATCTTTCATTGTGTTCCCACATAGAATTAAGCACCTTGCAGATCCAGGTAAGTTGAAAGAACACCTGCAATGCACATAATTAAGTTTTCTTCAAACCTGTGGAGCCTAGGAAAGCCAAATCTTCTTAGGGCGCTGAAGGGGCGACTATGTACGCTACATGCTGAGGTCATCTCTCTGATGATATTGGATGAAATCCTGTTTCATTTAATTGCTTTATAATTTTTACCATACTTCTAGCTAGAATGATGGACGATCTCAAATCTCACTGATAGTTATAATATTAAAAAGAAAAGTGTTGAATTAGAGGTTAATCAAAGAGCATTACAAAAACATTGCAGGACTGAATTTCTCTCTTAGCTCCAACACATATGGATAATGTGCTTTGAAATCTTTTATTCTGTCTTAATTTCTATCTCTATCTGACTTATCTGGACGTAAAATGTAAGCATAACATATTAATTGTCCCTCAAACAATTGTAGAATGAGCTTGTTGGGTCACACAAATAGAACAACATTTCCCTCTGCCCTCCTGCCTCTCCCTCCTCATTCTCCCCATAGGTGGCCCCTTAAAAGCTAGAAATACCCTTCCATCAGGCAGATATTAGAAGACCAAACTCTTTTCCCCTCAAAACTAGCCATAAAAATATTACCATGGCTTTCCCTTCTTGTGTGTAATAGGGGTTATCAAGACATTCTGTGGCCCTACCTTATTTGACTGTGGGACCTAAGTCTCCATTTCAGAAAGGGTCCTCTCCCATGCAGAAGGAGTGCTGCACAGCAAGGGAAAGGAGAGTCTGAGCAGACAGGCTTTCCTGACACCCACCCACACCTAGACTGTTAGAAATAGATCGTCCTTTTCTATACAATCATCTTTCTACATATCAATCTTTGCTTCACCAACACACACAGACAGCTTATCCTTTTTTTTATTGTTTTTTTTTCAATCTAAAGATATCTGTATCATAAAACAGAATGAACGAGTTTCTTATACATTCTTCCTCCTCCTTCCTTTTCTTTGTCTCCTCCTGCTTCCTTTCTTCCTCCTAAGTTTGTCAACTTCATTGATACTGGGGAATGAACCCAGGACTTTAAGCATGCTGCTTTAGACTCCTAAATACCAGGGATTACAGGTATGCAGCACTTCACCCAGTTTCTTATGCTTTTCTCATATTAATGCATCTTTTGTTAGGTGGGAATTAGCCATAATCCCGCACAATAAACAAAACAGGACTCTTCCTCTTTTAAATCCTAATTATATGTTATCTAAATAGTTTAAAGAAAGCAAGAAATTCAACTGCAATGTTCAAAAGGAGAGATGCCAAAGATTACCAAGAGTCAAGTTTTCTTTACTAGGCTACTTAATCTCCATATCTAAATATGCTAATTGTAGGATTGTTTGTACCTTGATTTTTCCATTCACACCCTTCTCGTTCAGGTTGCTGTTTTTCAAGTCCTGGTTTAGTCACCATTGAAATAAAATATGTGGGCTACATAAGTGAGGCTTTATAAGCCAACTCCCGTGGATTTTGTGTTATCATTTAGAAGCTTTCAGAGCATTGGATGAGTGCAGATGGAGGAACCATGCCTAGGGTGGAGTGTCCCTACATAGAACATTTTATCAGGTGTGGGAAGAAGGCTCCACTCTCCTGGTTATATTGCAGAACAGCATTTAATTCTGCTGAGCACAGACTGCTCCTTCCCTCCCTCTTACTTCATAACCTGAGAACAAAGCAGCTGCTCCTGAGAGAGATAAGGTATTGAGCAGTGTTTGAGATGATTAAAAATGAAGAAAACAAATATTCCTTGTGAGCTTTGACGGAGATTTCTCTTCCCTGCTAGTGGAAGAAAGTTTTGGTTAGCATTCTGCCACCAGAAAGGAGGTTGCAGTGTTTCCCACAGAGCAAAAAAACAAGTATAATAAAGAGTTTTCCATGCCAGCATTAATCAGAGATATGTTTCCTAGGCCTTTCTCTACATGGAACGTTGAAGTTGCTTTCAGTTTATCAAGTTCACAGCCTAGCTGCAGGGAACTCTCACATTTAATCTGTATATTTACTATCTAAAAGTTTGGTTTTGAGCATGGCTGTGAAGTTGGTCAACCATAAATCAAGTTGCACTCTTAAACTTGCTTTAGGCGCAGTGGTTACTTAAAATGAATGTTTGAGAAAGAGAGTGGGATATAGACTTTCAAAAATGCAGTCTTTGTGACTATTTTGAAGATGCCACCAATCCGTTCCTTTTGGGGAAATTTTGTCACATTATTGAGAAGATACAACACACAGTATCTTCATAAGTGAATCACACTAGTCATTTGTTGATTACTGACAGACATATATTCTGAGAGAGGTGACACTAAGCTATTTCATCTGCATGTGTACACCATAGAGTACATCCACATACATACTCCTACACACTAAAGTCATGGCTTACCTGGACTATAAGTGAAACCCATTATTTTTATTTTCAATATCTTTTCTTCTTTCCAAGACCATTTTTGTTTAAAATGAAGATACAAGCACTCCATTTGTCTTGGCTTACAAGATCATCTGTATCACAGTTTGGCTTCCCCTTCCACATCTTGTCTCTCTTGGAAAGTCTTCAGTTGTAGTGACACTCACAGAGCTGTCTGCTTCTATGATCACAATGATTCCTTCTTGAATACCTCCTGAAAGGCTTGCATCAGGCTCGTTTACAGTTGATTGTTTCTACTTAATAAGTACAAGGGTTCCATGGAGAATTGTTGATAAAATATAGCACAATCAATACATGAACCAGTAGAATATTTATTGTTTACCATTGTCAAGTACTATGTATTGTTCCTGACTGCATATGTTGGACTTTATGGACAATCAGCACAGTTGGTCTGTATATACCAACTTAACCATAAACATGAAAATAATATTATTCCACAGAGTGTTAAGAGCTTTATTAACAGGCAATTGGAATTTTTCAACCACACTAAGTATTATGGGACCATGGTTGTATGTAGACTTCATTTGGCCTGAAGAGTGGTGTATGGTACATGCTTTAACTTACTCTTAACCTGGGTGTGCACCATTCTAAGAGATTTCAGAGTTACTCTAATAAGTAAACACAAACTTGGTGACTTTAAACAAGCCTTTTTTCCTTACAATTTGGGTGGGTATGGGAAAAAGGCTGTGGTGGAGTCCCGGAGGTTTTCCATACGGCAGGTCCCACAAACAGGAGAAAGGTCTGGAGTTCTAAAAGCTGAAGGTTTTGGTGGTGGCAAGCCCCAATGACAAGAGGAAGTCCTCGGTTCCAAAAAAGGTTTATTTTCATGGAAGATGTTAGGTGGATATGGATGTACCCCTGTGAAACTCAGGGCAGTCCTGAGTTAAATAGGGAGGGAGAAAGGGGGGGAGTGTGGGAAGAATGCTTAATTGGCCCCACCCTCTGGCCTTCATCAGTATGTAAATATCTAGGGCCTGAGACCTGTAGTCCACACCCTCTACTTGTGCACTTTGGGAGGGGCTGTAATGGCCTATGTGACTGAACAATGTAGGTCCATGAAAACTAGACTGCATGTCAGGACCCTGAGTTCTGGGGACTTGGCCAAATACCTGCCATTTCTCCCTTGGAGTCTCAGGGTTCCAGGCCCATGCCCAGCCAAGAACCAAGATACTCTTACGCAGTCCCACATCTCCTCCCCTTTACTTTAAAAAAAATAAAATAAAAGAGGGAGTCACTGTGTCATCTGTGGTGAAAATTTTGGATGAGGAAGTCAAAAGAAAGCACTATGTAGGCTGGAGGCGGGGGTCTCAGGGTAAGGGGAGTTGAGGGTGGGGGTTGGAAAGGCAAAGAAAGCTTTTTTTTCCCTCACAATTTGGGTAGGTAGAAATAAAATATAAAGGAATTTACAAAGTCACATTTTTCTCTGGAGCAATGACTCTAAACTTGTGGATCACAAGCCTTTAGGCTCTCATGTGAGATATAGTACATATCAGATTATGACTCATAACAGTAGTAAAATTACAGTGACGTATCCAACAAAGTAATTTTATGTTGGCGGTTGCCACAACATGAAGAACTGTTTAAAAAGTCACATCATTAGGAAGGTTGAGAACCACTGCTCTAAAAACTGTAGACAAATCCATATGGCACACATGTCTTATAGATTATGGTACAATACAACACAATAATGGGTAGGTATAGTTAATAATCACAGGCAATCCCATTTTCAAAGAAGTAAAAAGATAAAAGAAAAAATATGGTTATGGGTTCTAAAAAGTTCAAAATGCAGTATGGGAAACTCTATTTAGGTTTAGGAACTATGGCCTCTGGTCTGCACCTTCATCCTTAACTCAAGGTTCTGGTATTGGAGTTCTTATTTCATTTTTTACTTTTTAGTGCTTTTTAGTTTATTTATGAAAAAAAAAATTTTAGAAAAGTACTACTCATTTATAGCTGGGCAAATCCATTAGCCACTTTGTTGCCAGTAGAATACAAAACATTTTACCACCTTTCTTCATTATATCCCATATCTATCTCATATGACTTTGTATCTGATAATATAGTCTCAGTAACTGTTTTAGTCTCCCATGTTTGCCACGAGGACCCAGAATTAGACTGGAGCATGCTTTATAGATGATCCGGTACTTCTTTATCTTTGGTCCTAGTTTCTATGAAGACATTGAGTTCATGCATCACATACGTGTAGTTCATAATTAAGTTGATGTCTAGTCACATCTTTAGCCCTTCAAGAGCATGTTTTCCTATTGTGAATTCTCATCTTAGCCTTTTTTAATTTAGTGTGGTATAATCATCTGGATTCTTGTTAGGAGGCTTAGGTAGAAGAATCACAATTCGCAGGGCAATATGTGGGTATAGTGTGACTTCCTGGCTAGCCTTCATAAACAGACCCCATTTTATAAAAGTTAAGTAATACATTACTGGACTTGGGGTAACTGAGTGATAGAATGCTTGCCTAGGGGATGAAAGGCCCTTGATTAAAAAAGATGAAAAAGGAGGAGGAAGAAGGGGAGGAGGAGGAAGGGAGAAAGGATTGGATGGAGAGGAAAAAGAAAATGAGAATTACCCTTTACTTTTTTTTTTTCCAGTGTAGGTAGAATATAAATTTCTGAAGTTATTCAGAACTGGCTCCATTCAGTTTACCAGTTCTTTCCTTAGTTTATTCCTTCTTCCTGTATTTACTTACTATAAACAAGCAGCAAGAGGAAACTTGGCTGTATATTGGACACCTGTAATATATTACACTCAGCTAAATACTCAAGTTCATAGGTCATATATTTTACTTTTGACACAACAGAAATCTTCAGCCAAATTTTCTATGTTTCTATAATAAGGAGTCCTTTCCCTCTAGTTTGTAATAATAATAGTCTCATCATTTGTTATCTCTTTATTCACAGTGTTTCTGACAATCTTACTTCTTTCTTTAATACTAATATTCGAATAACAAAGAAAAGAGTTTCATTATAACATTTAAACACAGCCCTCTCGCCTCTCCTGGCATGCATATTTCCATCAATGTTCCCTTTAGGAACGAATGCACACTGTCTAATATCATTGAAGGTATTCTCATTTTCTCCTCAATTTCTTCTGAGCCCTCAACAGAATCTTCTTCACAGTCTTCTTCACAACATTTCCACCAAGAGTCTTTTCAAGAAAATATAGGTGTTTGCTGCCATAATGTCCCAAGCTCTTCCTGTATCTGTCCATTGTTACTTGATTGTAACATGCCCATATTTCTAGGAATTTATTGATGTAGAAATTTAAAATATGCATTAAGTTCCAATTGCTGCCATGACAAATGACTATAAACTTGATGACTTGAAACACCAAATATGTATGCATTCCTAATCTTCGAGACCAGGGACCTGAAACCAAGTTTTCAGACTTGTTGTCATGGTGACAAACACATGGAAGGGCTTCATATGGAGATGTAGAACTCTCAGTTCCTCCTGCACCATGTCTAACTGAATGCTGTCATGTTTCCACCTTGATGATAGTGGACTGAACCTCTAAACCTATAAGCAATCCCGGATTAAATGTTGTCCTTATAAGAGTTGCCTAGGTCATGATGTCTGTTCACAGCAGACACTAAAAATACACAATGTGTTGTTATTGGACTTTGTCTCAGTAGAGCTCAAAGATAGTATTGCAAGGTGTGGTGATAGGGAGATGCTCCAAAAATATTGAGGTATCTTATTATTTGTTATTTTTTTTTCGTTCCTCTTTGAGTTGGGTTCTCAGGCCTGAAATTTGCTTTGTTGCTGAAGATAACCTTGGCTACTGATCTTTCTAGTTTCCCTCTAAAGTGTTAAGATGTAGTGCTAAGTGAGTAGCCCTTTGCCTGGCCTTTCTACTTTACCAAACAGGACTTACTGATTTTCCTTTGTATTCCAAACAACATTACAATCTGTATATATGTCTTTTGTCAAGCTATGTACATGTGTTTATACATGGTGAGTATGTGAAATGTGCTTATCACACACACAAAATTTTGAAAAATTAAGCTTCATAATGTCTGTTTATAATGTCTTCTGAGAAATAAACACCATTAACAATTGATAGCTACTTATTCATAGTTTGTAACTAGCTTTTATTCTTTCTTGTGAGGTTATGATTAACAGGTTGCATCTTAGACTAATCTGATTACTAAAAATCCATGATACCTTAATGAAGAAGTTAAGATGGGTCTGACATAGTACTGTTACCTGCAGCCGTGTGGCCTAGCTTCTTGGCTCAAAGAGATTACACAGCTGTGGGAGACAACTCAGGTGAAAAATACCTGATGTCATTTGTGGGAGATAGATTACTGTATTGCTGTGCAACACTTGAACCATTTGCTGTGGGGTTGGTTTTGAAAGGGATTCATTGGCTGATCAAGCAGAGCATCTCAGAGAAAGTAAGCCCACATCCATGACTCTCATAACAAAGTGAACAATATTCTTCAATAAACCTTTTTCTTAAAAATAATAATAATTAATTATTATTATTATTATTATTTTATTCATTTACATTTCAGTCGTTGCCCCTTCCCTCAGACCCCCTCCTACAAGTTCCTTATCCTAGTCCTCCTGCTCCTTGACTCCAAGAGGGTGCTCCTCATCCCACCAGTCCTCTCACTTCCATGGGGACTCAAGTCTCTCAAGGATTAAGCACATATTCTCCCACTGAGGCCTGCCCAAGCAGACCTCTGCTATATTGTGCTTCATACTGACCCATTTATGCTCCTGGTTGGTGATTCAGTCTCCTTGAGCTTCCAGGTGTCTGGATTAGTTGAGACTGTTGGTCTTCCTATGAGGTTACTGTCCTACTCAGCTTCTTTTTTTTCTTTTTCTTGGATATTTTATTTATTTATATTTCAGATGTCACACCCTTTCCTTTTTTCCCTCCCTAGAATCCCCCTATCCCATCCACCTTCCTCCTTTTTGCTTTATATCATTTTAATTACATGCAAGTATTGTCAGTTCTAAGTTGAGGAACTAGCACTACAATAGATGCAAATAGTCAAGCAACAAGCAAGATAATAAACACAAATAGTTAAAGAACAAGCAAGGCAATAAACAAAATTCCATGAACATTCCCGTAATCACTGTTTCTAAGGGCTTATCAGGATGACCAAAATATTGAGACAAATTCCCTGTCCTAGCCCCCTTCAGCTTCTTAAATCCTTCCCCTAATTCAACCATTGAGGTCCCCGAACTCAGTCCAATGGTTGGGTGTGTCTGCTTCTGTCTCAGTGAGGTGTTGATAGGTCCTCTCAGAGAGGCTAGACTTCAATAACAACAAAAACTACAAAAGGCCTACATACTCATGGAAACTAAACTTTCTGCTCAATGATAACTTGGTCAGGGAAGACATTAAAAAAGAAATAAAGGACTTTATATAATTCAGTGAAAATGAAGACACATCATATTTAAACTTATGGGACAAATTGAGAGCAGTGTTAAGAGGAAAATTCATAGCACTAAGTGCCTTCATAAAGAAGTTGGAGAGATTCCATACAAGCAACTTAACACCACACCTGAAAGCTCTGGAACAGAAAGAAACAAGCAGACCCAAGAGGAGTAGAAGGCAGGAAACATCAAACTCAGGGCTGAAATCAACCAGTTAGAAACAAAGAGAAGGATACAAAGAATCAACAAAACCAAGAGCTGATTCTGAGAAAATCAACAAGATAGATAAACCTTTAGCCAAACTAACTAAAGATCACAGAGACAATATCCAAATTAACAAAATCAGAAATGAAAAGGGAGACATAACAACAGAAACTGAGGAAATTCATAAAATCACCAGAACCTACTTCAAAAACCTATACTCTACAAAACTGGAAAATCTAGATGAAATGGATGCTTTTCTATACAGATACCACATACCAAAGTTAAATCAAGATCAGGTAAACTATTTAAACAGTCCAATAACCCCCCAAGGAAATAGAAATAGTCATTAAAAACCTCCCAACCAAAAAAAAAAAAAAAAAAAAAAAAAAAAAAGCCCAGGGCCAGATAGTCCAGATAGTTTTAGTGCAGAATTTTGCCAGACCTACAAAGAAGAACTAATACCAATATTCTTCAAACTATTCCATAAAATAGGAACAGAAGGAACTCTACCTAATTCATTCTATGAAACGACAGTTATTCTGTCTGATACCTAAACCACACAAATACCCAACAAAGAAAGAGATCCAAAAGAGAAAGAGACCAATCTAGTTTATTAATACCAATGCAAAAATACTCAATAAAATTCTTGCAAACCAAATCCAAGAACACATCAAAACCATCATTCACCACGTTCAAGTAGGCTTCATCCCAGGGATCTAGGGATGGTTCAATATATGAAAATCCATCAACATAATGCATTATATAAACAAGCTCAAGGAAAGAAGTCACATAATCATCTCACTGGATGCTGAAAAATCCTTCTATAAACCCTTATTAGAGAAATATAGCTTCAAATACTATTTTAATTATGTAGGGTTTTGTCCTACACAAGTGAATACTTATCTATTAAATAATTCTTAGTTTGATTTTTAGAATATATTCTATTCTACATACTTAATTTGGATCACTCAGGGCCGAGTTTGAGATATGGAGTTCTCTGAAGTTACTCAATGTTTTTATGTTATTTCCTTCCATGTATGCATACCTGGCTTATTGCATGACACATCTGCATGCACATGTGCATTCATCTCCATATGCACATATATAAGCCCCTCCCCGAACATGTAAAATACATGAAACAGAATAGAGAAACTGAAATACATACATGGTAAACAGAGAGGTCAAAATCATATTAAGTGACCTCTAAGGTGACATTTAAACTCTTTCCTCTAAACTGTTACTGGTGAGAACTCACAGTGCCAGGCAAGGTAATAACTATTTCATGAAACTATCTTATAGAACTCTCATAAGTCTGTGAGGCAAACAACTATTATTAAGACTATGTTTGAGAATGAATAGAAGTGGACAGGAGTACACACTTTGATCAAGATTGTGCAACTGGTAACTGACACATTTTACAAGAAGTCTACAGTGTGGGACATGGATATTACAACACAATTTTGAATTATGTATTTGAGAAGCAACTTTTGGTCACTGATCCTTACCCTGCTTGTAAATACATCAATGGTGGCAACATAGTATGTACTTTAACAGTACAGAATCCATAACACCATTGTTTCATAAACAATTGTTCAAATCTCAGGTTTGGCACACTCTATGGGTGTGACCTGCCACACTATTGACATCTCTGTGCCTGTTTTGCATCTGAAAAACTGAATCATTATAATTGGTTACTTATAAAAATTGAATAGGATAAATAAAATATGTTCCCCTTTACAATTAATGCTTCAAATAAGTTGGAGTATAAAAAATGATAACAATGTCAAAAGTATTGAAAGTGAACAGAGAATGGTGACACACATGTGATTCTAGCACTTGGAAGGTAGAAGGAGAAGGATCAGAAGTTCAAGGTCACCACTGGCTACCTAGAGAGCTACAGGTCACCCTGGGTTATACCCTGGTCACTCTAGAACTAACAAATAAACATATAAGGAGACATGTTTGCTCTTTTTTTGATATCTAAGGAGAATTGTGTTAGAATATATACATCCACTTGGGCAGTCTCTGTTACCATTCACAGTTCTGGGAAAATTAGAAAATACTACAAAAATAAAACTGTCTTTGATACTTAGAATTGAGTCAGGGTCTTATTCATGTTAAGTATCTACTTTCCTGATAAACTATGTCTCTAGCTTTGAAATTAAGTTTTTTCCTTTTTATTTCATAAAACAACCATTCGGTCTTCTGCTTGTTCTCATATTAAGTGCACTCAATTGATATAAAGGAATGGGAGTCACTTTGCTAGCTATTAGAAAGCTCTGCATAGAGTGTTTGCCTAGCATAAATGAGATCAGATGGAAAAGGGAAAGCAAGCAAGGAAGAAAGTCTACAGGCCTGTACAAAAGAAGGCCTGGTTTATGAAGACAGTGACTTGAAGAGAAAAGAATGAACTCCCATTCTTCCAATTCAACTCTGAAAAGTAATTTAACTTGAGAACCTTGGTTTATCCTAATACAGTCTCATTAGCACATTTGGTAAAATGGGAGCTAGAGGGTACAGTATGAATATACATTATGTATAAAAAGTTATTGATCCAAACACTGCAAACACAGAATCAAGGGAAGTTATGTGAGCAGTCATGAGTGACTTCCATGTTCTATAACCCTGCTTTCTAAAGAGTCTGAATTTTTTCCATCCTACCATTTATATGAATGTGTATCTGTGTCTGTCTACTTGTGTGTGTATCTGTTTATATATGTGTCTGTGTGTATGCATATGCGTGTGTTTCTACGTATGTATGTGTGTGCCTGTGTATACATGGGTTTCTCTATATGTATGTGTATATAGGCATGTGTTCCTGTGTATGTGTGCCTTTTATGAATCTGTATGTGTGTTTCTTTATATGTGTATGACTATGCATGTGTCTATCTGTGTTTATGCATAAACATGCATATTTAGGCCAATGCATATGTGTATATATTTCCAAGAATCTGTTACATGTATACAAGTGAGTGCATACTTACATTACTGGATATTTATTGCAAGAATATACATATGGATATAAACATGGTATGCATAAATATATGTATATATATTTCATTCTGTATATTCTGTCAAGTACCTACTCACAGCTCTGTTGCATAATTTATGTCATGAATAATTGATAGTATCTGTAGAGGAAGTTTAAGTTAATTTACATCAAGATCCTTCTTTCATGTGTTTAGCAATATTTCACAGCTGCTCATAAAGCTGTGGGAATATAGATGTGGCTGTTTTGTTTGTGAACTTTGTTTTGCTGATGCAGGGCTGAGCTACAAAGACGCTTTCAGAAAAGCACATCTCAACAAGCAAATCAAATGCCACTGTAACTGAGGTCTGCATCTCAGGAAGGCTTCCCCTCAGCCTCTTTGTCACTGCCAAAGAGTAGCTGTGCTGTGCTGTGCTATTTCAGACAAAGGACTCACAAAAGAAAGGCAATAAGACTCTTCTTACCTGCATAGATACAGTGAGCAGACCATGTCTTCTGCTTTTCCTATCACAGCACCCCATCGTGATTCATTTGTTTAATGAAAAACGTGATACAACCCCCCTCCCACAGAAGTAAAGAACTATGGCTTCTAATCCATCAGTGTTTCCTTAGTAAACATGATTAATTCCATCTAACATCAGGATAACATTTTCTTTTAATATTTTCTTATTTTGTACATAATAAACCATGGTCAGGAGCAAGAGTATATTGGCCCTTGTCCAATACCTTCATCTTATAAAACTCCCATACCTGAGGTCAGAACTGCCATACAAGTAGGCTAACAAAATTTGATTTCTTTGTAGTGTAGCCACGCTGCCTTTCCCTCATTATGCTAGTGTGTTGGAAAGTGAATAATCTCCTCCCTTCTCAGTCTGATCTTTAGTGTAAGCTGATGACGTATATCTGCTTATTGCCAATGTAAGCCTCATTGCCAGGCTGTGGGCTGCTATAGGAATGAAAGGTGCAACTTAGCTGAAGATTAATGTGTTCACCTGCCACTTGTGAAGTGCTAGTATGTAACATGCTAGAAAGTGTGTCAGGTTGACAGTTCTGTATTGCCACATCTACAGTGCCTGGCTGGCACTTAGGGAACAAATGGCAGGAAGAATGGAAGAAGAGAATTTTACTACTTATATGTGTCTTTGATGTTATTCTTCCTTAACAAGTTTTTGCCCAAAATGGGTCAATTCTTTCAACTCAAATATGTCTTAGAAAAAAAAATCTTTAAGTTGTTACTATTCATACAATATAAATATAACATTGTTATTTAAATTTAGTAGTATATTCTTTATCCTTTTAAATATAAGATGAAAACCACACTTTGAAAAGCACTCAGATTTGACAATCTTTAAACAATACTAATAGTAATAGCTTAGCTCTCATGTAAATATTTTCTGTAGATGGAATGAGTTAATTTACTTTAATCCTTATAATAAATCTTTTTGGAGGAAATCATTATATTTCAGAATTTAGTAAATAGAAATGCACATTCCACACAGTGAAGAAACTATGTTCCAAGAAAAAAAATATAAAATATTAAGAGTCAATGCTAGAGGGATGGTTCAATGGTTAAGAGCTCTGGCTGTTCATCCAAAAGACCAGGGTTTAATTCCCAGTACCAACAAGGCAGCTCACTAACCATCTGTTTCTCTAGGATCCATTGCCCTTGTCTGGCCTCTGTGAGCAGCATGTATACAAGAGACAGACAGACATGCATGCAAGCAAAATACCCATACCCATATAAAATAAAATCTTTAAAGTCTCTTTTGAGGAAGTTCTTTTGTGTTGATATATATCGGCAATTCCTTGCCTGAGTCTCACAGTGTTTCTGTAAGACGTGCTCTGTTTCCTTCCTTCAGAGGAGGGAGCAGATGGAGTCCTCAGCAACGCAGTCATCAAGGAGAAATGTCAGGATTTATTCCCAGTTGTCATCCATTCTAAACCTGCAACAGGTACCCGGGTTTGACAGAATTTGCATAATTCTCACCATAGCAAACTTCCCAATGTGAAATAATACAGAAGCTTTACACGTTCTTCAGCCTTGCTCTGCCATGTTACAATTGAAGGTAGACGGTCCAGAACCTACAGCTTCAAAACTAATGGATAGACTAGGATTTTAAGACATACAATGGGGCTGAGATCATCAAAATAAGCAAAGGGAACAAGCATGGAAACTCATCTGGAACCCTCATTGCTCAGGAGCCTGAGGTAGGGGGAGTAAGATTTCACTGGGAGTCAGTTCTACATTTTAAACTCTAGGATAGCCTGAGATACACAGTAACAAGAAGGCACACAAATAAAAAATATTTAACCAGCCAACCAACAAAAATACCTCTGTTCCACAGTTAACAGGATAGAAATATCGCCCAGTATCAGGGCACTAATCAAGTGAAGTTGTTCTGATGACCAAGCGTTTCAGAGCATCCTTCCATAGTGCAAGCGTTTGTTTATATAAAAGTAGCAGAAAGTCACTCAGCACCAAGGGCAGCGGAAGGTTAGCAATTGACCTTTTGCCTTCTTTCAGGAAATGTTGAGAATCACAGAACAATTCCAGCTTGGGGAGAACAGGATTCACAAAGTGCTCTTTGTTTTCTTGCGTTTGATTCCTCTATTTGAAGCACTTTCTCAGCACTGAGGCTCAGACCTGTCATTCACCCACGTTGCTGGTTCTCATGTCTGAATCCCACTGGCCTACTTCAAAAGCAGGGAGCTACACCAGCAGCTTCTGAATGGATTCCTTCAACAATGCTGCACCAATCGACTGACTCACATTGAAAAAAATACTTTGATCGACCCATCTCTTTGTGCTCGCAAGCTGGAAGCAACAGCAGAGGCTATTGGAAGGAAGGTTGGCTTCTATGGCCAGATAATATTGACTTAATAATGAAGTATATTCTGCATCTTTTGTAGGAAGATGCACCTGTTCCCTCGAGATTGATGCTTCTTGGTTTCTGTCACCTAGGAACAGGTGTTCCCATTAAATTCTATGAGTCACATTCATTATATGATCAGGTAAGTGGCCTTTGTGAATGATCTTCTGCTAGTTTAGTCAGTTCATTTGATGAAATTGAGATGGAGCTTAGGAACAGTGTAGTTGCAAAATCATTCGATTTATTTATTTTTTTAAAAAAAATTCTCAAATGAACAATTGAACTGATGTTTTATAATTGAGAATTAAAGCCAAGCTATCCAGAAAGCAATAGGAAACGTGTATACACTGCAAAATGCATGAAACATAGAGAATTATAAAGAAAGGTATTAAGAATGAGAAATACAAACACTGCTTTTTTTCCACATAATTTTTGCATGTATAAATATATTAACACAAAGGTGGACAAACATTGTATGTCGCATGAACTGATAACAGACACTAATGAGTAACTAGCTAAGTGATATACATTGTCACTGCAAACTAATTGGAAAACATGGTTAAGTAAAACAGTAGCATCTTTTGGGGTGGGGATGGGCAGGACTGATACATGGTACTTCCATTTTATATTCATCTAATAATTGATCTTTGTATTTCTTATGCAGGCTGTGTGCCCTTAGGAAGGAATTTAAATATTATGAAACTGGTTTCCGCCCAGTTTTCATTCTCATTAGGAGGAAGCAGAGGCAGAGCTCAAGCCCCTCAGCGCAGATTTCTGGGTGATACAAAAGAAACGATTATGTGTGTGTGCTATTACCAATCCTGATGAACTCTATGGTATTTAAAGGAACAAGGCTCTCTTTGTCTTATCATCAACATGATTTTGTTGCAGAGACTGAACAGCTCTTCTCTACTCACTCCATGTTGGAAAAACAACCCAATTTTTCTCATGCTCATTTGAAAGGAAAATGGCAGTTGGATTAGCCATCATTGGCCGGGGGTATGCATGGCCTTAGCCTTAATGCACCTGTTTCCAGGGCTCATGTTTGGGAATCCAAGTGGGCCAAGACCTGTGTTATGGTGTGTTGCAATGGGATAAAAAGAAGCATAGATGTGCAGAACAGGACAGACACTACAGATTATAATTCCACATCATCTGTTTTGTTCATTCTTTTCTCTTTCTCTTTGTCAGTAATTAATTGTTAAACTGTCAATATGATATCCTGTTTGGAGAAGGATCAAATGGTGGATTTCTTCCCCTGAGATTCACCCACGATGAAAAACAATAACATATTTGTGTTTACTGCTCTCTCTCTCTCTCTCTCTCTCTCTCTCTCTCTTCTGTGTGTGTGTGTGTGTGTGTGTGTGTATGTGCGTATGTGAATATGATGAAGGTACTCATGATAACATTTGTGTATGTGCACAGTGGTATACATATGCCCACAGAGACTAGAAAACAACTTCAGGTGTCAGTCTTTACTGTCCACCTCGTGGGAGACAAGATCTCTTTGTTATTCTCATTGTGTATGTCAGCTAGCGGGCCCATGTGCTTCTGGAGAGTCAGCTTTGTACTTATTTCTAGCTTTGTTTTTGTGGCTCTGTAATGCTAGCTGGCATGGGATCACTTTGCAGCCAAAGTTAGGATAAACTTTATGGCAGTCTCAGCCCCCAAATGTTGGCATTCTAATACTATGCTATAGTAGCTCTGGCATATTTGAAGGACTGCTTAAGGCTGGTGAGATGGAGCATTTTACCACAAAAACCCTGAGAACCTAAAGTGGATCCCTGGAACCCATGGGGGCAAAACCAAAACAACAACAAAATGAGCTGGATGAATTAGTTGAGAATTAGTGATGCTGCACAAACAAGAAGACACTGAAAAAGGTAGGAGAGTTAAACAAACTCTCAAAAGGTGTTCTTAAACCTCCACATGTATGCTGCATGTGTAAATGTGAGTGTATGTTCATACACACACTCACAATTGTGTATGCCACAAGAGTACATACATACACATCATATACATATGCAATAATAAATAAAATTAAAATAGCATATCAATAGTATTGATAGTATTGATATTGATACACCATGTAAATGAGAGCAAATGACATTATAAAGGCCTTCTGAGGAACATTCTACAGGTTTGCAGATAAGAAAGGAGAGCTGATAAGATAAAACAGATTTGAAAAAGTCAAGAAGGTATTACTCTAACTTGATTAGGAAAGACCAGCCTTCATCTTCACATATATCTATACATATACCTATATCTATACCTATATCTATTATATATTGTATTTATTATATTCAGTATATGATATTCATAGTACTTAAAGGGTTCAAGGGTTCAGTATAAAAAGATATAGGGGAATTTCATTTACTTATATCTAAGAATAAACTATGCATGTCACTTTTAGTCATTTTATTTCCTATATAAAGCAGTCAGTGGCAGATGAATATGCAACTACACATGGCTTTACCTCCTGCAGAGTTCTCCTTGTCACTGGCCCAGTGCTTCAGAAAAGAATCTCAGTGTGACTAGCTGTGAAACACAGTTGGGTTAATTAAAAAAAAAACAAAAACAAAAAAAAAAACAAACACAAAAACAACCCCCCCCAAAAAACAAAACAACAAAAATCAGAAAAGAAAGAGCCCAAACAACAAAAAACAAACAAAAAACAAAAAAAAAATCTATTAGACATATGGAATAAAGAAGAAAGAACCCATATGAGGTCCATCATTCCAAGGATGTAATCTATATGTATGTTTTAAAATTAGGGGCAAGAGAGATAAGTTAGTGGATAAGAGTGCTTTTTGTATGAGCATGAGAATCTGAGTTCATATCCCTGTTACCCAATTTAAAAAAAGAAAAAAATCAGGAAGTGGGGGTTTGGGAAAGAAAGGCAGGTTCAACTTCTGCATGTGCATGCAACCCTAGACTGTGGGAGTCTGTTTAGGGAGGCTTGCTGACTTCCAATACAGTTTCAGGTTTAGTGAGAAACCCATGCCTCAGGGGAGTAGATGGACAGAGGTTAAGTAAGACCCTGGACAGCCTTCTCTGGCTCTCATGACTACACCTAGGTTGTACACAGACACCATATAAATGAGAGCAAATGACATTACAAAGGCCTTCTGAGGAACATTCTACAGGTTTACAGATAAAATCGGAGAGCTGATAAGATAAAGCAGATTTGAAAAGGTCAAAGGAATTATTACTCTAACTTGGTTAGGAAGGTCCAGACATGTTTTGACTGAAAACATGGCTTATTGTCTTTCTTATGACTTTTTTTCCCAAGAAAACTACAGGTTTATATATGACAGAGTGGTACTAAGATTGAACTCAAAGGCTGAATACGTTTTGCCTCTGAGCAAGGGTTCTTTCCTATGTTAATATTCTTGTTTGAGATCTCTTTCAGAAAAGGATGTACCGTGTCTACACAGGTAATATTTGCAATGTTCTTTTTGTAAATTGCCTGAAAATTCCAGGAAAAGCTTTGAGTCACAGCCAGCAAGATGATAGGACAAATGGAGTCATGCCGTCTCCCCTGCCTCTTGATGCCTGTAAAAGACTGAGCCACTACATAGAATCTTCTTTCTTAGAATGGTGGCTCCATGAAGTAAAAGAAAGAAATCCAGTTAAAGCAAACTGCATGTTAATTAAAACAAAGAATCATACTTTTTGCAAGCTCTCTCTCCTTTTCTCTTTCTCTAACTGTAGCTGAATTGGAACTTAACCAAGTAGCACAGGATGGTCTTGAACTTCTGCCCATCTCCCTGTCTTTGCCTCTCCAGTTCTAGGGAGATGGAAATGTATCAATATATGTATGTCTGGTTTGAGGGGCTTTTAAAATTATTTATTTCTTCATTCATTCATTAACTCATTCATTCACTCATCTGTGTATATGTGTACGGTGGGGTACAGCACATATGCACTAGCCTGGGGAACAACTTTGTAGAGTAGTTCTCTCTTTCTACATTTATGGAGGTTCCAGGAGTGAAAGCCTGGAAGTAATTTCCCAAATTACACCAGAAGTAAATGTTAATTAAGAACTAAAAAACAATCCATGTAAAATTGCAGAGGTGAGATGGAGGCATTGTCTTCCAAGAATATTTTGGGAGCGTGTGTAGGAAAGTATATATAGAGATGATACCCGATTCCACCTGGAAATTCCTTCTTTTACCCTCACTTGCCCAGGAGAGAGACTGAAACCCAAGGCTCAACACCAGCTTTCACACTGCTCTCCTAAGAGAAGTATTCCCTAATGCTGCCTACTTCCAGCCTTCTAGCCCAAGCCTGTGTCTATTCATCAATTTATTTTGGTACTTGGGATGGGAGGAAGAACTTAGGACCACACATAGGCTAGACAAGCTCTCTACCACAGAGTGCTTTCCAATTTATTTTGAAAGAGCATCTCACTATGTGGCTTAGGCTGAATTTGAATTTGGGTTCCTCCTGCTTCAGCTTCTTGGAGAGTAACTACTGCAGTTCTGCAAGATGAGTCCTACTGCTGTGTCCTTTCGCCTTGAGCATTTTTTACCCAGGGTACAATAAGGATCTTGTTACAACTGGTACTTTCAGGGACAGCAAATTTGAATCCACCCTCTTCTCCTGCAAGCATCTTTAATTTTCACAATTCTTGTCATACATTTACTTCAAATGATGATAGTAAATGATGTTATAGCAGTTAGTATATGACAGGCATTGTTCTAAGCTTTTTGAATATTTTTACTATGATATAGCTAACATTATTTCTCACATTATATAGATGAAGAAGCCAAGAAGTAAAAAGTTTAATTAAGTAACTAGTTTGCAATCAAAGAACTAGTCCAGGTTGAAGACAAGATAGATGCCAACCTATCTAATACTCAGGTCTGTCCCTGCTCCTGGCTCTCTGCTCTGCATTTTACATAGGTGCATTCTGCTATGATGACACCTCTGTGTGGCTCTGGATGATATTTATTACCCTGGTAATCTCTACTTTTTAGTCACCTACAGGTATTATGATTGCACCTTGTTTTGTGGTTCAAAGTGAGATCCACTGTGCTTCTGCGATATACTTTCTTTATTCACATGTTGATGGAGACCGGAGGTACTTCTGTGCTTTGGTTATTTTGAAAAGCAAAGCATAAAACATGAATGTGCAAATAAATTTATGAAGATAGTAATAGTATTAGTAAGTAATTATAATAGTAATTGTAATAATAATGCTGATGAAAGGGGTGATGTTCTACACTTTCTCCATGTCTGCTTCCTGTGCCCTCAGAACTCCATGCCCTAAGGCGTTGTTCTGTATAAAAGCCAGCTTCTCAATTGCTGTTAATCCAATTTGTGGATGTCTGAAGACTTGCAACCTCGTCACCCCCTACAGTTTCTTGCCTGTAGGAAACACTTTACATGCTTGTTAGTCCCTCCCCAGAGATGGTCTTGTGGATAAAGACCCTGTTACAGCCATTGTCCTCCACAAGGGCTGGGTATCCTGGGGAGGGTAATCTTACAATAGCTTGTCCATATGTATGGTTATGCCTTGGAGGAAACTGTTTATTATCTACACTTACCCTTTCCCCCCTTAGAGGTTGGTCCTCTAGACCAGTCCTCTTGCATGTTAAGACACAAGGATATGTAACTTCGGGGAGGGGGGAGATTCAGTAGAATAGGGATAGAATAAAATCTGTACTCAGAAAGGATAAAAGACAAATTTCAAAAGAAGAGACAGTAAAAAGAAGGTGAATGAAGGGCAAATTGGATTATGTTTGTGGTGGTAACTTTCCATGCATGTGGACAATGATGTTGCCAAGAGGCCAGCCCTTTCCAAAAAACACTTGGTTTAAAAGAATTCTTTGCCGTAAAACACTTCATTGCAATTTCCTAAGTCCAGTGTTTTCTCTGACAGTTTATTTTGAGAACCTGGAGAGAAAAGTCTTCTTTTCCGTAATTAAAATGTGAGTCCAGCTGGGTTAATCAAAATAATTATGCTGCTGTTTCCTAAGCCAGCCAACAAAACTTACCCAAATCTTCCTTATTTCAAGGTTTATTTCTACCATTTAGATATGTCTTTTTGTAAGAGGAGAAAATATTAAACCATGGGGAAATTTTTCTTGCAATTATAAGCATCTGAAAACAGAAAGTGTCTCCACTGGAGAGAGAGCTATTGTGGTTTTGTAATCCAGACCGTATATGTTTTATGCAACATTAATCTGCCTCGTTTTCCTCAGATGGGAGGTTTTATATGTCATTCCCAGGAAAAACTGGTGACACTAACTGCATAATGAAGCGGAAGTCATAGTAGCTTTCCAGGATTGCATTCCTGACATTATTTCAGGGCATGCACAGAGTCTAGCAAGAACGAGCAGAACCATTTCATAGTAAAACTGTATTCATGTAGAAGGTACTCTAGAGTTGATGACCACTTGGCAATAGGTGGCATAACCATTAGCTCACACTACCTACTCAGTGACACTGTCTGAACCTGTCCAGGAGAGCAAACTCTTTAAAAGCATAGGTTCCCACTTTGCAGGTTCTGATGAATTAATTAAAATACTTATTAGCTCACTAGTTACAGCAGGTATCCTAGACATCCATTGCTCCTACTGGCTTAGTCTAAGTACATTTATGTTGTGTTTCAAATCATTGTGTCTCCATTGTCTGGTGCTATGTGTCTTGTTTTACTTAATAAAATAGATATCTTGTGTTGTAATGATAAAATGCTCTTTGGCTATTCAATTACATCATTAGGAATTAGATATTGGGTTCTCAATATATAAATATTTCCTATTCTTTAGGTATGAGAATGATTTAATGCAGAGTCCTAGTCTACAAACCAGGTTGTTTTCCCACGTTCTTTTTTTCTTCTGCTCATCATCATACTACAAATGCCTTTTGTTGAACCTGAAATCTCCTTTGCATAGCATAACCTTGTACTTAGAAGATGTTTTCTTTTCTTCAGGAATAAATAAAGTAAGTGATAAACAAGTGATTTGGGTTCTTATATTGTCTCTTCAGTAAATTTAGTAAGCAGAGCATCATTGGGTCCAGAAGATCCTGGCCTGAAATTTCAACTATATAAAATGGATTGGCAGGTAAGAAGGAACCAAGACAGCAAAGACCAAGATTCTAGGAAACACTGGTGGGAATAGGATGCTACAGAGGGAGACAGGTTGCAGAGAAGTAGCAAGGAGGATACTACAATGAAAGGCTAATCCTGAGGTTACCAAGGGAATAATATCTCTGTATTGAGGATACCATGCCTTTGTTGTTTCCTCAATTCAGTTGTTACTAATATCTTTTTTAAAATACATAATTTGATTCAATGTGTCTGCATGGAGCACTTTATGGTATTCAGTCAGTATTTGTTTGAGAACTGGAATTGGTTAAGCTGAAGAACTACTGGAACAAAGAAATGACAACACTCTGTTAAGGTGTCAGCCATGTGTACAGTCAACTGCCATGTGTCTCTACACATGGTTCCTGCACATTATTGGTGGCTCTGACTGTGTGTATTCTAATCCAGAATTGTTGCTTTTAAATAACTTTATTGTTACACCTGTAAAACATTAGTCTCTCTGTTCCTGACATAAAAGAATGAATTTAAATTTGAGAAGGTTTGTGGCTCTTTTATTTTATTAATTTAAATTTAATTTCAAGACAAGATCTCACAATGTAGCTCAGGCTAACCTGAAACCTACCATGTAGCCCATACTGCCTTCAAACTTTCAATAATCCTTCTGCTTCAGCCTCTCGAGTGCTGAGATTCCAGGTGTAAGCGATTGGACTGTATTCAGTTTATTTCCATGGCTCTTTAAAAATTGGACTACATGCAATAAAAGATCATGGGTTCTATCTGCAATTAGGAATGATAGATGCATTATCTTTGAGTGGATGAGCACAAAAACATACACCATTCACGAATTTAATATTATTTCTGATTTGATGAGCTAATCTGTATAAACACAGAGAAGCAACAACAGCAGTGACATAAAATGATAATTTTTCTTTTATTAAAAGAATTGGTTTTCATTTGATTAGTCTGCACCGAGCAGCTGAATCCTATGGTGAGATAATTAATTAAAGGCCCACATGTCATCTGGTTTTTCTGGTTGCATCTAAGGGTTTATTACCATATTTAACGTAGGAAAAAGAAAAGAACTCGAGCCTGTATGCCCTCAGAATCTACCATTGTTTTGAATACCAGAAACTGATTAAGCATCAGCTGACTTGTGGAGTTTCAAAAACGCCAGTGTATCTGGGAGGTGGTCCTTAAGCCTTCACTGTAGCAAAGATCATGATGTCAGTTTAATTCAAAAGGGAAGGACAAGAAGAAATGAGGCCAATTGGATGAGGTATTACACATCAGTAATTTCTGCATTCAGGAAACAGAGACAATAGGACAAGGCTTTGGCCTTGAGCTACCAAAGAATTTTTAATAAAACAACTAAATCAATAGAAAGAAAAGAAATGAATTAATACAAAAATAGAGGGAATAGTCTATAAGCGGTGGACTAGGGTTGAAAAATTGGAGAGAACAACCACAGATAAATAGCAAAGATCAAGTTGATAATGGGTTTATCCTATTGATGAGTTTAAGCTTCGGAGTCTTGTTTTCTTGACACCATCAGCTGATAATCTTAATCAGTTGGCTTGCATTTCTTTACAAACATTTTAAAGGCCTATTAAACATAAGTTGAAAGATGATGTGCATATGTAACATTTTTAGAAATAACATATAATTTTAAATCTCAGTCTTTTCTTAGGAGCTTGGTTTTTCATGATGGCAGTGATGTTAAACATTACTTAGCCAAACAAATACTGAGAGTATGTCTTCTATGGTTGGTGTACTTATGGAGGGGTTTAGGTTTGAGTGGCTTGAAGGCATTATGTTGGGGACTTACTATGTTGTTGTTGTCACTCATTATATCATCCAGATAGGCCTTGAATGTGTAGCAATCCTTATGCTTCAGCCTCCTTAGTGTAAGATATTACAAATGTGTTCGTACGTTTAAAGTAGATAGCTTTATGGTTTCTCTTTGTTCTCCTTTTGTTTTTTTTTTTTTTTCTTTCAAACTACACTTTTATTATATAGCCTTAGCTGTCCTGAAACTGTCAATGTAGACCATGCTAGCCTCTAACTCTGAGATTCCTTTGCCTCTGTCTCCCCATTACTAAGACCAGAGATGTGGGCCAGTACCCCAGAAGCTGACCTTGAAATGGCTGTACAGCCAAATATGACCTCGAATTTCAGCTTCCTCCTCCTCGTCCAGCTTCTTCCTCCTCCACTTCCTATGCTGAAGCCTGGGATTGCAAGCTGCCATGACCTCTTTCTTCACTGGTCTTCTGAAACGGTGTTGGCAGCTTTGGATAACAGGAAACTTTGAGATATGCCTGTTGTAATTCTGTAAATCAACTATGTGAATAAGCTACACAACATTATGTGTATGTGCATATACATGTGGGTGTAAAAAGTAGCAGTTTTTGAACAAACTTTCCTTTATGAAACATCAGTGATAATTACTAGGAGTTTATGGAAAGCCTACTGTGTAACTTGATGTGCAGGATATAGTTTAAACAGCCAATCTACTTCCTCAAAGAGAACATAGGAATAAAACCACAGGGTGAAGTCAGTATCTTGTCTCCTAACTGTACAGGAGGCAAAGATTTTGTAGATGTTCAGAAAAAATCATGAGTGAATAGTTGTGGAAGTTAGAAGATTAAAATGGCTGTGTCATCAATGCCTAACAGGATCCTCAAAAACTAGAGAAGCATAGCTTTACAAAGTGACCAAAGAATAAGAAGGTGGAAGAAAAAGACAAGAAGGAAGAACATGAGAAGCAGGGGATTTAAGAAGAGTCCGAGAAGGAAGAGGAGGGAGTTGGGGGACACTTAGAAAGAGAAGAATGAGAGGATAGGGAAAGAAGTGGGGAGAAGGGGAAGAAATCATCACCCAATTCTAAGAAAACCAGAAGAGATATTTAAAGTCAAACTCTGGCAGTGACCAGTTGTATCTTTGTAATAAAAAATAAGGCATTTGCAAAGTCTACTGTGACATTTTCCACCAAAGAATTTTAAGTTAAAATTGAAGACAGGAATAAAATGAGCTTTAAATAGATTAGCTGAAAATAGCTCTTTTACACGAAGCTACTGGTACTAATAGATGGTCATATTAGTGCAAAAAGCATTTTGAGCAATATTTTATAACTTCCTTTGTGAATGAAATCCAGTCATTTATTATAATATCCCTTAGCCATGACTGTCCAAGAGCAGCGAAAGTGAGGATATTGTGAGGAAGAAATAAATAACCGGTTGTTCTCCCGCTGGACCAATCCTCTTGGTTTTATTCAGTGATTTTAAGTTGGAGTTCGAGTCTTTCCACACAGGAAGAATGAAAAGAAAGAAATTGTTGATGGTACTTATAACAAGCTTTCAAATTAGATAGTTGAGAAGAAGTGTTACAACGAGAAAGGAGAAAAGCAAAAGAAGACCTCCCAGAGACTAGAGGGTTAGAATTTCCATTCTTCTTGTTTACAGGAAAGTTCTACAATGCATCAAACCTGTGGTTTTACCCAGATGGATAGGCACACAAATACAATTTTATATCTCCCCATCCTCCAAACTCTCGCAAACATATTATATAAACACACACATATACAAACATATACATTAGGAACATACACTACCTCGCACACAAACTCAGGCATGCTTATCACACATGAACACACAAGATACATCTTACACACACAGCATGTAAGTCCACCAGTTCATCATAGCTATATATGTACCTGTGTTCATATATATGTTCACAAAGCATAGCTATATATGTACCTGTGTTCGTGTACACATTTCATAGAGTCACCCTTGCATTTGTTTTTATGCATGGATCCATCTCACACATAACATATATAACATTTACATAAGGATGTGTGCTAACACTTACACAAAAAGGTACACACATTGCCCCAGCATTCCCACACACATCACTACATGAGCTCATAAATTCATGTTCACAGAAATATATTCACAGACATAGTCTCAGAAATAAACATCCAAAAACTCCTGAGAAATAAAATAATCTGTATTACGATCTTTGGGAATTTCAATTACAATGAAGGAAAATAAACAAATAAACAGAAATCGGATACAAGAAGGAAAACAAGTGTAGCTCCAAGCCCTGGAGACCTTTCCTTGCAGAGGGGAGATGGCTATTTTAATTCAAAGGAAGCCCATTTTTAATACCATAGCAAGTTATAGTAGGTGTGTCTCTCTGTAAAATGTCAGGCAGCAATCCTTAATCTGTTAAATACACAATTCAGTTCCCAGCTGAGCTGAGCTACTACATCAAGGTCACAGAGAACAGTTACCGGTAGGGGCCTGAGAGGTTTTTAAGCAGGAACCACAGGACCACTCCTTTAGATTCCCTCCAGTATTTCATTTCACAGGCAAAGAGAGGAGTGTGTATTTAAAACAGAGACTTCTCCATTTAGAATTCTATTTAATTCATCACCACACATCATAATTTTGACAGTGTGTGGTGTGTGGCAGGGGATCATCATTTATAGATGAGTCTGCTGCATTTTAAGCATGCTCACACATACAGAAGATTGAGATTGGGTGCTGAGGACTGGTAGTCTCCGCTTTAATGATGTCAGTTAGCAGGCCATGTAGGCTGACAATGCCGAGTGGTGATGCTGTTTTAAACATTAGTGATCGTAATTTAAAATGGAGAACGCCCCAAATCTTCCTATTGTGGGATATTTAGTAACAATGCTTTTGTGTTTATGAAGCGGAAGGCCTTCCTACTGCCAGTGTCCAGTTAGAAAACATAGGTTCTTACTGCCCTCTGGTGGTGCCGATTAGGCATAAGCGTCTCATCACTGAATAAAAGCAAACGTTTTAAGGTAAATATTAAAAATCATTGATAATGAAATTTTCTTCGCTGATAAAACATTTTAAGTGTCCTGCAATATGACAGTAGGTAATTCCGTATTGTCCCACATGATCCCTTGAATATTTCAGATACAAATGGCTTAGATTTGCATAAATTACTATTTCAAATTAATTCTGTATCTATTTAAGAGTGACCAGAGCAATATCTGTTGGTGGTTGCACGTAATCTCAGCTCTTCATGAAACATGGGGAAGAACTGTGTAGATTCTAAGTCCATCTGGCTAACTTAGAGAGACACTGTTTCAAAATTGCAAGCATTCACATAATCTCATACAACATTCTAAGTACAAAATAATGCATAATTCACATAGTATCACAAAATATTTGGCATAACATTCTGCATATAAAATTCCACATAATTCACATAAGGTCAGAAAATATTCTCTATAACATTTAAAGTATAAATTTTTGCATAATTCACATAATCTCTGTGTTTGGGAAGTAAAGACCAAGGTCTAAGGCCATAGTCTTTGGCTTCATCAGGCTGGCCCACATGAAAGTACATTTCAAAAAACAAAACAAAAAGATAAAAGAAAAAATAGGATAGAAGATTAAGCTGACTGATACAGTACTTGCCTGGCAGAATGAATCCTGACACTGAGTAATGCACTGGGAACAAGGCACAGAATCTATTCCTCATTTTGTTTACACAAGTTTGATCACTATTTGCCACTATGATCTTTAGATCCTTCTGAGGTGGCTCTAGCCTGTCAAGAAGTCCTGCCGCTAAGATCCAAGTCTAACATTACTGGATAGCCCTGAGATCGGTGCAAAATAATTGACTCTCTTTGGCAGCAGAACTTTCTCTTCTCTTGGGATTCTCAGAGGCCACTTAGACTACCTGAGGAACGCCTCCCCAGGTTAATGAGGTATCCTAGTAGTCTTAGCATTCAGCCAATGACCTTTGGTCATCCTGGATATTATCACCCTATTCCCCAAACTATATAAAGTTTGCTTCACTCCAAATTAAGAACATTTGTATAAGTTCACCCCGAATAAAGATATATCCACAAGCTAAGTCTCAGAGAGGTAGTTCACTGAAGATCGTTTGAGAAGGTTTTTGCCTAAAAGATCACTGGAAAAGCTCCACCAAGTGCCCCCAGTCCGACAGTATAACTACTCTTTACACTTAGATATCATCTATCTGTCTAATTATCTATCTATCTATCTATCTATCTATCTATCTATCTATCTATCTTCTTCATAACCTATTTATATATCATCTATTAACTCTATCATCTATCTAATTAATTATTGAAAATTAATTATTCCCCAACTAGTCATTTTTCTAATTCCTTAAAACTGCAAATACAAAGGTATATCCCAAAGACAGTGATAGAATGATACTTTGGGGTGAGAGAATGAAGGATCAGGAATACTGGGTAGTACATATGGAATTCAATTTCAAGTCTATAATAAATCTTGGCCCTAAAAGAAAATAGTAATTATATAATTTGCAAGCAATTACTACCAGGCCTTGGCATTTCATGCATATTGAAGAAAGCCAGAATAATAGCTCCTGGTAAAGGCTGGAACATCCGAGGCAACCAGCAACTACTGAGCAACTCTACAAGAGGGGTCATGAGAACAGTATCTGGGGCTAAATAAGGAGTGAATCCTGCATCCAAGTAATAAAAGTGATGAAAGAGTGATGGGCATTACCAAGTAATAGGCTGACATTGAGAAATACCTCAGATCATCACCAATAGGAAACCATTCTTTAATGAAGGCATTGGTGGTTCAAATTTAAGAGGTTTATTACTTTTTTTCTTTCTCC
Organism: Mastomys natalensis; assembly: GCA_021653895.1. NCBI lineage: Eukaryota > Metazoa > Chordata > Mammalia > Rodentia > Muridae > Mastomys > Mastomys natalensis. Next base: position 32,724 of record JAJTUV010001006.1, on the reverse strand, counting down.
TGTAAGCAATAAAGAAGATATTCAAAATTTCCTCCAGGGGGCCTACACAGCTTATAAATGTTTAACCAAATGCATTCATAACTACTAATATGACCTTGAGTACCATGGAGGATGCTGCCCACGTCTACACTACTGGATAATGTTCATATGGCTGCATTTTTAAATTTCTCATTGAATACCAGTTAGGCTTTAGATCCCAGAATGCAGATGCTGTGGACATCTGA